>JAHWFO010023306.1:264889-301636 GCA_023313115.1 Rhysida immarginata | reverse complement strand
TCAAGTAACTTTTCAGTGCCCAGGCTAATCTTTTTCGTCGGCTGCGAGGAAATTCATAAGCTCACAATGTTACAATTGAATTTTCTAATTCGCGAAAAATAATTGTTGTGATAATCCTCAGTGAGCATATGCCCCCCCCCCCCCCCCAATTGCATATTTTTGTCGTGAAATCAGGGCCGTGGTGTGCTATGATGCAGAGAGGCAGCCGCATCAGGCGGCACCGTAAGGGGAGTGGGCTATGGCGGCATTTGCATAGACTTGCATTAGTAAATATATATCTGTGCATCATACTGAGAAAATCTACCAGACGCCCTGCGTATAGTTTGTAATAGCGGCGGAGTTTAGTGCCAAGCAATGCTAAGTCTATGGATAAATTTGTTAGATCACAATTTTGTTGATTCCTGCTTTTTTGGGCGCTGAATCTAAATATGAAATCATAATTTTTCTGCCAACCGTTGGCGAAGCGAGTGTAAATGGACAAGGTTTTCATTTTTCGACCCATCATCATATTTTGTCTTCGCGCCCCCACCCCTCATGGATGACCCCCTTCCCGTGAATTCCCTGCCCCCCCCCCTCCCCCCGCCGCTACGGCACTGCTGTTGACCTCAATTTTTTAAGTGACCTTCCTATTTTTCAGTATGTAATACGAGGTTAGATTGAAAAAGTTTCAAGAACGACAATAAAAACAAAATAAATCTGCTTCAAGTTCGAATCTGCCGAGGGCATGGATGTTGGTGTTTGACCAAGTTCGAATCCCCTGCTAGGCAGAATTTCCAATAGATTCAATGGTTATTTAACATCCTCGACACCGAATAGGCAAGAAGAATAGAAAAGAGAGAGAACATATTTACCATAATACACATGATCCAACGTTTCTACTGCTTCTGGACTCCATATCGGAATAACTTTCCCCATACTAGTCATTTAAGCCTCGATCTCCTTTTCACTAGACAAAATCTCTTTCCAGCCAGGAATTTTTTTACGCTTCGAGATCAGGTTGAAGTCCGAAGGAGCCAGATCAGGCGAATACGGAAGGATTTCGGAAAGATTTCAACCTTGTATTTCCGGGGAGTTTTTCCTAAATTGCTGCTTTCAGTTTGTCCAAGAAGTAGCGTGTAATAGCTATATTGCCGCATGTTGCTACCAGATGACGTTGCTGCAACGCACATGGAAAAAAAATGCTCAGTCATACAGACAGGTGTACGGATGCGTTCTTGGATAAATCGAGGAAACATGGAGGGACCGCAGAACCAAGTCGCAGAACCATGCTTCGCTGGTTATCGGAATTCAAAAAGCGGCAAGGAGTGTGCTGAAAAAGGCGTCCGACAATTGCACGCAAATCAGACAAGATCTAGGGCGTGTTGATGATAAATGCGCTGGAGACTCTAGGGTACATTGTGCTGCCTCAAACTCCATGTTCGCCTAGAGACTACACTGTGTTAGATACAGTGAAACAGCACCATTCGGGACAGTCGCCTGTAGCTTGTTTAGGAGGAAAACTCACTGAGCACGGCCTGAGTTACCTCTACAAAAATGGTTGGCTGCGGTAACACAGAAACTGAATGACAAAAGTACAGTACATAAATACGAATTCTTCTTGTAACGTTCACTCATTTCGTTCTAACAAGTGGTTAATGTGAAGAAAAAAATTGTAGAGTCAATGAATTTTGAACAATCTAAATAAATGCGAAAACGAGTAAAAATTGATGAATTAATGTTTTGCCATAAAAAATGCATCGACATTTGCTCAAATTTTGCGTAGATTTTGTGTAATGGCGATTTTTGAATTTATTCATAGTTTATTATTCATTGTTTATGTCTAATCGCCTCGTAATCTCATTAATTTACATTAGTTCAAAGAAAAGTACTCTCTTAATTTTTTCATATAATGTAAAAAAAAATGATTTACTTTTTCCATTAGGATATAAATAAGAAATAGTACTGAGTCGATTTCAATAAAATTTTAAGGATATTTTTTGAAATAACATCCGAAGAGAGTTTTCGCAAATATTTAAACGAACCCATTGCTCACAAAAATTAATCACGAACTTAAATTTTACAAAAACTCATTAGCCGATTCGTTGAAAATTCACGGACTTTCCAGCAATGTCTTAAAGCATTAGCAGACTAAAAGAAGCAAAACACATTTCGTATTCATTTCTTTATTTATTAATAAATACCTTCGAAAAAACCTTCCTTCTAGAAGGAGTGTTTGCCAGCAAATGAACGTATTTTAATTTTAAAGCCACTCGTATGAAAGGACGTCTTTTCAGAATCAAAATATCTTCGGCTCCTTAGAGGAAGGGAATTCGGATGAAGACGACTTCGCAATAGACATTGATTTATTTGTTCGAATTTATTTGGAGGAGATGAAAAGGAACAAAAAACTGAAAATTCAATCAATTGAGGTAAGAAAAAAAGTGAGGAAGGTAGTTGAAAAATAAGAATTCCTGGGGTTCCCATAAAATTTTAAATCGCATTGTCAGCACCGTTGAAATCGTTGCGCTTATAGACGTCTTCTCTCATTGAATGTTATTAGATTTTAAAAATAAAGCAACGAATGCTGTCTCGACTGACGACTTTCACTGACATATTATAAAGACGAAGAGTGAAAGATAGGAAGAGCCTATTTAAATATTAAAATATTTTGTACGACAAAAACATTCCTTCTGGAGGAACAAAATTTGTAAATATCACAAGAGTTGTGATGCTATTAAAATTTAAAACACGGTTTTTCCATGTACATATAAAAGTGAAGATACACTATCCTACAATAATAGAACGAACAGAACTTGTTTTGCGAGAAATAAGATGTAGAATAGTGAAAATTTTGCATACCTTATTAAATGTTCATTTTTTTTTAAGATAGTGCCTGTAAGATGGAAGGCGGAGGTGCCTATGACATTACGTAACTGTTCCAATGAAATATTGTTGATCTCTTGCTGAATACTCTCCTTTAGTTCATCCCTGCTCCTTCGCAGGTGTTCTTGGAAAAGTTAGATTTCAGATACCCCCAAAGGAAAAAAATCTAGGGATCGTCAAATCTGGCCAAGGAAAATTCCTGTTTATGAGACGGCCAGAAAACGCGCGCCTCAGTACAAAATGAAAATTTAATAAGGTATACAGAATTTCCACTAATGTCCAGCAAAACATTCATATAGTAATAATAGTAAGATGCCAAAAACTGTGGGCAAACGGTAGTAACCAACAAAATGAGAAGAGAAACCTGGGTCATGGCAAACACGGTACAATAAGGCTGTCTCCAAATGCCTTAAAGAGGAGGTATTGCACAAGCGCGACGATATTTACAGGGCCTATAAATCTTGTCGGCCTCGGTTTGGCTAAGATGACGTCACACGCAGCTAACGTTTTTGAATGGAGGGGGGATCCCATTTCGCTTATTTGTTGCCTCTTTTTTTAAAAAAAATTGTAACTTTTTCTATAAAAATTTGTTGTTTTCTTTTTTTTATGCTAAATTCTTTCTGATTATTTATTATCTCGATAGCGATATATTTGGTGTCGTTTGCCCTTTAAAATAAAATAAAAATTAATTAATACATGTGAATTTTTGAACTATCAGATTTAGTATGCAATTAATTCTATAACAAATACAGTATCATTTACAATATCTTCCTGGTTTATGAATTCAGGGTTTAAAATGTAACTTATTACAATTATTATATAAAAATATATAATCTAGTTTAAAAGTCTACAAAATATAATCTATGAAAAATTTTATACATAATTTGCTATAGGATAAATTTAAAATCATTCCATTTAAAAATTGAAAATAAAAATTGTAGAATTAAGTTCTTTCTCACAACATTAAGTCCAATGTGAATTTTGAGCACTTCTTTTTTCATGCTGCGTTGATTTCAACATTAAGTCGAAATTTGAATCGAAATTCTGTCTCTTATTTGTTGAGAGGCATCATTCAAATAGATATTGTTAAGAAACATCCTTCTAATATGAAAGATTTCAGGTTTGTCAAGTATTCCAAAATATAGGCCCATTTCAATCCGTGTAATCAGATGTTTTGAAAATAAAAGGCCATTACAGTACATTGTGGCCACAAGGTCTTTTGGACCACTAGTACAGCACGAATTCAACTACTATAGGCTGCTTCATTAAAGTATTTTATATTCGCATTTCTCTACATATATGTTTAATAATTAATAGATGTGTTTTATCTATACTAAATCTTCTCTTCCATAATCAGTGTTTTATTGGATCCAAATTTCGGGCAAGATCTAATTATTAGATACGAATTCCCTATAGCGGTTCTGTGTGCTTTGGTTCTCTTATGCCAGAAGCGAGTGATTCTTTAAAGATATGGAAGTTAATTAAATGAAATGAATTAAATATGGAGTTTGTTGAATATCAAGCATATTGCAAGAAAAAATAAAACTTGAAACGAAATAAATATTCGATAAATAAAAAAAATTGATAAATAAAACTTCGTGAAACGAAAGCGCCTATTCTAAAATTTAAAATTTTAAATGTTTACCTGTTTGCTGGTAATTTAAAATTTAAAAACCTCCTTGCAGTTAAAAATTCCAGGAATGCAGAAACAATTCACATGAAATAATCACAAAGAGAAATGTCTTTTGATTATGTTATCTTTTAGCTTTCAGTCGAGGCAATGTCATTTTCATTGTAATTGCAAACATTCAAAAATCAGAAAGAACTTGAACTAATTTTATGAACCTTTCTTTAAGAGGATCTTATTTAACGCTTAAACACGGCTGAATATTCTTCCTTCCGCTCCCTTCACTGAGCAAGCATTGAATTATCGACTTTTTTTTCAAATGGGTTTCATCAGTAATCAAACTTGAGTAGTAGGAAACGATTTCATCTTCTCCTTCCAATATTACCTTTCAGGCGCATCGCCGATCGATCGAGTGACGTTCTTTACTAATCCAGAGCGCATTAATGCTTTTGCTCGTCTTCTTCTTCGGTACACATTCGATATGTAATCTGCCGAAATTCTTGTCATTTGGGAACGAAACCAATAAACTGGTCGGCTTTTTTTATAAATAAACCAAAACAAAAAAAAAACCACATTATAACGAGACGATATCAGTCCATTTCGATTATCTATTAAATGAAAACGTTAAATTTTCATGATGGTTATCCATTTAGACGATGACACTAACCAGTGTTATTTTAACGATGACACTGCTTAACTTCAGAAAATTGATTAAATCCCATTTCCCAACTAACCACCATTGTTAGGTAAGTGGACTGTAGATACGCCCTCTGAGAGGACTTTTATCGGGCATACCAAGTTTCTTTCGGTGCATTTTCCTTCTTCAAGAGTCATCCTCTTTCTATACACGCATAAAAGAGTGCGGGCTCATTAGAAATTAATTTTAAGGGTGTTAGGAGTAATTCGATTAATGAAAAAAGTAAAAACTAGAAACCATTATCTACAATCTGGATTCCAACTGGGAGCCAGATCGACGAATTGGGATACTCGTGGTTTCTGGTTTGAATCCAGTTCGTGAATCATGAATTTTTATTTTCGCTCATATAAAACGTGAAAGTTACTTTTCAAAATATATGGAAAGAAAAGTATTCGGACACATGGTTGGTTTAGATGTTTACCTTTGATGTTTATTAAATTAATACATTGGAGGGGGGAGGGCACCTTAATAACTACAGCTATTTTTCGTGGCATGCTTTCTACAAAATTCTGGAAAACTGCTTGCGGAATTTTTCTCCACTCCTCCTGTAAAACAAACCCCAAAGCAGGTAGTGAAGAAAGTCTATTTTCCAAATTCTAATTCTACTCTCCAATTCGTCCCAAATATTTTTCTATTGGGTTGAAGTCTGGGCTTTGGGCTGACCATTTCGGCCAAACCATCAAATTCTGTTACAACCTTTGCAGAGCGTTCCCAAAGGTTTTCCACAGAGTAGGGAGCATGGAATTGTCCAGAATGTCAAGACAGTTCATAAACTTCATGTTTTCGCTCAATACACACAAATGGCCCGAGTCCAGACCACGAAAAGCAGTTCCAAATCATTACAGACCTTCCTCCTAACTTCACCATTGGGACGATACAGTCTGGATGGAATCGTTCTCCAGGTAATCGTCATACCTACACACATCCAACTGATTTCCAAAGTGTAAATCGCGATTCGTCGCTCCACAAAACGGCCTTCCACTATTCTAAAGTCCAGAAAATGACAGTTAAAACCAGTTCAAACGTCGTTTAGCGTCTACAGGAATGATGTAAGGTTTGCGTGCAACCATTCTACCATGAAAACCTAATGAATGGAGCTCATTTTGGATAGTTTTAATGCCAACACGAAAATCTGTTGGCGTTTTCAACTTCAGATTTTAGATCAGCTGCAGAGGACAGGTGTGATTATCTAACCATCCGTCTCAAGGTTCTCCGAGCCCGATCCGTCAGTTTACGAGGTCTGCCAGGACGCGATTTTGCAGAAGTTGCGCCACTAGTCTTCCATCTTCGAATCACTTCGTCTACTGTCGATTTTGGAATCTCTAGATTGCTCGCAATTCTTCGAATTGAAACATTGCTGATATGGCACCCAATCACCCTACCTTGTTGAAACTCTGTTTTCTCACTTCCGCTAAGATGCTGTCTTCCAACTAACAAAGTCTGTAATAGGGAGACTCATCTTATACATAGGAGCAAACAACGTTACCGCGCATACCTGTTATTTGAATCGCAAACAAAATGCGTCAGGTGTCCGGCAAAATGCGTATTTTATGAGATTGCAAGAAAATCCGAATCTCACTTTGGCTGCCGGAACCCATTTCCTCTAAGTTCTAGTACGATGTACCCCGAACCTTTATTTGATCAGCCTATAAATAGCCAGCAAACAAGATCTCTGCAAACGCGATTGCAACAGTCGACGTTTGATAATGGAATCAGATGCACTTTCGTAACAAATTTGGTACTTTCCATGAAATTTAGTACTGCTGGTACAGCATTATGAAAAACTATCACTTTTTTTAAATTTTACAATGCAATTTAAAATTTGATAATTGTGGAAGTTCATTTTGGAACTTTCATTGAAAATTTTTCGTTATTTTCTCAGTTTGGTGTATTGAACTCTTAAGTAATACGTCTCATTCACTAAACTTTGCTTGACACTTAATCTATATATATAAAACCCAAATACCACTCACTGACTGACTCACTCATCACGAAATCTCCAGAACTAGAATCCTTCTATCAACCCCCCCCCCCCCGCAAGTTTGTACACGTTGTTCGAGAACACCCTGTATACAGAGTCCGCCAAATAGCTGAAGTACTTCCCTATGAAAGGTATGTTACGCCATGACTATCAACAAAGCACAAGGGAAGGTTTTCATGATGGCTAGCGTAGACTTCAGAAGTGACTGTTTCTCCCGTAGCCTGTTCCAGAGTCAGCTCACCTGACAGTCTGGTCATCCTTCAGCCAGACGATAAGACAAAAAATATTGTTTACAAAGAGGTTCTTAGTACATGAGGAAAAGGTATAAAACCAATCCTGCAGCCTTCAGTTTCAAACTCCCATTTTAAGGATTTCCTAGAAATTTACGTATAGAAAGGCTAAGTCATGGGCAGTGCGAAGCCTGCGGGTAACATCTAGTTAAATATACAATTACTAGCAGACCCGGCAATGCTTCGCTATTGTTATACAGGGTGTTTCAAGTTCGATGGTCATAAAGTACCTAGCATGATCCTTTGCATGATTACAAACTTAAAGTTCCTTATCGGAAATGTCGAGAACTCAAAATTTAAATTGCGTCGTTACGTCATTTATGAACTTTCCGCACCAGCAGTTCATTAAATTCAAAGGGGCGATTAAAATTAAATCAGCGGCAATTGTTGAGAATAAATGACGTTTTCGACAGATTTTCAGCAAACTTCGCGTGATGTTTAGACCCTTAACATTTGAGTTTTGAACATTTTGCATAAGGAACATTAAGTTTGTAATCATGCAAAGGATCACGCTAGGTACTTTATGACCATCGAACCTGATACGCCCTGTACGAGGTGCATTCAAGTTCTAAGGCCTCCGATTTTTTTTCTAATTAACTACTCACCCGAAATCGATGAAACTGGCGTTACTTCTCGACGTAATCGCCCTGCAGACGTACACATTTTTCACAACGCTGATGCCATGATTCCATGGCAGCGGCGAAGGCTTCTTTAGGAGTCTGTTTTGACCACTGGAAAATCGCTGAGGCAATAGCAGCACGGCTGGTGAATGTGCGGCCACGGAGAGTGTCTTTCATTGTTGGAAAAAGCCAAAAGTCACTAGGAGCCAGATCAGGTGAGTAGGGAGCATGAGGAATCACTTGAAAGTTGTTATCACGAAGAAACTGTTGCGTAACATTAGCTCGATGTGCGGGTGCGTTGTCTTGGTGAAACAGCACACGCGCAGCCCTTCCCGGATGTTTTTGTTGCAGTGCAGGAAGGAATTTGTTCTTCAAAACATTTTCGTAGGATGCACCTGTTACCGTGGTGCCCTTTGGAACGCAATGGGTAAGGATTACGCCCTCGCTGTCCCAGAACATGGACACCATCATTTTTTCAGCACTGGCAGTTACCCGAAATTTTTTTGGTGGCGGTGAATCTGTGTGCTTCCATTGAGCTGACTGGCGCTTTGTTTCTGGATTGAAAAATGGTATCCACGTCTCATCCATTGTCACAACCGACGAAAAGAAAGTCCCATTCATGCTGTCGTTGCTCATCAACATTGCTTGGCAACATGCCACACGGGCAGCCTTGTGGTCGTCCGTCAGCATTCGTGGCACCCACCTGGATGACACTTTTCGCATTTTCAGGTCGTCATGCAGGATTGTGTGCACAGAACCCACACAAATGCCAACTCTGGAGGCGATCTGTTCAACAGTCATTCGGCGATCCCCCAAAACAATTCTCTCCACTTTCTCGATCATGTCGTCAGACCGGCTTGTGCGAGCCCGAGGTTGTTTCGGTTTGTTGTCACACGATGTTCTGCCTTCATTAAACTGTCGCACCCAAGAATGCACTTTCGACACATCCATAACTCCATCACCACATGTCTCCTTCAACTGTCGATGAATTTCAATTGGTTTCACACCACGCAAATTCAGAAAACGAATGATTGCACGCTGTTCAAGTAAGGAAAACGTCGCCATTTTAAGTATCTAAAACAGTTCTCATTCTCGCCGCTGGCGGTAAAATTCCATCTGCCATACGGTGCTGCCATCTCTGGGATGTATTGACAATGAACGCCGCCTCATTTTAAAACAATGCGCATGTTTCTATCTCTTTCCAATCCGGAGAAAAAAAATCGGAGGCCTTAGAACTTGAATGCACCTCGTATATGAGCACCTTTTAAAAATCAACTAATGAAGCGCCATCTTTGACTTTTCTACGAACTGTACAAAAGTTGAGCATACTCCAAAAACTTTAAATTAAGATATCTTTTTTTTTCGTAAGCCTATATGTTGCCGCAAGCTACGCTCAACTTACCTGTGAAAACCCCATGAAAATTCGTCAAGTAGTTTTGGAGATTAGCGTGTTCAAACGGACAAACAGACAGACAAATCATTAGATGGTCAGTGAGATGTTCGGGAAATCGCAAATGTATGCATTAAATCTCGAAGTGGATGATAATATTTTTTTTATCATTTAAAATGTTATTTTTATTCATAATTTTGTACTTAGAATTAAGCAATTCATTGTTGTAACGCGTGAACAATTGTTGTCGCAAAATTCTTTTTTCGAACGCGCGTAATGCGTGTTCTTGGTCTCACGCGGCGATTTCCTTCGCAACTAATTAATAACTCGGTCGCGAGATGTTGTACTGTCTGATTGTTGCGCAATCAGTGTTCGATTTTTTAATTGCGTAGTACATTCTCTCGCCATCTTCTTCCTCCATTGGTCTTGCGACTACTTTTCTCCATTTCTCTTCTCCATTGTGCAGCCCACGATGGCCACTTACTTTGCTAGTGTTTCTTTCTTATTGCTACAACCTTAAAATAGTACCTGCGCAATTGCAATTACGTGTTTGCCGACGTGGTCCCCACGTTTCATGGGAGTCAATGTTGATTTCGACCCGTCGCTCGTTTGTTTGCAGTTTCACCATGTTTAGGCTTGGCTACGAAGCCTATTTCGATCGGACGGTACAATCTCTGCTGTCTTTCTCCATACCTGAATATTTTATCTGCAGAATCATGCGTCTAGGCTGTTAACTGTGCATAGCGAGTCGCCGCGGCCGTACTACCACTCCATTGCGTAATTTATTCACTGTGTACTAATACTAGTGCGAGACACTGTGAGTACTTGAATTCATATTTTCTTTTGTTAGCGTATAATTTTAACTTCTACCATGTTTAACCATAGGATACGTTTTGCGTTCTAGTTTATTTTTACTGTCGTTAATAAAATCTTTTGTTGTTTACTACAAAGTGTGTTGACTCATTCCTAGCCATAGATATTCCACTTTAAGATTTCCCTTATGCCTCATCAGAGGGTTTTAATTATACGCCAACCTCAACTGTTCAAATTAATGATGAAAAATAGGAAAGAAAATTCCGCAGCCTGGATTCGAAAATTCCGCCAGCCAAAGGTTCCTGGTTCGAATCCAGGCTACGGAATTTTCTTTCCTATTTTTCATCGTTAATTAGACAAAGTTTTTAAAAATGTTCTTGTTGTATTCTGTTTCACTCCTCTCCAATCACCGGCCCTTTAGCTGAGTGAGTTTAACGCAGGGCTGGAGAGAAAAGGTGGAAAATAATATTCAATTTTTCTGTATATTCACATTCAGAAATTGCAAAATTTCATCAAAAAAAGAATCCGAGCAACGCCGGGTATATCAGCTACTTCAAAATAAATCGAAAAATAATCCTGGATACTTTAAATAAATTTTAAATCGAATAACAAAATCGATATTTTATGACCAATGACCAAAAACTAAGCTTTCAGCATGCCAGTTTGTATGTTAATTTATGAAAACCAAAAAAATAATCCGGAAAAAATCCGGAAAACATAAAATACCGGAAAATTGGATTTAGATAATTAAAAAATGAACCAAATAGACATTTGATCTCGTCAATTGCCATTATCGTACCAAATTTCATTATTCTAGACCTCTTTTTACTCACAAAATACTGCATTGGAGTTAGACGGCAAAAATACAAAACGGGGGCCAATCTTTGTACTCTCCTGGCGCCCCTCACAAAGCGGAAATATCCCCGAGAACCTTCCTCCGAATTTCGTTGCTTTATCTTTATTCCCCGCGAACTTGCATCAAAATATCAGAGCATTTTGTGAAACACCCCCGAAAATCTATTTTTATCAGTTTTCGCACCCTTAAAATTCGAATATCGATAATCGGGGAAACTACTTTTTTTGGAATGGTAGCTAGAAACCTTCCTGCAAAATTTCGACGATCTGCGTTTATTGGGGGCGGAGCCAAGCGACCGAACGTGCAATTCCTTTCTGCCCCCCCTGGGTGGGCAGGGGGTCCGAATTTCGAGAAACCCGGTCTTAGCACACCCCTACGCTATCCGTCCTGTGACCTCACCGGGTTTCGAGTTGGTGGCTTCAGTAGATCTTGCTGTGCGTTGCTGAGTCAGTCAACCAGCTTCTTTATATACTGTATTGATCTCCACGAAAAGCCCTTTTAGAAAATAAGATATATTGTATTCCCGCGCGAAAGACTTCCAGTTACTGTTGATGCTGTTTCACGGAATAATCGCAAAAGTCTTCATTAAACAAAGCAAGCAACGACGTCACAATCTCTAACGCTGGAAAAAATGCCTTTTAGATAAAAAAATAAAAGATACACTGCATTCCCGTGCGACAAACTTGCAGTCATTGTTGATGCTGCTTCACGGAACAATCGCAAAAAAAAGCAAACGTCACAATTTTTTAAAGTTGGCAAAAATCCCATTCAGCTCCAGGTAAATTGAATTTTAAAAATAATCTACAATGGAAAGGAAGAAAGAATAAATAAAACCCTTTCTTAGCGAGCACCTAGAAGCCAAGAGAAATATACTTGACAAATTTCAAGTTTGTAGGCTTCATAGTTCTGGAGATTTCGTGATAAATGAGTCAGTGAGTGGTATTTGGATTTTATATATACAGATAAAATTCCATCGTTCTTTGAACCATTCAAGTAACAATGAAAATATTAAACATTTTTTTTTTTTTTTTTTTTTAATTTAAGAATGCACCCCTTCAAAACAAACCGTGTCACCGACCCTTTGTATTCTTGCACGGCAGTCTCTGCATATTCAAATTCACACCGAGAACTATGTCATCTTAGCGAAAGAATAAGCAGAATGTTAAGCGGCCTTTATCTAATGAGAGCCAGCGAAAGACACGTGCACATGTTTTGACGGGATGTACTCTTAAAAAAAATTTTTTTAAATGAGTATAAGCATTTCGTTCAAACAGCAGACGACCTGGCGCCTGTAATGAAGATTCAACATTGTTCAAAACCTCTTGCTCTTGGCTTTACTTTGGCGAGACAGACTCTTTTGAAACCAATTTTTCTGGGGTTATAAGTACCTTTTGTTTCGTTTCTTTAGCTTAACTTGTTTAGGAGGTAAAGAGCGATAACCGAAAGGCAAATTGCTTTAAGATTGCTCTTTCCTCTTACAATAGCGTAATTAATCATTTCATGAAAGCTTCTAGTCATTTCTTCGAACATGCTAAATAATTCGAGAATAAAAAGAATCTTATTATCCAACTCATTGAAAAGTAAAGCGATTGTAATTAAAATTAAAAAGCGCGTTTAATAGAAAAGTTTATTTTAACAACCTCTATTATTATATGATAAATATAATAAAAATATAATAAGGTAGCTTAACTGGTCATAAAAATTAACAATTAATGTTAATTAATCTACTTGGAAGATGTTAATTTTTTTTTTTTTTACAAAATTTTAAGTGTAGTTTAATCCTCCTTAATATAAATGCCAAAATAATAATAATGAAAATGCAAAAAGTTAACAAGAGTCACTTAATATTCACTGAAGTTATTGGAAATCTAATAGATGATTTTAGGAACGAAGTTTGTTGTTCCGTTATTAATTTTGGAATGTTCACTCAGATAAATGCTGGAATGTCGAGTGGTGAAAACAACTAATTTATGAAAACTGATCATGCAACAGTTTTTTTTTGATACAAGGACTGCTTCAATCGTAGATAATGATAGATGATTATAAGTGCAGAGTGGGACAGAGCAACTTGCTTATTTTAAATTAAATTAAAAGAAAATATAAAAAACAAATATAAATTATAATTAGGCGCCCTGAAGCGACGGATGCTCCGAGGTGGGTTGGGATAGGCACATTCGAGAGGTGGGAGTGTAAATTTGTAGCTCCGCTTGGTTTAGTTAGCATCATGGAGTGGACGAAAGTAGAGCGCGCCTGTTGAGGCATACTCTTCGAACGGTCGCTCAATCATCGCCATGTAACGTGCATTCTGTACTTATTTCAATATTGCGCCCCATGGTCGTGTTCCTGGACGGCAGTCGGTTGTTGCATGGGTTAACAACTTCAGGGAAACTGGTGAAGTGAAGGGAAAAAAACCTAGGCTTCCACGAACAGCAATGTCAGCCGAAAACATGAACAACATGCAGCTGCTGCTGGGTTATCTGCTCGTTCTGTGCGGCGAATCCTTCATGAAGAACTGAAATTTCATCCCTACAAATTGGCTGTGGTGCGTGAACTTCCCAGGACGCCTCATCTCCTTGAGGGGCGATCTCCACTGGCCAGCACAGTCGCCTGATTTAGCCCCCTGTGACTATTTCTTACGGGGCCATCTAAAAATCACTTGTTTACAACGATCATCCTAGGACCTTGGATCACCTAAAGAACAACATTCGTGAAGCTGTCGCCAACATATTCGTCGATATCCTGGAAAGAGCAGAATAAAACTTCGGAGTTCGATTAACGCAGTATATTGAGAATAATGGACGCCATCCTGCCTGATATCATCTTTAAAACTGTGTAAATTGAAATGTTGTACTTGATGTTGTTCAAAGAATTAAATATATATGTGCATTACTTTTTTAAATTGAATTTCTAAGTAAGCAAGTTGCTCTGCCCCACCCTGTATAACAAATTTTCATAACGTTTTCAAGAGATCTTCTCTCATCTTTAGTTTTAGAATTATTTTGACATGGTTATTCCTCTATGGATCAACTCCATTGTTGTCCGTTGTTAAAAACCTATTTTGGGAAAACTGCTTTCACTAGATGGCTTCGACGTCAAAGTAGTCCATTGACCGCCAAGAATTACGCTTATTTTTTAATGGAAACATTCATCAGTGCACATGTTTCTCCTGATTATTCTCTTACTATATACTGTCAAGTATTCTCTTAAAATGCTTTTCAGGTGGTGCAGTAATTGGATGTATGTCTGGCTATGATTGTAGTAAAGATAAAAGGGATCTTTTTCAAGTTCCTTCCAATGAAGAAAGATTCTTGAAATGGCAACGTGCGCTTTCTGAAAGGATTTCGCATTATCTAACCAATTGCGCCACTGTGGACATGAAAGCATCTACATGTCCTTAGGCTGGTTAGAGCAGTTACCTAGTTCGTATCTGAGGTTTGGATTCGCAAATAAATTTTGAGAATTTGAAAACTACGAGGCGTGTCCGAAAAGTAAGTATCGTTTTGGAAAAAAACACATAAAAACATTTTTTTCAAAACAAAATTTATTTTTACACGAAAGAGCATTTCTTAAACTATTTTTCTACATAGTTGCCACCGTTGTTCAGACATTTGTCGTAGCGGCAACCAACTTTTCTATGCCCTCTTCATAGAAAGATGCCGCCAGTGATAATTTAAGCGATTTGTGACAATCTCATGCAAAACAGTTTTTGAAATTTGTGGAAACTCATTATAAAGCATTCTTATTGTGAACCGTCTGTTTTCGCGAATTTTCTCATTCACTTTTTCAACCAAATCATCATTGACAACAGAAGGCCGCCCACTCCGTTCTTTGTCATGAACATTGGTACGTCCATCATTGAACTGCTTAACCCACTTTCTCATCATTCCATCAGTCATTACATTTCCCCATAAATCTCTACTAGTTGACGATAAATTTCAGCTGGCTTAACATTCTTTGCGTTCAAAAACCGTATTACAGAACGCACTTCACAGTCCGCGGGCTCAGAAATTGTCTTAAACATTTTCAACGATCGCTAACAAATGTAAAAGCAACATAATCCGGCTGTAATGGCGTCAGTGCAAAGACAATGAACCAGAGAGACGGGTGTGCATGCGACACTAGCGCTGTGGTGGCAGTGGAACGAAACGGTACTTACTTTACGGATAAGCCTCGTATATAATTTACAATCCATTAAATTGACTAAATAGACTAATTTATTACACATGTAATAATATCTCCCGTTTTTTAATATATTTTTCCAATTTTTTTTAATATGTAGTGCTTCACGAATTAATCTTTTTTTCTAGTTACATTCCCTTGAAATTACATATTAATGTTAATATCTCAATCAAATGTAGCACTCGTTGAATTGAATAGTTTTATATTCATATAGTTGGAATGGAGTCCGTTTCATAAATTCAGAATTGTGACGGTGTCAGAAAAGAATTACCAATTAATCAGAAACTCATAGACCCTATCTCTCATAAATGTTCCTACTGAGAAAAAGATACGAAAACCCGACCCGTTTTTAAATTCATACTCGGAAACGGCAAAAAATTACTTTAAAACTGGCGCAGTTTGGAAAATGAGCGTATTCCTTAAATTCATTTATCATTCTCCTTCGCCCAGAAAACGTTATTAGACCCCCACCACAGTAATCACGTAGCAGAGGCGGAAACAGAAATGGCTTACCTTTTTTCGGTTTAAGAAAGTAAAACAAAAGAAAGGGAAGAGGGGCAGCAAGCAGGGAGGAGGGGAGGAGGGTGGGTTAGCATTTTCTGAAATGAGCAAATCTTGCTCCCTTCGGTGGCGATTCAGGGGTTGCCGGAGCTTAATTTGGCACACGCTAGTGAGAGCAAATTACTTGAAAAAAATTGGTTTCCGTGTTGGACCGCTCGAAATAGACAATAACCACGGGGAGGCAAAGGGGTTTATAAGAGAGAAGAAATGAGAAAGGATCGAGGGTAAAGGGGTAGGAAAACAAAACTAAGACGATGTATGGAAATTTTACAAGAGGCGACAAGAGCATGGGAAATATTCCCCGCGTGAGATTTGATGTACGAGGGAGTTTCTGGTGCCAAAAACATGATATAGAACAAGATTGTCATTTAAAAATTTTGTCGACTCTCAGTCGTCATTTCATTTTAATAATTGTGAAAAAGAATATTTGCTCCTTGTTTTATCTTTCGCGAATTATATTTTTAAACCTTTTTTCTTCGTTTGCTATTTATTAACCATTTATTTACGTTTAGATCTACTAGCCGCGTTTACACCTTTTAAGAGAACCGTATTTATAATTATAAAGAGTATCTGCTAAAATTTACAGCCGACCGAAAATAATAAGGGCGCCTAATACCTTACGGTTTTTCCATTAAGAGGGCTCGGAGTTAAACGAGACCCATATTGCTGAGTATATTTTTAGCATCTGAAATGTGTCCCTTGCAATTTTCACATTTCCTTCACATCGCATTTTCAAAATTTGAACGTTCCTTTCCCAGTCCTCTCTCTCTCTCTCTCTCTCTCTCTCTCTCTCTCTCTCTCTCTCTCTCTCCTTATTATGAGCACTTTTGTTAAAGCTCTAACGACGGACTGGCCGGTAACTTCCTCGTCGACGGAGGAAGAAAGACGATCAACAGTCGTCGGCAGTTCCATTCTCAGCGCAGCGGGTGGCATCTCCCGTATTTCAGAATCGGATAAAAGAGAGATCTACGAAGGAAAAAATAAATTCACAATAACCGGTCAAGTGAAAAGAAACCAATCTCAAACTTTATTTATGCCTACTATAAAGAGGAAAAGCGAGAAGTTCTACTCCCTCTCTCGTTTACTCGTACTGGAATAGAAGGCTCCTCGGAATGATCAGATACTAAATATCGAAATGTTTCTCATTCATTATAATATTCATTTTAGCCAGTTAAATAGGCTGTGTCATTGTCATGTCTATCGAAATCGCAGTTAATGAATTTCACAAAAAATTGTGGAACCCATAAAACTTGATTGCTTTGGTTGTTAAGTCCGAACCAAAAATTCCATCGACAATTCCAAACGTAATGATCTCGTAAAAGACGATTTTTAAAATGCTAAGGAGGAGGAGGAGGAGAAAAGAGGGAACGAAGCTGTTTCTTAATGCCTGTTTTTTGGTTCCTTAGTCAATGGTTTATGGTCGAATGTTTAGCGTCAACAAATGAAATTCTTCAATCGACTTGGCTTCGTAAACAGGGCTTGTGGCAGCGTCGACTTTCTTCACGGTTCTTAGGTTGTCTCGACGGGAGGGAAAAGAACACGTGGGAATCCAGCATCGAAATTAGCCATTTCTTGAAATGAAAACTTAACGACTTTGTGTAAAAGAAGAGAACAGAGGAGGAAGGAGGTTGTTTATGTTCTTAAGAAAACATCCATTGGCGACAAAGTTGTTAGCAATCAATACGAACTCTGATATTCTACTTAAGAATAAAAGCAAAACCGGTATTTTTTTTTAAATAATTCGAGGCTCAAAAATCTCTATTTAGCAAAATTGTTAATAAAATAACTTTTAAAAAGGTGTGTTTGTTTCTGGTTGTTTCTTTTTTTAAATAGCCTGAAGGGGAGAAAAACCTTGATTTTTCCCTCTCAACTGTTGGCATAATGATTTTAATAAAATACTGATGAACGGATCAATTTAGTTTCAAATTACGTTGGTGTTGTTAAAGGTCGAGCATTTTAATTAAAAGAGATTTCCCCAAGCCATTCAAAGAATAATTATTTTTAGCAAATTGAAAAGGAAATGTTCTCTTGATGTTCACTTTACTACTAGTGTCGTATTTTTAGGTTAAAAAAAAAAAAAAAAAAAAAAAAAAAAAAAAAGAGTACAGATAACTTACGTGCTCTCAAAATAAGCTTTTTTTGTTTTGTTTTAAAAGACAATGGAATTGAAAGTTAGAAAATCAAATTAAATAATAGAAAAAAACAAACAAACAAAAAATAATTTTAATTGCTTTTAAATAATTTGTAATATTCTTTTGCCATATTTCATGATTTGAAACAAGTTTTATAAATTTTGAAAAAAAAATTTACTTCTCTCAAGTGTCTCTAAAGCGTGGTTTTCACAAGCAGAAAATAAGGGAGCAGAAACCGGGGCGTATTTTTTATGCCTTTTTACATTCTGCTTCTGGGGGTGTCTCACATGGCAGGAACTCAAAAGGATGAGACAAGAGGCGACAAAAATGTTAGCCCAACACAAATGCAACCCAAGCGTCATCCTTTGTTGTAATTTGGCATTTTTGTCCAACACAAATGCACTGCACCGAAGCCGTCGATTGATCATTCCTCGTCAATAATCATATCAAATTTTGTATCCAATTATTGTTTACTCACTTTAATTTGATTAACTCAATTATACTTATAAATTTATATTTCCCACCTCTTCTATTAGCGTTTACACATCAATTTTCTTTCTCAGCCTCTTCACCTCTGTGGCTGAGTAACCGTTTCTACTCTGCGTTTGCCACAAAAAGTTGAACTCAACCCAACTCCAAAAGTAGATATTTTCAGTCGGGGGCGATGTGATAGATAATTCTTACATGTCTTTATTATAATAATGCCTACAAAACAGTTTCTTCTTTTTTTTTTTTTTGAAAACCCCATATTAAACTTTGATTCATTAAGTGGAATGAATTTCAAAAAGTACTTATTAATTGCTTTCCACTGTTCCAGTATTCTTTTGGCAGCATTTTCCAGAGTAACCATCTACGAACACTAGCCAATGAATTAGAAACCCGTGATGAATTACTGTACTGATATGTAAAGCGGGGTCACAGGTCAGAAACGATTGTGAAATGCAAATGAATGCAATCATGTGTGGTACATGCTCATTCCAAGCTGCAGATACAGGGTAGGAACAAGCTGCAGCTGCTCAAGTTGAGCAAAATGGGGAAAGCAGCTGACCTGCCTGAGTTCCAAAAAGGAGTTTTTGTGGGAGCCGTCTAGCTGGAGCTACGATTTCCAAGACAGTACAACTGATCGGTATCTCAAAAGGTCTCCAAGGTGTTCAATGCGTGGAAACGGAATTCACAAGAGTTGTCGAAACGGCAGAATTGTGGATCAAAAACAATCAGGGACCGACAGGGACACAGACAGGGACCGACGTCGTCTGAGACGGATGGTGCGGCAAAACCGAAGGTCTACTGTGAAGCAACTGACGGCAGACTTCAATGAAGGATCATCGCAACCCATCTCTTCCAGAATAATGCGCCGAGAGTTGAAGCGAACAGGGATGGGAAGTCGCATGCCAGTGAGGAAGCCCCATGACTGGTTAAAGAACGGTGTGACTGGCAGCAGACGACTGGAAAAAGGTGATTAGTCGGACGAGTCACGTTACACATTGTTTTGCACCGATGGCCGGCAGAGAATTTGGCGGCAGCCCCACGAAGCGATGGACCCCTCGTGTGTTGTGAACACAGTTCAAGCTGCAGGGGGAGGTGTCATGGTATGGGTCATGTTTTGTTGGTATGGCAAGGGTCCCCTGATATTCTTTGACAGTCGGGTGAAAGCCAAAGACTACCTGAACATTGTTGCAGATCAAGTCCATCCTGCAGTGGTGCATTTGTACCCAAATGGTGACGGGTTCTTCATGGACGACAATGCTACTGTCCATCGAGCAAGAATTGTTAAGGAGTGGTTTTCTGAACGTGACACCGAGTTGCAACATCTGCCGTGGCCAGCGCAAAGTCGGATTTGAATCCGATCGAGAATGTTTGGGACATGTTGGAAAGAGACATTCGTCGAAGGCATCCGTTTCCGTCTACTCTGCAGGACCTGGAGGTCTCTCTGACGAATGCATGATCTGCGATTACCTTGCCTGCATTACAACACCTTGTAGAGTCCATGCCAAACCCGTATGTTCTGTAATTACAGCCAAAGGAGGGTCAATACCATATTGAACGAAGATTTCTAATTCATTGGCCGGTGTGTGTAGTTGAAGTGCCTAATGAAATGATGGCTTGCTACTCCAATTTTATTTTGAATGTTTAAAAGTTTCTCCCATCTGGATGGCCAACCATCAAATAAATGATGATGGTCAACTACCAAATCAGAAGTAACTGTCCCAAATTTTGAAAGCCCCTTTTCAAAGATAGTGTGTAGAACATGAATATTACAGAATCCTAATTCAACAAGTTTTTGTTTCCGAATAAGTAGAACTTCTTGCTGTTTTGTTAACGTTTGGGCCATCTGAATCCGCATTAAGAATTTTTCATTGAGAAATTAGCAATATCAATAGCACTATTAATTTTTCCAAGCAGATCATAAAAAATGTTTGTAGGTGATGAATAACCGCTTGATTTAGTTTATTTGACTAAAAACGCACCGATGTTTGAAGCTCTTTGTGGCTACCTGAGTTCGTAGTTTCATCAAAACGTAAAGTATAAAAAATTTTCCGATATCATCAATCAAGTCATCTTTGAAATAAGGAGAAACGGTTTCATTTAATAAATAATGTACCTCAATGAAAAGTCCTTGGGGTACAGCTCCAGGGAACATTGCTTGAAATAGATTAACAATATCGTGTGTTGATGATGCCGTAAAATTGCATTCAATATTTTTTAAGATACTTGTTAATTCAGCAATGGTAGCACTGTCCTTAGCAATATACGGTATAGGCTTATGATTGGGAAAGCTACACTTTCTTTAGTATCATTTAAAGCTTCTTTAGCATTATATTATTTCAGTATAAAATATTTACTTCAGGCATGGATGTTTTTCTATTCTCATACCTTTGTTCAAACAAATTGCCTTATACTCCGTTTCCATGAACTGACGATTCGGGAAACTCGATTTGACAAACTAGATTCGCGGATTTCAAACGAGTTTCAAACTAGAAAAATAAGTTGGTTGTGAAACGAGTTTCGGTGAGAAAAACTCAGTTCGTGGAAATGGAGTATTACGATCTGTTGTTCACTAAAGTTGAAATTTCCAGGAAAAGAAAAAATCAACACAAAATATATATAAAAAAAAAAAACTGGCTAATATGCTCGGCGTTGCTCGGGCTGTTTGTTTATTGCAATTGACATTAGCTAAGTATAATACAGTAGGATATACCTAATTTTCGCGCAAAACCAGAAACAGTCTACAAAATTGGTTTAGAGTTCAGTTATCTAGATAATTGTTTTTTCAAAGTCTAACACAACATAACGTATCGCCCGCCGAGGAGTTTCACCTCGCTCGTAATGAAAAGTCCTTGGGGGTACAGCCCCTAAGCATTTAAGGGTAAAATTGAATTCATAAAAACAGAAGATCAGGTGCGATGGATTTAATTCCTAGAAAACAGGAGTGAAAACTTTAACGTATGTTATCCTTTCAATAATCAATATTATTGTTAAGTTTCTTGTCAGTCCAGATCTTAACACAAACACTCCTGGAGAATAACCAGTAAAACTCTTAATTAAAATCGTGTGAATTACCCAGCCAGTTCTGTTTCATCTGTGGTTTCGTCTTTCTGAGAAATTTCCTCTAGCCAGCAGTAACATTAATCAGCTCGGGAATGAGCAGACTACTAATTAGGGCCGTCTTTCTTTTCCTGAAAGCACCACAAAACGCAATCATTTTCGAATCGCTTCCGAATCGTACCTAAGGACTAAAAGTATCCCGTCAATGTCTTTCCGTCATAGTGCGCATTCTGGATTACGGAAGGTCGCCTACTCCTAACCACTTTTTAGCTGACTATGAGGCTTACCAGGTCACGGAACATATTCGGTTCCATCACACCAATAATTGTTCATTATTCTAAGATATTTATCTTAAGGATTACGGACTAATTGCTAACCAACTCAATTTAAAATTAAAGTTCATCATTCACTATTTTCTAATTGATTCGATTCATCATGCGGTGAATATAGACGGCCTTGACACGACCAACCGATTTAAGGCACTATATAGTGCTCTAAACCGATTTTTATTGACGCAAACACGACCGGCTGATTGTTCGCACATGCAAGCAAACAAACATTGGTTTGGTTTGTTTGGTATTAACGTCCTTTTCAACTACCATGGTCATTTCAGGACGGCGTTATAGGGGCCGCAAATTTTTCCTCGCAAGGGTTATTTAACGTGCAGCCGGCAAACGGCTACACAGGACCAACGGCTTTACTTCCTTTCCGAAGGAAGTGCGTGATCTCAGGATTTTCCCCCTAAAAATATCCTCGTCATTCTCGGCCGGGGTCGAACCCGCGTCCTCGGGCATCAGAGGCGATCACGCAACCACTGAGGCCGATGCAAACAAACATAAACTAAGTCAATTTCATATACAGGGTGCTCCATTTAAGTGTAGACATGGAAATATCTCGAAAACAAAGCATTGTACGAAAAAGTGTGTCCAAAATCAAAAGTGAGTTACTTCGCGGGGGAAATTCATTAACCAAAAAATTAGCCCCCCCCCCCCCCCGTTGTGAGGGGGGGTAACTTTGAAATCTTAAATAGTAACCCCTATTTTTAATGGTATATCAGTGGCCGCGCAGTACTTGAAATTTTTATCGCCAATGGTTTAGCCAATAGAGATTTTCTTTAAGCCAGAATCTCATGTTTTTAGTCAAATTTAAAATTAAAAAAAATTATGAAGCATTTAAAATTTAAAAAAATTTAATAACATGATAATCGCATTTTCGAGGTTGAATATAAAAATTTTCCATATAAATAGAATTAGCCAAGTATGTTCGCCAAATGTGATTGTTTATTCGTCAGATTAGTTGAACTGTCGCCACTGGCGATTTGGCGAGCGAACTGCGCGGACACTGTATATTCAGATTGCACACAATATTCGAGACACAAGATTTTTTAATTCTTGGTGTCTTTTCAACTGATCCAACCGTTTAGAAGATCGAGGCCCTGAAAGTGTGGAACTTTTAAAGTTTTGAACCCAATTTTTGTCGATGAAGACAAAGAGATAGAGGGTGGGTCTTGCAGACATTTCTATTCTATTTTTTGATGGTTTTTAAGAATCCGAAGTCAGAATTTCAAAAATTCCAAATTTTTTAGTGCACAAGCACAAGTCTTGGGGGCGGCAGTTCTATGGAGGCAGAGTCTGTGCGTGTATATTGAAAAATATTGGATTTTTGAAATTCTGATTTTGGATTCCTAAAGACCAATAAAAAGTAGAATAGGAATGTCTGGAAGACCCATCCTCTATCTCTTTGTCTTCATCGATAAAATTGGATTCAAAACTTTAAAAGTTCCACACTTTCAGGACCTCTATCTCCTAAACGGTTGGATCAATTGAAAAAACATCAAGAATAAAGCATTTCTCGATTATTGTGTACAATCGAATATACCATTAAAAATAGGGGTTCCTATTTAAGATTTCAAAGTTACCCCCCCCCCCATGTTACACCTTCACTCTTCAATGTCCTGTTTAAACACTGTAAACACATTCGCAGCGCTGATTCTCTCAAATTTGTTTAAACATGTTTCGACCTGTCTGGAGCAGGATACGACCGTTAGCAATATGAGGTCATTCACCGAACTTTATTGTCAGAGGTTGTATATCAATTTTAGAGTAATTTATAAAAAATTCCATTATCCATCAAATTAGAAACTCTAAAGATAAATGATCAATAATTAGTAGTCATTAAATTGTAATGTTTAATTCAATAAATCGTGCGCGCCAACATTATAAAAGCGCCATTTTCTTAGTTTAATGGCCACAGTCCATGTCATCGTAGATTTAAAAATTTAAATGACTTTTTTTTTGTATTTACCACAGAACGATAAATTAAATTATCTTCTCCATTTTAAAGTGAAAAAGGGTTTTATTTTTAGCAGTTTTATATATGTGTCGATAATTCCTGTAATTTTTAAAGTGTCTCCGCCTAAAGGCCATAAAGGACAAATGGAAAGAGTTTGCAAGCTTTCTCTGCTAACTTTCGTGGTTTTCTTTTATCTACTTTATGCTGATTGAATGAACCAATTCAAGTGGAAACCAACTGGATTAAGTGACCAGCGGGCAAGACTAAACAGGAGGGGAAGAGAGAAAGAGAAATGGAATCGATGAGAGATTAGGTGGGATTCACGAATGTAGTTTACTTACCATTTCTTTTCCTCACAGACTCGCCTTAATTTATCTCTTGAGCAATACGTTAAAAGCAAATTATAATCTTCAGTTAGAACATTAAAAATTACTCTTCCACTTTGCTTATATAATGACATCATTAAAGATATTTAAACAGGATAATAAATAAATTCAAGATTCTAATTGAAGAAGTTTTGTCTGTGAAGAAATTCTTTACTGTGAGCGACTTCACGTTGATTCTTTTCTCTAGCGCTGTGAATCGATTAAAATAAGTTAGAAATAATTTCTAAAATCGAAACAAAGTAACACGAATAATTTGGTTGAGGGACGCATACATTTAAGCCATAGAAGACATGGTAAGTATTTCTGATCTTTGAATTATGAAAACTAAAACTAGAAAACATGAACATGTACGACCAAGTAAATATTATAAAGACATACACTATCTTGTCATACGACACCGGATACCCTATACCAATAAATTAAAGCCGACCCTGCACGGCATCAGTATTGTATAGGGCCGCCTTTCGCCGCAATGACGTCCGCAACGATTCGAGGAAGACTTGCGGTACGTGTCGGTGGGAATCTTCCTCCATTCATCCTTCAAATTGGCAAACAGCTCAGTGGTGTTCTTGGGGCGGTCAACGTCTTGACTGGCTTTCAACCGACGCTCCAATTCGTCTCAAAGGTGTTCAATGGGGTTGAGGTCTGGATTTTGGACTGGCCAGTCAAGTTTCCCCACACCCATTTCCTCACGCAAGGTGTTAATAATGCCAGCTGTATGACCAGAATGGTTTGGTACGCTTCGGCATTCATGGTTCCGCGAACGAAAACAAGAAGACCAAGTCCGTACATTGAAAAGCAAGACCAGACCATGATGCCACCTTCTCCGAATTTCACTGTAGCTATAACTACGACACAGTCTGCAAATATTGTTCTCCGGGCATTTGCCAAATCCACACACGTTCATCGGACCGCCTCAACTAGTAACGGGATTCATCACTCCATAGGATGGTTTTCCATTGTTCTGGAGTCCAGTGGCGGCGTTCCTTACACCACTATAACCGACTGGTCGCATTTAGGGCTGTCATATTTGGTTTGTGAACTCGTCCATGAAAACCAAGTGCAACGATCTCCCAGCGAACGGTACGATCACTTGCATCACTACACGACCCCGATCGAAAGTCCTGCGCTAACGTTTTAAACCACACGATTCAAGCATCGACGGTTGCGTTCTGGCAATTTCGTCGGTTTACTGGGTCTGGGTTGGCATTTTACAACCCCCTCTCGCTCCTACTTCAAAACAACATCACTCACTATCTGAAATTTGTTGGAAATCTCATGGATCGAATCCCCAAACCTGCGGGTCCCAATGATCATCCCTCTTTCCTCCGCACTAAGTTCGCGTCATCTGTTCATATTGACTGCAATAGCTGCCATAAGTGTATTCTAACCCGTCAACATCTTTTATAGGTTACTAGCAGAAGTACCCGGCGTTGCCCGGGTTAATTACACTTGTATATAAACAGAACAGTCTAAAAAAATTAGATTATAACTCCCAATTGGAGTAAATAATAACTCAACACAGAGCAAAGGGGATATCCATTCTACGAAAAATACGAAAAACAAGAATTGTAGGTGATATACTGGGACTTTATCTAAACTCTTCTTCACTTGCTTCACCACTGCGGAGCATCACCAGTTTTTCTTGACCACTGGGGACTCAAGTTTTTCTTGACCTTGAGGAAGAAGCTCGTATACCCTCTTGCATTATTCGAAACTCCCGTTTTTCAGATGTTTCAAATGCCCGTATAGCTTTTTCTGTTTTAGTTGCAGATTTTCTCTGACAAAAAAACTTGTTCTTTCTCTTTCCTTTCCAGACTCATAAATTTTTGCTAATCGTCTGGACGTTTGATAGGGAGCCCAAGGGAGACACTCGTGACATCATCATTTTATGCTCATTAATAATAATTCTTGGAAACGAACGTTCAATCATCGAATTATCAGCATCTCAGTTTCCAAATTATACACATTCCCACAGAATATAGTCAAAATGTATTTTTATGAAATATTTGGATCTGATGTGCTACCAAATAAGCTAGGTGATAATCCCAAAGTGGCTCGGACTTTTTTTTTATTATTTGTTGCAATATCTTAAAAATAAACACATTAAAGCGCATAAAATTAATACAGTAAAAATTCTTAATGAAAATTCGAAAAAAAATTTCAAAGGCTCACAATGGATCGACCACTCCAAGGATGGCACTGCTAGTCTAAATAATTTCTTACTTACGTAATCTTACTTTAGATGTACACTTGATGATCTTGCAATTCCCACTCTTCTCTCGATGTCTTGAAGCAAAACTTGTCCATTCATCACTTTGTGTAGTCTAGCGGTCGCCAATTCTCCTTTTACTTGCTGACTAAGATGATCAGGTGACTTTTCCGCGTCAGGGCTTGTCTATCTCGTGGGCTACGGTCGATTGATGATGATGTTACAATGTATGACGTTTCCGTTATCAGGCCTTCTGTCTAGGAGGTGTTGATCAGAAGCGATCATGCAACCCCTGAGCCATCGAGGCCAATAAGGAAAAGTAAAGTCGTCTGCTAGACAGAGAGTAATGCCCACGCAAATGGCCAGAGAGCGCCAGTGAAAAAAAAAATCACGCTTTAAACAATGGAGTTTCCCATACTGTATTTCTTCATCCATGACCATAGCCAAAATAATTTTTATGGCCTATTGTTGCAGATACTTTGCTCTGCATTGTAGGACATGACATACATTGTTGGTCCGCGCATATCGTACGCCCATTTCAGACAGACAGATCAAGCAAAAGATTATTTTTACCCTTTACCTTTTGGGCCAACCTGACACTCGGCACATGTAAATCTTACCCTAAACCTAACGAACATCTGGTGCAAGTATGAGCTCAAGAGGATAAGTGGTTCAAAAGTTTTAAAAATGTGCAAAAGTTTCCTGCCTTGAAATGTGCAAACACCAATGACGTATATTAAAGATAGCCTCCGAAGCAATTGTTTTAACTTGAAGCAAATTGGGAAGCTCCATGCCCAGAACTGTCATGGCCGAAAATGAGTGAAGATGATGCAAAACACATGTCCAAACATGAGAGTAGCTGATTAATAATTCTTTTACACGCCGATCACGGAGTGATAAGTTTATCTTATCGTTTACTTTGTATTTGAAGTATTTTATTATATTTTATAAGCAATTTTTCGATTATGGTTTCAATTTCAAGTTCGTTTCGATCATCTTTCAGTTATGTATTTTCATTTTAGTTACGTATTTTTGATTTATGTTCGTGGAAAATGATTCCTGGTCCTTTTTCGTGTCTGTTTGTACAGTTGTACGCAGAACAACTTCGAGGATTGGTTTTGAATTAATTATTCCTCGGGCCCAAAATTTTCAAAAACAAAGCAGCCAGACAGCTAATTACTCCACGGCTCACTCCTGCCCAGAACTGTCATGGCTCAATTTGCTTCACTTTTTGCCGCTGTTAACAATAGGATTCAGAGTCTATCTTTGGCTAAGGTCAAAAACCCTCACCGGTGAGAGAATGATGACGTAATTTCTCACTGGGCTAACCGTCTTTTTCTCTGTGAGGACGGTGAGACTAACCGGTTAGGCATAGCAGTACTAACTGGCGTTTCTGACCGCGTTAAAATGACGTCACAGTTTTCTCACCGGGATTTCTGACCGACCAAACGCTAACTCTTCTCACCGGTGACAGTTTTTGACCTTAGCCTAAAAGAGATAAACTCTGGCGCCATCTCTTGAGTAAACAAACCAACATAAACCAAGATATATGATTTTTACCCCTTCCCCCTCACTTTGGGGACATGTAAACATGACTTTGGATCTAATGAACATGTGTTGCGAATATGAGCTCAATCGGATAAGTGGTTCAAAAGTTTTTAGAACATTTACAGACGCACCCTGAGCCTGAATTTTTATATATAAAGAAGATATGACGCGTAAGGACGATCCCATACGCATTTGGGTTTCCGTGGCCGACAGATCAATGATAAACACAGACATGCCAAGCCATTGTTAAAAATGTTGCGGTAAACTCAACCTAAACCTAGCGGCGCATGCGGTAAACTCAAACGTAACAAAATGCCTATTCATTTGGTATATCTGAGGTTACCGCATAAACCGCTATTTTTGGCGCAACACTTTTTAACGATGGCTTGGCACATCTGTGTTTATCCTTGATCTGTGCTCTGGCCTGTCTTTTACGTATGCCATCAGATAGCGTCACTGACTCCTCGTGGAAAAGATGAACCAAAATGCTGTTCCAGCCCAACAATATACTTCCTCACCCAAGTCTGAATACTCGGACAGCAATTAGAAAAATAATTGGTTGGCCCCTACTATCCTATCCTCTCTGTGATTTTCAAGGTTATGTTTTTGCTCTTAAAAGATTTCGTCTTTTGATGAAAGGACACTGCGTAATACAAAGTTTGAAGATATAGAGAACGTGATTCATGCTATGTTAACGCGACAAGAACTGCTATCGGAAAGGCATGCATGCACTTTCTTTCTTCAAATATCTAACAAATTCCTCACTTTCGAGAAATTCATCGAATAGAGAGTAGCCTTATGTAGTCTCCATAAAAATGAACTGTGGACCAAAGGCTCCCTTGAAACACTCAACTTACGACTGCAATATGGCGTTCCTGTAACATTCACCGGTTATGATGCCTCATTCAAACGCATGGAATGATGCGCCTCTGCCCAATATGATGCTGCCAGACAAAGTAAGTTCACCATCAGACTTTTCTGATGTTGGTTTACGTGGCGGCTGACAGTTTCAGAAAGAGTTTCCTCTGTTGACTCTCCACTGTAGCAAGAAGTTAGAGCCAAATATTGGTTTTCCCAGTATATTTAGCTCTTGGGCGCCCTTGCCATGGTCTTTTGATTATTGTTCAGTTTCATGGAATTGCTTCCACAGGCTAAAGCTCACTTGCTTGGAAACATTAGCCATTTGCAGCCTCGGATTTAGATTGACCTGCTTCCAATCTTCAGACTTCATCTTCAAGAGACCTCCAAACATTGGTTGGGAGGCATTGTGTTTCACTTTCAAGACAACCTCCGGCTATACTCACTAAAATGTTCAATGTTGAACAAAGTTTCTGGGTGTCATTTATTTGGAGGCTTCTGCATGTCTTTGTTTAGATATTTCTATAAACGCTAGGCAATTTCTGATTAGATATGTAGATTAATTTATGTTACCTAAGAACGTTCTGTACAGTTCGATGTTTACTTTTGAAATAGTGTTTATTTTCTGTTTGTCAATTTAATTTTGGGCACTAGTATATTAAGATTGTTTAATAGAAAGATTTATCCAAATTCTGAGAGAGTCAGTTTTAAAAATAAGTTTTAATTTTTTGGTTAAAATAAACGCTGACCTAAAGAGAGATTATTCAACTGTGACAATTATAATAATCGATAAAATTGCTTTCTAATGCTAACAAAAAAAAATCAAAGCGAAACTTGATAACATAATTTGTCGCCCTATTTATCAAGAAGATCTTCAGAAAATCTACCCGAAGGTTCATTAAGTTCGAAGTGTCATCAAGATTCGACAACGTGTCTACTTTTAAGACTTCATTTTACAAACCGAGAAATGTGAGACAACTTAGAATCACTCCCACTCTAATATCTGTCTTTCGAGCGGGAAAAAATGTCCTTTCAACAGAGTCACGCGAAGAGTGAGTGTTGGAATGATGAGTAAACAAGTTAATGAAGACGTTCGGTTTCGCCGAGATAATGAGCGTGAATTCCCAGTTGAGAGGAGGAGGAGGAGGAACGGAGGGGAGCCAAGCGGGAGTCGGAGGAGCCCCCGAGGGAGAACAACCGAGCCAAGACGGCGGTTGAGACACGCAAAGATCTCCTCTGATACGATTCCCGATTCGATTTAAAGCCCCATTATCCTCTGGGCATGTCTGTTCGATTCGGGAATTCAGAATGGGAATGAGTTAATTGAAGAAAATTATTACCTAATCGAGAACACAGATTCCACATTCTGATGGACGTTAGCATATACATATACTCTTTCTGCGTTTATAAGACATTCAATGAATTTTCTACATTTAAATAACACATACGAAGCTTCAAAACGCTATCTTACAACAAGAGCTTCCCTTTAAAGAGTACTTATATTTGTCGATGCAACAAAGTCAAAAGCCTTAACTGCAGCAATTGTACAATATGTAAGCGGGTTATTTGAAACAGGAATACAAAAAACACACACAGAGCTTGTCTTATAACACAGTGTACGTATTCCATTGTGTGTGCTGGAAATAGATACATCAAAAACCGTCTTAAAAGACTGAAAACGAAATTGTGATGACACCAAACTGAAATAATGATAAATCTTGGAAGAAAGAATACTCGATAAGGAGAACGTATTAACAAGAGCTTTTGTATCACATGTCTGTCAGAGCATATTCTTGTGGGCTTACCAAATGTAAGAAGGTGGGTAATAAAGTTCTAACGTTCACCTTGATGAAAGCACGCGCAAGGAAACAATGGTTAGACCTTCTGTACGTTTGTCCACCCAGGACCATGCATTTCTCCCACCGATGGATCAGCTGTTGAAATCCCTTTCTGTGAACGCTCCCTGTTTAGCCCTGGAGGAACTGTTTCACCTCAAAGATGACCTCATCATCTTGGAAAGGCGTCTACGCAGGGTACCAATCGGATGAGTAGAGCGAATGAGGCTGTAATTCGTACACACTAGTTCCCTCTTTCTGGAAAAAAGGGAGAAAACGTGGCATCTACGTTGTTATATGGAGTTCTGCTTGCAAGACGTTTGTTAAAATGACAATTCTACTGCGATTCCATTTGCTGCAGAAATTGCGGCTCTTCACTAATGAAACGCCGCACAGGGTGAAGCCCGATTTCTAGGATGATCTGGTGATTTTGAAAGCGTCGCCGCCGCATGGTTATAACTTTTCTCGATATGTTTTCGGACTCATGCCCGAAATGAAACACCGCATCATTGCTTATATAGATTTCTGCTTATACCTAAAGGTATTTAGAAACTCCGTCCAACATCGTCCCCAACTGTGCTTTGGGGTTGATGGAAGACATTTTGAGCACATCCTTAATTTTTGCTTATTGAGTAGCCTCTGTTTTTTTCAATGTGAAAACTAAATGACAACCCTTTGCTTGTAAAAATGTTTCCGTTTCATTTTTGAGTGGTCTACTCATTGTTATTTTAGTGGCAGCGGAATAAATGTTTAATGACAAACAGAATCATACGTTATTAAAATAACAATCATTGCTTTAATAACATTGGCCAACACACATTTTGGTGCCTGCGATTTTTTAAGCGTTTCTAGGTAATTTTGGCACGCTTCAAAAATGCTATCAGATTTGATGTATCAGATCTAGTTTTTGAGATCTGGTATATGTGTTCTTGTTCATTGAAACCTTGGAGACTTGCTGAAACTCCATCAAAATCACTTGTGGTTTGTTGTGTTTCGTCAGACGTTGATTTTTCTATATCATCCTCTGGCAGCATAAGCAGACTGCTGAATATGGGAACCGGTATTTCTTTAGAGTGCGGTAGAGGCCTCCACGTTGAATCCAGACCAGGATATATTCATTGTTGCGATTGATGCATTTGATGTTTCATCATGATGGTTTTTTGGTTCCCTCCGAACCTTAGGTACACCAAAGTTTAGACACTTCCTGTTGCCATTTATTCACTGTCGCAAATGTTCAATGCATATTTTACATACGAAATGTGGAGCCCAAAACTTATCCAACGGGACGCTAAAGGCAACGTGTTTTTATTATTAAATATTTTTTAATTAAAGTTAGAAAAATTGGCAAATATATGCTGCAATTCATATATAATCCACGAGATGGCGATATTAAAATAAACTGTTGCGTTTTCAGTACTTTTATTTATCAAGCTGTATCTCAAAAACTAGAGCCGCTACGACAAAAAATGTGGTATTTTTTAGAATCAGTACATCAAAAATACCCTAAATTAGTTCTTACTTTTTTTTGGCACCAGAAAGATTTTACAATAAAAAAATAAAGTTAAAAATTGAACAGGTCAACTTGAAATAGAAGGTGGGATGAAGAAGCAAATGCATCAGGTAGATGGTCTAACCTTTCTCCAGTAATTCTCGAACAGGGCTCGCAGGAAATAAAAGAGGATATCCAAATACGCCAACGCTTCTTGGTCGACCGTTGATGCAACTACCAAATGGCATCCGGATCTACGACTCCCGCTGGGAATAGTATTAAGTTCTGCTGCGTATGAGAAAATCAAATATCCCACGTTGTTATGTGATGGCTTGTCACGCAGAAGTTACAGATGTCATCTAAAATCCTCGTAACTTAGAAAGGAATAAAAGTTGATTCTGAATGATGGAGCATTTTCACTGAATCACACAATTACGCAATCAATACACATTTTGACACATCAATAAGCAATAAAAATTGAACGTTGAGAGATCCAAATTAAATCGACACTTTATCCTTCCCCGTAATTTACTCTTGTGTAAATGCCAGTGAAGTCCAAGGGGAAAAATCCTCAAATTACGCTTTCGAATTATTACGCTTGTAAATTCACATTTAGACAGAACACAAAACTGTCACTTTTGTTATCAGACATAACATTGCACCTAATAAAAACTTTTTAATTCAGAACTAACGTGAAAAATAATTGCTACTTCCTGTAATTTCTTGGTAATAACATTTTGTTCCTCTCCTGAAATTTATACTTTGTAATATAGTTCGAAAAGGAACCTTTTCTTCTATAAATGAGCTTTTGACGGGAAATGCTTGCACAAATTAATTTTATTTTCCCCTGCGATTTATTTATACATAATATTCAGAGCTTCATCTGAAACGAATATTATTCCTTTTGGTTTTTTTTGCGAAGAATATAGTTGAGCACTTCCAAGGTCTGGATGGATCGTATCTATCTTAGGGCCAGACGAATTTTCTTCAGAGTTCCCAAATAGCTTTATCTCAAAAAATACCTTTTAAGAAATATAATATTAAATTTTTAAAAACTAACAGAAAATTCACCCCCTAGGCACATAGGAATAAGAAAGAGGTCGCAAAGATGAAGACTGGCATTTAAAACACAGGGGTATAGGAAATCAGAAGATTAAGCGTATCGATAAAACGAAGCGTATGGGCAAAGCGATAGATGCCCGAGGCCGAAGGCAATCACGGAGAACATCTTTGGAAAAATTGGGCTAATAATTAACGTCTTAATGGGACGACTGAAGTACTGATGAACGAAGGTGGAGAAAGTGCCATCCGTGTGAATCGATTGACGTCCGCAGAGTATGCTGACGTCACTACTTGCATTCAGGCTCAAGGAGGCCACTTTGAACATTTCTTGTAACTTGAAAAGAAATAAAAGTTAGACCCATGTTAATAGGATATTTTTGTGTTTACCTTGACCTCTATAATACCCCCTTAAATTGTTTTACACATGATTTGAATCATCCTGTACATGCACAGTGGACCGGCATTATTATGAGCACCGGTCGAATCAGAAAAACCGCCGTCTTCAAAACGGACAACACCTACACAGCGCGGGAAAATATCAGTAAGATGCCGAAGATGTCCACTAGTATCTAGAGCCATACAAATTGCAATGGCAGCTACAGTAGGACGAGTGATAAAGGGTCCATGAAGCGAACATGGCGGTCGAGGTGATCCCAAAGGTTCTCGATTTGATTTAGGACTGGGGAATTAGGGGACCAGGAAAGTACTTGGAACCATTTTTTGGCAGTTCTGGCTCTACGACATGTCACATTATCCTGCTGGAGTATCCCATCCGCCCCAGGTAAGATAGTCAGCATGTTTGGATGTATCTGATCCGCAGCGATGGAGAGTGCCTTTCATGGAAATCAGTGAACCCAAACAATGCCAAGAAAACGAAACCCACACCATAATACAACCGGTGTTCATCTTGTGTGGCAGAGAAATTCTTTTCGGAGGTTTCTTAAATAATACGACAACGTTAATGCACTCGATGGATGACTCATCAGATATAGCAACCCTTTGAGAATCACAAAAGGTCCAATGGCATCGATGGCACTGATGGTGTTCTCTAATTTTTACCCGTTTATTCCAGTGATGGAGTTTCTCCCATCGTGATACACTTAATCCTAGCAGCACGCGAACAACTTATAAATTGTACAGTTTTGGAAATGCTATCACTTTTAACCCAAATGTGTGTGCAAAATACAGACATTTGATTTTTTATACCCATCAAGCGAGCGAGCTCCGTGCCTTTTTTTTTTTAATTGACTACGCCCTGCTCACGGTAAAGTAGGATATTGTCAAAATGATATTGCCGACTGTGTCTAACTTTTATATCTCACATGAGTTATTTACTTAAATAAGTCTTACTCGTAAACTTAGATGATTAAAAAAAAAGAGCAATCATGTGATTAGCATCGTACTTGGAAAGTTCATTCGGCTTTTCTTCAGCTTTTGAACTCAATATTAGGTTTACTTTCTCGTCTTTCGATTTTCTTCTGTCATTATGGATTCTGCCTTTTCTTCGTAATTGGTTCGTCATCTTATCGCACTGCTCACTTTAAAAAAAAAATATTTCGAAGCTTAATTCCCTTTTTCGACTAAGAGAGCGCTATTTTGCTTGCAGGATCGGCTGTCAAGATTTAATAGCATTATATTTCAGCAATTTGCTTTATAGCGATCGATTATGGTAAGTGTATAGCTATAAGATTCTGCATAAATCGTCGAATTACTTATTACTGAATTTGGAAGTCGTAGAAAGCATTTAACTTAATAAGCAATTTGCATTAGATGTCTATAAAGAACAAATTGTCACTTCATGACGACACACTTAACATACTCCTTAGAGAATTATGTGAAGTATAGGATTGCCAAATCAAAGTTCGGATCTCAGCATCTGTAGAGCATCTTTACATGAACGTATATGAATTGGAGGATATTCAGAATAAAATCCAGTGTTCTCCTAATTTTTGGAAGAATATTCTGGCCAAAGGCCATCTAAAAACATGCCTAAGAGATTGTCATTAATGGTTATACTGACAGAGTGTTGCAGATAACTACAGGGCAGTATAAAGGGAAGCCTACCCGCTCGATTCCAGGGGCCGGCTCGACATCAAATGATAATTGGGTAATATTTTGTTAAACAAATTGAGCCAAGGAGGGGTGCGCGCTGAACTACTACAGGGTAGGGGGTACACAAAAAATAAACACTTATGAATGTCCTCCGCAGCTAGAGGGGACCAACAAACAAACCAAAAATTCAACAGAGGAGAATAGCAAAAAAAATAGCGTTTCACACTTTTATTATTATTATGTTTGGTCGTCACGGGCTAATCCGGGTTGCGTCTCATAGCGGACACAAGGCCAAAGCCACGAGACGCAGCAGGACCAGTTTGCTCTACTGCTGAGAAAGTGTCACCTGGATGTTTTGTGAAGTTTCTTACAACAGATGTTCAAGGTGTTACGCGTCCGTCTGGGTGGGTTTAATTGCCCAGTACCGAGACGCCAGGAATGATCCAAGGTTCGTCTACCCCAACTAATAACTGTGTAAATGTTTAACAACAGCCCCACACAGCTTACAAATTCAAAATATCTTTATTTAACGGAATTGTAACAGGCGGAGTGTCTTCCCCACTTAAAGCTAACATACAGTTTGAATTACTAAATGCTTCGTTCGACAGTTCCAAAACGTAGGGTGCAGAGGCAGAGTTCCTGAAAATGGACGCTCATAAATAGGAAAGAAAAAACAAACAGTTAGTTTTTGGCAATATACAACTTTAACGCACGTGAATTAATGCAAGAAGCTGACCAGCATGTACAGTCCAATACGCAATTAATCTCTAATGAAGCCACAGAAAAATGCTAACTTGTCTATTCCGTAGCCTGTTACTAAGTGGGGAAAAAAAACAAAAACATCATCGCATAACAATTAATAGGAAAAAACATAGCAACCAATTATCGGGGAGAAACACTCTACAATTCTTAACAATAATAAAGCGTTGAACAATGAACTTCGAAAACTTCGCGTTACACAATGAGATAAAAAAATAATTGCTGTTAACTCATGAAATTAGCCAGAAGGGCTGATAAAAAATATATTAATATGGAATAAGAAATATGTGAGGTCTACTACGACGTCACAAAAGAAACTTCCATCTTGCTCAGCACAGAGAGCTACCCTCTTCAGTCTTCTCTCACTCGCCCCAGCATTTCTGGGGTGATTGTTGCCAATCGACCGAGCCAGTCCCTGCAATCGAGCGGGTAGGCTTCCTGTTATACTGCCCTGTAGTTATCTGCAACACCCTGTACAGTTTTATTCATGGACGTGGCCAAGGTGGGGGAGACAGGTGGCCGTATCCCCTAGAATCAAGCAAATATATACAAATACTTAGTTAAAGGTAGAAATGAGATATACGCGAGGATATGGGGAGGCCGTGGCCTGGTGGGCTTTCACTGAACACACCTTCTGTGAAGTTAAGCTACATCAGGCACGGCTAGTCACTGGATGGGTAATCTGGATAGGTAATCTTTG
>JAHWFO010023306.1:254169-264789 GCA_023313115.1 Rhysida immarginata | reverse complement strand
CCCCCGGCTGCTGCGACCATCATACAGCAGTCGTGAATCCAAGTCCATCCAGGGACCCAACTCGTCGGCCTATGGCCATACAGGCCCTGAATGGACGTATTGGATCCCAATTTATAAATAAAATAAATAAAAAAACTTTAGACGTATTTGATATTCGCTTCATTCTGCAGATGGAAGATGGAACTGGTTTTTGGTGAGCCTGTGCCGCATCATTTTCTCACAAATGATTTGTCCTGTCTCCCTCCGTCCACTTAACAAATACTTACTACGCCCTGGTTTCATTTAGAAATTACACAAATATGTTTCAATTACTAAAATATTAGGTTGTTGCAAAAAATGGCCAATTAAAAGCACGCGTTATTCTGCTAACAGCGGGAAGAGCGCAAACAGCGGTTATGTAAATTTTTGGGTAATTCGATAAGGCAACACGGGGATAATGCAAGGATAGTAATTGTTGCGTGAAACGAATGTCAAAGTGCGGACTCTTTCATGGAACTAACTCGATTAACGACAATATTTCTCTACGAGTTTAAATTGGAAATTCTGCGAGGGCTTCAGCCGAAAGGATTAATACGTAAAACATTTGCGGAAGTTGAGATACGGAAGCTCGACAAGAAGTTATTGTTAATCGTTTTTCTACCAATAATAAGCCCTAAATTTTGACTTCTTATGGTCATGAAGTTTCAGTGCGCAGGCTTTCTTTTAGGTGGTGATGCGATGGTGCTACATGAATTCACCGATCAGAATTAAAATCACAGCTTGGAAGTATGCTCTTCTCTCCTTCAAAGAAACAAACTGAAAATAATTTTGCAACAGATTGTCACTATTAACAAAAAATGGATCTTGTACGACAATCGTAATGTTCGGCTCAATGGCTGGAAGAGACTTTCCAGATTTCGAAACTATCTCTCATGCAAAGAAGGTATGGTGGCCCTCTGCCCGTATCATTGCTTATTGTTTCTTCTTCCTCCCACGGGTCGAACCATAACAGCAGATCGGTACTGGCCAGATATACGGCAGATGCACGAAAAATTGTACATTAAGCAGCCAGCACTTGTCGATAGATATGAGGTCCTGTTGAGTCAAGTTAACATCCAATCTCACACTTCGTTGAAGATCATATCCATATTATGAAATATTCTTACTACGAAACTCTGCCTCTGAATTACTTTCGTTTTCCTTTTCCTATAATACATGAAATCTGTTATGTCTTTTGCAATAATCAATTAGAATGGATCCAAATAATGTCCCTGATTATTTGAGCATCTCTAATGAAACTTCATTTACTTAAAACTGATTATTTCTGTTAAAAGCGAAAACAAAAAATTCTGTAAATGATCCCTGGCTAATTTTGCGTACTACCGATTTAATAAATCTGATAAATAACGGTAAGACGCAAGACTTACTATAAGAGAGTTCACACATGCATCCATACAGTTTTGTGATTTACATTCGTTTGCCAACACAGACAAATTGATTATAAAATATAAGTGTTTCCGTTGCAGTTTGAAAATTATACTCTAAAATGGGCATGTTTTTCTAGCCCCCCAGAACGCCAAAGCCGATTAAGGAAGGAGGCGAACTCTTAACCCGTATCTCTCACTCTCATGCTTCGTCTGCTGATTTCGCAGGCAAAATGACCTTCGGAAAAAGTTGCCTTGATGATTCCCAAATGCGTTCGCTTTCGATTACTGACACGCCGATAGGCCCAACCAAACCCCATCGTCTATAATGACATTTCTCTTGCCGCCGCCTCTCCTCTTTGATATTTTATTAAGTTAAGAGAACAAGCGGAATCTTTGCATTTCCATCATGGAAGTATCTAAGACGCCCAGAAGTGTTTGGTGAAATTCTTTAGCCTAGCCTATTGCCGTTAAAATTTATACAGTCAGCTTAAAAAGGCTGTTTATTTGAAATATTCTTTCAATATTCTGTCACCTTTTTAAATACAGATTTATGAAAGCCTCTCCCGGTCAACAAAGCAATTTTAAACTGGCATGGATCTTTTATAGCATCTTGTTAAAAACTATGATCGGTTACTGTATTTAGAGAACTAAAACGTAATACAGTCCATGTTCATGATAAAATCGTTTATTCAATAAATACCGGGTGGGCAAGAAATAACGTGAGGTGTTCAGAGCTCGCTAGCGGGAATTCTATTAGGCCAAATGCAGTACATTTTGGTGTATATACTTAGTGGAACATGCAGTTTCGATTTCTGCAAAAAAAAAATAGTACCAAAAGTCGCCATAGGGGGCGCTTATTTCAAGAAGACAATGAATACATTTGCATAAACGCGTTCCGTGTTGAGCAATCATGACAATAAAAGGCAAGGATGAGGATTTCCCACACGCAATAGCACGCCAAACAGATATCCCATATTCGACAGTGAGGAATATATTGCATAAGATATTGACATTTTATCCCTATAAACTCACACCTGTTCAACAATTGCTTCCTGGAGATGAACGTACCCGAACTGACTTTTCGTTGAGATTTTTAGCACGTATGGAAGTGGATGATGCATGGCCATGGCAAATTTTATGGAGTGATGAGGCACATTTTTATTTGAATGGTGATATCAATACCCACAACTGCCGTATTTGGGCTGCATCAAATCCACAAGTGTGTCTGCCAACTCCTATGCATTCACCGAAACTAACAGTATGGTGCGGCTTTACTGCTTCTTTCATCATCGGCCCGTACTTTTTTGAAGAAATCCGTCCCCGTGGACCGGTGACTTGTTCCGTCAATTCTGCCAGGTATGCCGATATGCTTGAGAATTTTGTGATACCACGATTGCAGGAAAAGGGTTGTCTGGATTCTACCATTTTTATGCAGGATGGTGCGCCACCGCACGTCGGACGTCAGGTGCAGCAGATCTTGCGAGAACGTTTTTCAGACAACAGAATAATTAGTCGTGCATTTCCCATGATATGGTCACCCAGGTCGCCTGATCTCAACCCTTGTGATTTTTGGTTATGGGGATATTTGAAAAGCCTTGTGTATCAAGCACATGTTCCTGACCTCTCAACCTTAAAGGATCAAATAACGTTACATATCAGACTAATTGATGCAGATATGCTGCGAGCTGCCGTAGAAAATGTCGTGTACCGCATGCAGCTATTGGAACAGCACACTGGTGGTCATATTGAAACACATTTGTAATTAAAAATAAAACATTGTTTATTGTTGTTACTAAAGTTGGTTTGTACGGTATTTGTTCATTTGACAATTAGGTATTCATTGTTTTCTTGAAATAAGCGCCTCCATTGGCGACTTTTGGTACTATTTTTTTTTTTTTGCAGAAATCGAAACTGCATGTTCCACTAAGTATATACACCAAAATGTACTGCATTTGGCCTAATAGAATTTCCGCTAGCGAGCACTGAACATCTCACGTTATTTCTTGCCCACCCGGTATATACGACAATGATAAATGTATACAACTAATCATTACAGAAAAAAAATTATTCTCTAATTTTGAAATGTTATTAGCTTGTTTCAGTTTTTATTATAAAGGAAGAATAAAAACGTTTAAAGTATTAGCTGGTTGGTTCCCCATACCAAAACTTGTAAAAAAGCCACATAAACATTTGACCGCAAGAACTAGGTTAATGACCTATTTGAATACAAAGACATAAAGCCAGATTACAATGGAAAGTATTTAGTTCGTATCCTACATACTTCACAGTGGTAACTTCCTAATATTCATAATGTCATCCGCCTGCTTCGACGTATGCAGAGACCCGATGGACCATAGAATGTCGCACTCTTTCATACAGGGTGGTTATAATTAAAGTGACACCATTTAGACCCTTCTAGCGGCCGTTCTGGTAATCAGATTTTGACGAAACTTGAGATATATGTTATAAGACCATGGGGAAGAGAATTTTGTAATAAAAAAATTTGTTCACATTTTGACCGCTACGTCAAAATATGGCGCTGGTCATGTAAGAACTATCTGAGAATTTTTACTCAATCAGAGACGTTATACAAATGAGATGTAAAATTAGAAAAGCTTTAAAATGACAGTGAAATTAAATGTAAAGTCATCTTCACGATGGCTTTAGCTAAAAAGGATCGAGCTTTATTGGTGAAGTTGTTTTACCAGAACTGCAATAATGCTTCTGCTGCACTAAGAGAATATCGACGAAATGGGCCTATGTCCATTAATGGTTTAAAAAAGATGATTAAGAAATTTGAAGAAACTGGTGAGTTGGGTGGGCTGCCAGGGAGAGGACGGAAACGAATTGCAAATGAGACTGTGGAAGACGTTGCTGCTGCTGTAGTGGAGAGTGCTTCAAGTTCCCAATATTCTTCAGCAAGTGCTCGAGCCATATCACGTGATTTGTCTATTCCGTGGTCTACGGTACAAATAGTTTTGCGTTCCATTTTAAAGTGGTATCCATACAATATCCAGGTGGTTCAAAAGTTGCTTCGTGAAGATCCGGAAAAACGCACTGATTTTGCTTGCCAGTTTCTGACTAGAATAGCCGTCGATAATGCATGGCCATGGAACATTTTGTGGTCAGATGAAGCGCATTTCACACTAGACGGAGCAGTGCACATCTGGGGTACTGAAAAGCCGATGGTTGTGCACGAAAAGCTTTTGCACTCTGATTACGTGAGTGTATGGTGCGAATTCACTTCACATTTCATTCTTGGCCCCTTTTTCTTTGAAGAGAACACTCCTCAAGGCACTAAAAGATGTTCAATCACTGGTGCTCGTTACTGCGAACTTCTGCACCAGAAAGTCATTCTTGCGTTACAAGAAAGAATGTTTAGACACTACTGTCTTTATGCAAGATGGTGCAGCACCCCACATTGCACGACAAGTAAAGGAACTGCTTCGTGCTCATGTTGGAGATGATCGGGTGATTTCGAGAACTTTTCCAACTGCCAGGCCTCCTCGTTCACCGGACCTAAACCCTTGTGACTTGTGGGGATATTTGAAAGATAATGTCCATGGAGGAAGAATACGGACTGTCCCTGAATTGAAAGCAAGCATAACACGCCATATCACTGCGATTCCTCAGGAAACCCTTCGCTCTACTGTGGAACATGCAATAATGCGCTTTGAACATGTCATTGACACAAATGGAAGGCACATTGAACAAATGCTCTGATTTTATAAATTTCTCTGCTTCTAACTTGTTTTTGTTATTATTCATGCGCCATATTTTGACGTAGCGGTCAAAATCTGAACTAATTTTTTTTATTGCAAAACTCTCTTCCCCATGGTCTGTATAACATATATCTCAAGTTTCGTCAAAATCTTTTTACCAAAACGGCCGCTAGAAGGGTCTAAATGGTGTCACTCTAATTATAACCACCCTGTAGAATCCATGACGGTTGCGAATTGTTTCACAGACATCTAAAATATGTTGATGTAGCATCTTTTCTTTCGCACTGGTCGTTGCAATAAAAGGACTTTGAGAAGTCCCCAAAGATGTGGCCCCACAGAGCTGTCCAGGAGATCGAGCGACCGTGCAAAGCCATGAAATTGGTCCACCAGAATAAGCATAAGCGTGCATACAGGTTAAGAGTTCGCCTCTTCTTTAATCGGCTTTGGCGTTCTTGGGGCTAGAAAAACATGCCCATTTTAGAGCATAATTTTCAAGCTGCAGCGAAAACACTTATATTTGATAACCAATTTGTCTGTGTTGGCCAATAAAATTGTATAGATGCACGTATAAAATCTCTTATAGTAAGCCTAGTGTCTTTTCGTTATTTATCAGATTCATTAAAGCGCTAGTATGCAAAATTAATCAAGGATCAAGCAAAAATGGTCGTGGTAGTTATTAGTGAGCGCGAACACTGTTGACCTATTTTGCTCCATTTTTGGTTCTTTTTTTGAAAAACCGTGTTTTCTGAACGGATAATCGTAGTGCAGACTTGAAAGCTTTAAACAATTTCATTATTGGGTCTTTTAAAATCTGGCTATGAAAAAATCAGCATAAAATTTTAACATATTAATTGTTTAATTTCCACAAGTCGGAGCAAAGTCTCATAGGAGGGTCAAAAGGCTTTCAAAAAAAACTTTGGCATTGCATAAATTAATGTTATGGAGCAACGATACCCTACTGAAAAGAAAGAAAAACAAAGGGAAAAAACACCAATGTCACGTGGATTTCGTCGAGAAAGATCGCTCTCAAGAGGAAAGAATGAGGATGACGTAGAGGACGCGTCGACGAATGCTGATGTCATCTCGAAGGAATCACGTGGGAAAAGAGAAAAATCACGTGGGAAAAAAAGAAAGATGGACGCGGGAAAGACGGCAGGAAAATGTGTCACCAGCTAGTTTTCGAGATTTGCATTGCTCAAATTATGGGCCTCGACAAACTCAGCGAGCCTGTAAGAAATCCCATGGAATGTACGTGCCACGACCAGAGTCGAGGGGATTTTCATGGAGAAGCGAGACGTTCGGCGACGACTTCGTAAAAACGGTCGGCGAGAGGGGTGAACGTTACGAGGTGACGGAAGCGAGCAGCGAGCCCAAGGACGGAGATTTTCGACGGGAGCCAGCATCATTGCAAGGTAGGCTCGAACAAACCTTGGAAAATCTCATCGTATATTTGGAGGCCGCATCTCCAGCAGCGGAGAGTTTCTCGAGCGAAGAGACGCCATCTCGTCAGCGACACGACGTCCCCGCACCGGAGAATGGAAGGCGCCGGCTGTTAAGAGTCGACGGAGAAAGCGACAGAGCTGGATACATAATTAATGGTAGGACCTTTTCCTGCATAGATTTTGAAATTAATGCCCAGACGCAGGGCCTAAGAAAATTGACGATATTCCGCGTTCAAGTACGGACAGTTGTAATTAAAGACTTTAAAACATTATTCTCTCCGGACGCTGACGAACTTGTAGAAAATAGCGAAGCTCTTGGAGTGTTTCCCTTTTCCGTGTTAACTTACCTGTACAGCGGTGTAGGAGGGATCATTCCAGGATATTCGTCTGATTTTCTTGCATGAACTGTTGTCTATACGAGGACTGCTTTTTATTGTGCGTCGGCAGGGTTACTTTGCTTACCTGCAAGGATCGACGTCAACGGCTGAAAGCACACCGAGCCAGATAATCTCTTAATTTTGAATTTATTGGCAAAGTAGAGAGCTGGCCAGGCGTAATATTAGCGAGACTTAATATTACGTATGTTCAATGCTACGCTTCCGAACTTTTACTTGTTGTTCTTCGATTTCTTTATTAAAGAACGGCAGCTAAAGTTAGTGTCAGCGACTTCCTTTGAAAGTTAGTGTATGCGACCCGGGCTATTTCTGAAATCCTAGTTTGAGTGCTACTGTATTTGTGTGTTGTGGCTACTACATAAGCAACGAGGTGTTCTTGTGTTAGTTTATATAATGGTGCCAGCAATTTAAAAGCCCAGAGTGGCCTTGCAACGTGAATGTTGTGTAATTCCTGTGGTGTTAATTATTTCATGAGTAATTTTGGTGATACAAAAATATTTATGTGAAGTTGACCCAAAGTGCCTATTTCTAATAATTGCTTAAATTTAAGGTACGATTGTGTTACGTTTGAAAGTGCTTCTGTGAAAAACGTAATAAAATTTGCTGTCCATCCTCCTGGTGCCATAAGGAGGTTATTGGTTTCTAATTTAGTGTGTTATTTCGACGACCGGGGAAATCACCGATTTTTATGCGAGTATTCTTCTCAGATCTTCTCTACCCGGCTACGACATCTTAATTCAACGTTCTCGACATTCAAGAGCCACCACTTCGAATTCGGAGCGGCGTGAATCTTCTATGCGAGCCCCAATTATTCTAGCTTCGTAATTGAAGTTAATTACGTAGGACTATTAGTCAAGGGCAAGTTACCCAGCTACAGTTTCCACTGCATTGACATTATAGATTTGAATGACTTTTGCAACTTTATCTTATTTATCAATTTTCTTCTTATATTGTTATTCAAATCCGAAATAAAAAGACTTATTTATTTATCAATTCTCGTTTTCTACCTCTTGTCGTTGTTACTCTGCAAATCCACGTGACAACCAAAAAATTTTAACACAAAAAGTTTGACAAAATATCCGTATTAATAAGTTAGAGTAACGTAAAGTGGCTTCATGAACCAATAAAAATTAAGTTAGCGTTAAAATTGTGAGGTGACGTCACTTAACGTGAGTCAAGTAGCCCCAGTTTCCGGTACCTAATAAAATGCCAGACACGAGTATTAAAAGACCATGAAGTTCCTTCTTCTCCGGTTTCAACTAAGCAAGAATAACAATTTTATAAGAAACAAAAGAAAATGTGGTGTAATTATTATGTTGTTACACGAATCGGCCTCGGTGGCTCAGTGGTTTGCGTGATCGCCTCTGATGCCCGAGTACGCGGGTTCGATCCTGGCCGAGGACGACGAGGATTTTTCAGGGGGAAATCCTGAGATCACGCACTTCCTTCGGAAGGGAAGTAAAGCCGTTGGTCCCGTGTAGTCGTTTGCCGGCTGCACGTTAAAGAACCCTTGCGAGGCAAAATTTGCGGCCCCTATAACGCCGTCCTGAAATGGCCATAGCAGTTGAAAAGGACGTTAATACCAAACAAACCAAACCAATCGTTACACGAAAGTCAGTTCTAATTAGTCTTAGATTGCAACGCCACAGGAAAATTGCAACGCAATACTTAAGTTGACAATAGAAATATCATCCTTAAGACTGCTCAAACTCCTAAACAAATTACATTGGATATGAATACAGTCGGTGTTTGCAGATAAGAGAAAGCACTCACCATCAGAATAGATTAAGTTTTTCTGAGTATTGCATAGCATAATAAATTTCTTTTAATGTTAAATTCTTAGAAAATAAAAATCACTAAAAGGAATAACACAGAAAAGTAATGCTCACCTTATCTTGCTTTGCCGCCGCCTTTGAGGACACCGACTTCTCACCCTTCTGCATCATCTGCTTAAAACGTCCACTACTTTGCGATATTTTTAATGAGTTTCCTTATGATTCGAATACCTTTGGCAGTTATTCCAACAATTCCTGCGTTAAAAATTTGTGGTGAGCAGAAGCCAGAATGTCTTTCTTTAGCTCGCCGATATTTTGCCTGGATGGGCTTCCCCATGATTTTGTCAAGGAGGGATGGCTTCTGTTTTTGAAATCGCCAAAAAATGTTATCACATAATTGAACTTTACCTTTTCCAATGATGCATTCTTCTTCTGTTTGCTCTTGTCGGCAGACAAAAAACAAAGCGTCTACATAAAAGTTGCTCTGAGTATTGAATTGTGCAAGTTTGCTCTATCCAATGCCACGAAATGGAGCCGTTTCCCGATTTCAGTGAAATGTGTTTATGAATAAATTATGACTTACTACATGTGCATCGTCTTCCCATTTCCTTATAGTGTTTCGTGCAACTTCTTGTAATTGCGTTGAAGGATGTTGGCTCGAAGCAGCCGAGGGAGTCAATCCTGCGATAGTGCCATTGTGGACCATCTCGAAAGAATTCCTTGGAAGATGTTTCCAGCAAGAGCGGTCATGATAGTAATGAGTCGTTTTTTTCGCACGGAAACTTTATTGCCAAAAAAAATACAGCATGGCATTATGAACTATACACCTTGCACTATTTTTCGAAAAAGTCGCCACCGACATTGAGACATTTGTCGTAGCGTGCAATCAGTTTGAAGAAAGAGTAGCAGCAGACAGGCGTGCCCGAGGCTATTCGAGTACAAATCACGATGGCAGACAGACGTGTACTGACAACACGGTCGCATCCCAGTTCACCAGTGAGGAAAAAAATCAGTGTCACCCTCCGCAGGAAAGATTATGGCAACAGTGTTCTGGAACGCGAAAAGTGTGATTTTCATTGATTTCCTCCATCAAGGGACTATCAATGCGGCACGCTACTTCGACACCCTCACCAAACTCAGGTCCGCCATTCGACGAAAGAGACCAGGGCTCTTGAGTGAAGGTGTTGTGTTCTTGGACGACAACACAAAACCATACGCAGCAAGGCTCACACAAGATCAAATAGCTTCGGGTACGCCTGCCTGCTACTACTCTTTCTTCAAACTGATTGCACGCTACGACAAATGTCTCAATCGAAAAATAGTGCAAGGTGTATAATTTTTTTTTTTTTTTTTTTGGCATAGTGTAAAAAGGCCATGCTGTATTTTTTTTTTGGCAATAAAGTTTCCGTGTGAAAAAAAATGACGAAACTTATTTTCCGAACAACCCTCGTATAATGGTATTTTTTTTTTTTTTTACAATTGGAACCAATACGTCCATCCAGGGCCGATGAGTTGGGTCCCTGGATGGACCTGGATTGACGACTACTGTATGATGGTCGCAGCAGCCGGGGGAGGGGGGGGTGAAGAATCGTATCTCACTGATGATCACCCATCCAGTGGCTAGCCGTGCCTGGTGTTGCTTAACTTCACAGAACTTGTGTGCTCAGTGGAAGCCCACCAGGCCACGGCCTCCCCCATTTAATTATATTAATGGTTTGTCTTTGTCTCACCGTTTATTACATTTTCTCAATTCAGTATTTTCCCGCTTTTTAACGTTTTATCTCAATGTAATGGCAAATCAAAATTTTTAGCTTTGCCCAAAATGTATTGTATTGATTTGATACATTTCCCAAAAATCTATGCACGGGATATGTTGGGGG
>JAHWFO010023306.1:230989-254069 GCA_023313115.1 Rhysida immarginata | reverse complement strand
CGTGCTTATTAGGAGCTTTAGCAAAAAGATACTTATAGCCTAAAAATGCGTGCTTGGTCTGTACGTTTATCCAGCCGTCCGCCGTTTGCACGATAACTTGAAAATGGATTAACGCTTATCAACTTCCGGGAGCGGTCGTCTATCATGCGCTCTCCATAGTCGCCGATCGTAAGCAAGCCATAGGCTTTTAAGTTTGCCCTTTAGTTGGTTTAAATGTCTACTTTGGAATGTTGCTCATTAACCTTGGACTGGAGCTAAGATCTAACTATTTTTTCCATGGCGAATTGTGAAATATCGACATCGTTCGAATTTGATAGACTTCTTCATTTACATACCTCAGGGTGAGTGAAGTGTTTAATCGTAATGTTACTTTACGTTATTGTGCAGCCTCACGTGCGCACTATTTTTATTCTGTTAACTCCGACGTTGTTTGAAGAAATCGTCTAATATTTCCACGTTCGCAGAGTGCTATTATGCCGAAACCTAACGATAAGCCGAGTAAAGCTCCTTCTACCCGTTCGGCCTCTGGTGGGACGCCGCAGAAAAATAATATTGACGATCCTCCCCTGTCCTCGATTGAATCTGCCATATTGTTTTGTTTTTGTTTTTTTGTTTTTTTTACGTTTTCTACATACTAGGTTCGAGAAAATCGATTTTTTTATTAAAAAACTTGAGGAAAGGTAAAAAGTGCAGATAAAGGGGTAAAAATAGATGACCGCAGGATCTGCTATTTGCCTTAAGGCCGTTTCACATTACTACCTTTGCGAACGAAAATCGGACGAAAAAATATCGGACGGCATTTTCGCAGCCGGATGTAACTTTCACATTACATGCGAAATGACCGACTGTCGGTTGCCTGGTGCATACGATGCGAAAATCATGCGTCCAGTTCGATTAGATATTTTTCGCATCGGACCGATTCCACCATATGCGAGAGCCAATCAAAAATGACGTTTAAAGCTACTGTTTACGTATGCTCGAGGAAGAAGAATATTGTTGTCTGTCTATCATTTTCAGTGTTTTTCTCAGATGGAATGTTTGCTGATGGAATAAAAGAGATACTGAAAATGAGTTATGTTTATAAAATCTCTAATTGTAAATGTTGAGATTAATTAAATTAATGAAGTTAACTAAAATAGCTCCATATTATTTCGCTGAACAACAGTATGCTTTTAAAAATGTTAATATTCTTTGCCTGCGTAGCAGAATGCACTGCCTTGCAAACAATAAATATTTCTTTCTTAAAATTAATGATGTTGATGATCGATAATCACGATACCCCACAGACATGGCAGACGTGTTTGTTTTCTTTGCGCATTTATTTGCGCATGCCGACAGCGCTGTCAATGTGAAAGCAACCTGCGAATTTCGGACGCCTGATTCGTAGACGGTTGTCGTGTGCCAACGAGATTTCTGCCGTCCGAAATTTAGCCTATATTTTGTCGTCCGATTTTCGTTCGCCAAAGTGGTAATGTGAAACAGCCTTTAGCCTACTCGGGGGGAGTAATTTCTTGTTAATAAATGTATAAATGTATTTCTGCTTCTCTGCTAATGCTCCTCCTTGGAAGGTTTACAAGATTTTATTTTAAGAGAAAAAAGTCTGGTTTTTCTGTTTGATTCTTTAAAGTTCACTTTTAAATTTCAAACTTCGTCCTAGATGGTTTCTAAGCCTAAGTTACACTCTTTAGAGCGAAAGCATCCATAATAGAAAAAGCTCAAGAATTTCAAAGGAGTAAAGTAGAGTTGGCCAAGTCCCATGGGAATCCAACCTCTACCCTCTGACTAAATTTGTATGTACTTATCATTTTTTTATATTTGTACACTATGTAATTTTAATATGTAATTAAACTGCAGCAATTGTTTTAACTGCTTTTTTACGTTAATTGTTTTTATATACACGTTTTTATTTTATTTTTTGTTGAGTTTTCTTTAGAACGATCCCTATTGAATGTTTTCCCGCTTACGATTTTTTTTTGCCAGTCCCGCAAAAAGCGTTAAACCGGAGTTCTACTGTAGTTTATTTATAAAATAGCTCGTGATAACCTTCAATGTAATCTTAATGTTAATAAGTCTTTAATCGTTACTAAAATTAGTTACATGTTGAATGTGGCCTCCACCATTTACTGAAAGCAGGTTACACCTGTATCTTCGTGTCTAATTTCGTATAAAATATTGCATAGAGCGCCATTCCATGCTGGTGGTGACCTTTTGAACTAATTTTTTTTTTATGGGTATGATCTTCCCATGCCCTCTTGTATAATATTACCAAGTAATATAGCTTTTGGTTCAGTAGTTTTTTTTATGGCCATGTCAAAATGGAACTTTAATTATAAAGACCCTGTATACTTAATTTATTACGGAGTAGTTTTATGTTTCATTTAATTTTTGATTTTTATAGCCATATGCGGCTGGTTCAACCTTTTATTACAGAATATAAAATTGCTTTTCTGAAGAAAATTCCGTGCTTGCAACTCCTTTCGAAATTTAATTGAAATTCCGGATCCTATATAATATTTTCAGCAAATATTTACAGAATCTCATACATGAAAACAAGTTCCAGCAAAACTTTGGACCTTCAAGTTGCGATGAATTATATACAAACGAGAGAATATAAAAGAAAGGACAACTACATTATTTATCTTAGAATCGTTGTTTTATCTTATTGGCTTTATATTTTCTTATAAAACTAGACAAAGAATAGCGAAATCTCGCTTAAACACATCATCTCATAAGTTGCACCTTCTAATGATCTACAGCTGAGCTATCGAAATGAGGCAGTTATTACGACAGATTCTCGCAGTTAGACTAATTAGTTTCATGAGATTAATTTTTACTGGAAAAACTAATGGAAAAATTATTGTAATTCTAATGAGGAAAATATTGAAATTTTTTGCCCTGAATTTAATCGCTCCTTCTTTAACTTAATGAAACAGGAAAAAGTTCCGTGTTCGCGACTGATTTGGAAGGCCAGTTGGCCGACGAGCTCTACGGCGCAATTGATCAGCTTTTCTCCTGCCATGAACTATTAATTTTCCCAAGAACAAGCAAATGTCTGCGATGAAATTTATCGATTTAGTGTTCAAAATGTAATAGTTGCTGCTTTCAGTGGAATTTCGTCTTTGTTGCGGAGGCTAACAGTTCAAATGTGGGTAATATTGATATTCGTTCACATTCATCGATCTCTTCCTAGAACGAGTTTTGATTTTAGTTGAATATTTAAAACTTTTAATATTTCAGATGAAAAGGTGAATCGAAACTTGGGAAGAAATAATATCATTTCGGGGGAACTTAGCTAGATTAAAAACAAAAAAGGTAAGCATAACGCCTCTTAAGGTAAAGCAAGTTTATGTAAAGGTTAATTGGATAAAAATGGATTAAAAAAGAAAGAAGTGAAGAAGAAGAAAATGAAGAAGAAAAAATTTTGAATATGAATTCGAGTATATTTTCATCGTATTTCCATGTCTGCACAATTTAGCACCATCTAAGCTAAGAAATAATGTATAGTTTATAAGTAAAACATACACTCACGACGTTCTTTTTTGAAACCTGTCTAATTTATGTCGCTTTAGGATTTTTTTTTTTTTCCTAAGCGAAAGTTTTCTTTCAAACTCCAAATAAATTTTTCAAAAAATTAACGTTTTATAATACAAAAATGAATTTCATTCCTGTATAAGAAAGCGTTATAATTATTCGAATTTATCAAAAAATACATTTTGAATGGTTGGAGATTTCGTTATAGCAATTAAACCGAAAATTTAACTTCTTCGAACATAGTTAGAAATTGGAAAAGAACTCTATATTCTGTCATTTCTCCTCATTTCCGATCGAGTGATGTATCACATGCCATATTTTGCCATTTGAAAGCGTTAATAGTTTCTAAAGACCACGTAACCGCCTCCTTCACAATACAGGGAGAATTTAGCCCAAACTTCATAGTAATGTAGATCTTGCCTAGAGGAATCTGCATACCGAACTTCACTCCACTACTTGCTATGCAGACCAAATGCGCCCTTCTAACTCCTACCCTGGTAACTCCGACTCCAGTGGGCCAATAAAATTCAAACTAAATACATAGCATAGGACATGTCCATGGTAAGCTAAGTTCCGAATTCCAACCTTCTAAGCCAAAAAAACGTAAAAAATATGAAGGGTACGGACAGACAGACAGACGGGCATTGTAAAACCAATAAAATTAGCTCCATTTTCCCACTGCTTAATGATTCAAGCTCAACACATGCATATGGAATACTTATTACTGGAAATTATTTCTTTAAATAAGTATTAGTCTAAAATAGCGAGGCGAGAGAACGAAGCATTCGCAAAAACGTGTTGTTCACTGCTATAAAATCCTGCGACATTAAATTCACTGTCCAACATCGTGAAAGGGAGAACACATCGCCAAGTAAACTACAGAATAATTAATCGGAAATAGTGGTTATAAGAAGTGGTCGCCCAGCAGTAAATTCTCTCCAAATAAGATGAGAAAGGCCCAGTTGGTAAGCTAGAATTGCCATTTTCAAATAAACCGTCAGTTGGTAAGCTAGAATCAAGGTCGATAAGCTAGGGATCAAGACAAAAAACAGAGGTTCCTAATATTCTAGAGACCAAAGATCTCAACGAAGACTGATCTCTGACAAGTTTACATGACAAATTCTTATGAATGACGAGACTTATGTTCCGTTTGACTCCAAAGATATTCTGGGAAGGATAGCTATGATCCAAAGGATGTGAATTTCAAACACAGATTTAAGGCCAAAGGAAAATTTCCAAAGCGGCATTTTGTTTAGCAAGCCATTGATGAAGATGGTAATGTCTCGGAGCCCTATTTTGCTACATGAACTATAAATGAGGGGATCTATCTAGACTCTATATTCTAGAGGAATGACATGAAGAGCTGACTAATACTCTTCAATCTGAATCATCGCAGAATTGAAGAATATTGTTCTGGTCCGAGTACAAAAATGTCTAAAAATGTAGATTTCGTCGGGCGGGTCTAGAATAAACCAAATCTTCCTCACGCACGAACGGTTTTGGGCTTTATACAAATCAGCCTATACAAAGCGAACAGTTTGCCCTAAAAATGGTTACTGGATTCTTTAGAATTTGGAACAAAATCAGCAAACCTATCACAGACAAAGTCAGATTGTCAAATAACCTGATCAAGTATTGCATGGAGCGCTTTAAAGGCGTTCGCCACTAACCTTTGGTTTTGGGATTTTCTCCGAAGAGAAGGCGCTGAATTTTTTTGATGATTACGGAAGTGCGAGTGTCTGCCCGGAGTCAATGGGATTTTAGTGTATCGAGAATACGCTGCCAAGTTAAGCCTTGATACGCTTTTAGTATTCTCGATACACTAAAATCCCGCATTGCACACTTCTTAATACGAGGTAGTTTGGGGATAATTTCGCGTCGGAAGAGTTACATTGTAGCGCTCCCAAAGCCTGTTTATTTTCGGTGGCATACTATCCTCTGTTTTATGTCTTATTTCTCTAAAACACACCTGACGCTTCTCAGGGCCGATAGCCAGGACATTATCTTGGGGGGGGGGGGGGGGGGTTTTTTTTAAAAAATACACGTAGGGCCTTTTTTTTTAATTGGGGGGGGGGGGGGGCCCCCCCCCCCCCCCCCCCCTGGCTACGGGCCTGCTTCTCACGTCATCTGACTCTCTAATTTGTAAAATTGAAAAGGTCACCATATATCGTAATCGACTTTCTATATTACTCTTATGCAGCATTTTTAAATAGTTGCAGAGGCTGCGCGCTTGCGCTTGTCATCACGTAATTTGCATTAATACGCCACGAGCGATCGTTATTTTAGTTGCATTAATTCTGTTTACATTATCCAAGAAGATATGCAAATAAGAGCTCGGCGGAACGTGTTTATATTTTATTGTTTACGTTGTTCGTTCTCTCAGTTTCAATTTCGCTAACAGTAAGAGGCATATTTTTTATTGCAACAACAGTTGCATCTACTTTAGATGGAAATAAGCACCTTATCTTATTTTGAACACACGTTAAAATCTCTTCTTTGAGGAGGGGTATTGTAATGTGCCTTGTTGCATTTTCATCGACTCTCTGCTTAAATACAATTTTTTGAATAAATTCTGATTTAGAACAACTTTCGTCGAGAAAGATTTTTCTTCCCTTATAAATATAATTACAAAAGATATTCAGAAAGTTGGAAGTTGAGCATCTCTCTCGCTCTCTTTCTCTTTCAGCTTCCTTTTCTTAATAGCAAAGCAATTATTAATCCTCCCTTGCTAATAAACACAGACTTTCAATAATTTAGCGCTTAATCACAAGCTCATTAAAATTAGTAACCGTTTTAGTAATTAACTTATCACCTATCATTGATATATGAAATACAAGGTGTTCCAAAAATTCTGTCGGGGAGTGTACGATGCTAGTGAAAAATCTTTGCCTTTTCCAACTGTAAAGATTTCATGTCGGAGAAGTGCCATAAAAATCGTCAGAATTTATATTGGAATTTTTATTGATGATCAGAGCCACTACTTAATGATGTATTCTGCTGAAATTAATAACAAAATAATTGAACTGCACCAAAATGGAATATACAAGGGTCATCCGGAAAGTAAAGAACGATTGGACTTTGAAAAACTTGTGTCTCTTTATGAGAAATGCGATTATGTTAAAAGTAGTGTTAAGTTTAGTATTGTTGCAAATAAAGTTTTCTTTAGATATCTCTTGTTTTTTATTGAGATATATTCAATCGTTCTTTACTTTTGGACAACCCTCGTATTATAATATTTTACAAGATTTTTCTTGTTTCAGGAAGGCGTCCTTCCGAAAATGTTCTTCTTTCAATCGTGGAAAGGGATGATAATGACCAAGTGAAATTTCTTTGTGAGGGATTAATAAATTTTTCGTTAATGGATCTTTTATTACGGCGGAGTTTTGGATCCCTCCCAAATTACCATCTCAAGCTCTCCAACTTCAACTTCCTTCGGTTTCCGGATAAATATGTCGACATCAGTCCCTCAACGATATTGTTAAGTATTATTTGAGACACAACCATTTCTTCTGTTTCTTCACATAAATGCGTTCTTCGCTCGTTTTCCTTGCTACCTTTAGATTCTCAATAATGGTTCAACGGTATCTTTTCGTAATTGTTTTGCCATATTGGATCTTAGCTTGCAGGCTAAATTGCACATAATGTGAATTCGATGAAGTTTCAAATTGCGGTTTGAGCAACGACCAACAGCAAATCTTGTTAAGTTAGCAGAAAAAAAAATCGTTAAAGGAAACAAAAGAAAATAAAGCAGCAAATTATTTTCGTCATCTGTTATAAATCATTCATAAATGCATGTCAAAGATAACGCCTGTTAAGCTTTTATTAATTACTCTTTGTTCATGGCACGGGACAAAATCGTTATTTTGCTTCAGGAGAATCTAATCAGATGCTTGCTTCTCGAAGAAATCATGTAAGAATCTCTCTCGAACAAATTTGCGTATATACTTAAGAATTTATATTCATTTATAAATTGTGGAATAAAATAGGTTTATGGATAGAATCAAATATACACCAGCTGAGAATGAGGAAGCTATCATTACCGAAAGCGAACTTAAAAGTTTATATCTCCGTAATTACTGGTCCGATTTTGATTTTTTTTTTAATTTATACTCTAAGCACATACACAAGTCGCATCGTTATCTGTTGCCATATATAGAGATACTGAATATCGATTACCGATAATTATGTGGTTTTCGATAGTATCCGTCGGAATATTGACTACTTGTACTATTAAAACTCTTTTGATTCCATTTTTGCTGTGACTCGCCATTTTCGAGATAAGGCATATTTCGGAAATTCGAATTTTGGCCGATATCTCGGAAATTATTGGTCCCACAGAAAATTGGATGCGATATTCGTCATCAGCGATGAAAGATGCATTTATTCGTCATCTTAAAAAAAAGTGCGGACAGACGGAAATATACAACTTAGTTGCAAAAATATACAATCACTAGACAATTCCAATACATCTTTATTTTTGATGTCATTTTGCTCAAAAATGAACGGAAAAATATGAAGTGAAAAGAATGCAATAGATTTCAGATATGTAGAAATAGTTTTAAAAAAATATCAACAAAATTCATCCATTCACATTGTTACAACAAAACATTAAACATAATTTTAGTCTTTCAAAAATATCCAATCACCCAGACTGCCGTTTCAAAAATTTTCAATCAATACTTAGTATTTACATCTTTAGCAGAAATTACTGCATGCAAATGATTTAGCATGCTGGAAATCAGTTTCCCATTTTCGCACAGAGATTGATCAGGGTAGCTTTTAATTCCTCTCAGGTCCATGGTTTCTTCCGTCGGACCCCGTTTTTCAAAATATGCCATAGATTTTCGTTTAATGGCCAATTTTTAAGCACTTCAACTTCATGAGCTTGAAAGCACGCCATAGTTGTTCGAGCTCGGTGTGGTGCTGCTCCGTCCTGTTGAAACACTGCTTGACCGTTATGATTTAATTCTGGCAACGAAGGCAACGAAAACATTCCTCCAATATATCCTGATACTTGTGAGCATTAACTGTCCCTTCAATGAATTTCAATTGGCCAACTCCTCTTTCACTCATACAATACCATACCATCAGTGTGTCAGAGAATTTGATACTTGTACTTAAGCATTCTGGCTTATATGTTTCATCTTTCTTATGAAAAACACGTTTGCCTTCTTCACCATAAACTGTAAATTTAGACTCATCACTGAAGATGATACTTTTCCACGTTTCTGAAGATCACTGAAGATGTTCTTTAGTTCAATTCAGCCTTTTTACCATTTGGAGACGTGACAGTAGAGGTTTGACTTTTGCAGTATAAAATCCGTAACATTGTTCCTTCAGATATCACCTCGTAACAGCATTTGAGACATCTACTCCTGTTGTTTCCACCAGTTAATTGTGATTTCAGATGTGGTGACATGTTGTTTGCCCTGTAATATTCTTGGGAGAAGTTTGTCTTGCCTTTTTGATGTTTTCCTTGGTCGACCAGTGTGCTTGTTGCGGAAGAGTTTCCTGTTTCTCTCCATTTTTTAATGATTTCAACAATTACACTTTGATATATATTTAATTCAGTAGCTATTTTGCGAGCAGAATATTTCTGTAAGTGCTTGTCAACATCAAATTGCGTATTTCATTACTGGTTGTTTTACCTCGCCCCATTTTGTTGTAGCATGTGATTTGAGTTCCAAAAAAATCACAGGGAAGCTGAGAATTTTTTTTGTATGCAAGTTTGCTTAATCCAACTTAAGTCGCAGTCCGCTAAAACTTTCCCATTTTCTGAGGGGTGATTGGAAATTTTTGAAACAGCAGTCTGGGTGATTGGATATTTTTAAAGGACTAAAAGTATGTTTAATATTCTGTTGTAACAATATGAATGGATGAATTTGGTTGATATTTTTTTTAAAATGATTTCTACATATCCGAAATCTATTGCATTATTTTCAGTTCATATTTTCCCGTACATTTTTGAGCAAAATGACATAAAAAATAAAGATCTATTGTGATTGTATATTTTTGCAACTGAGTTATAGAATTCAGTAACGAACTTTTCAAAGCATTTTGATATTCTTCTTGCTTCAAAGGATAAGCCACCTTTAATTAATAAATTTAAAGTTTATCGGTTAAAATAACATTTGACGTCTTCTTAAACATTTATTAGCTCTGTTATTGCGCAGAAAAGGTTCACCAATTCCCTTAGGACACGGGAAAGGTTCACCAAAAGGTCCTAAGGCGCAGACGGATTAGCAGCCTTAGGACACGGAAGGGATGTAGACAGGTAAGCTAGCTTGAAATCCCTAAATCCGCACCTCGTTAAAAGTCCCGCCCCAAAAGAACAAAGCAAAGAAGCTGGCCAACCGTGTACCATAAATGTTTATTAAGTTAATTGCATTTGTTTAAAGGAAGAGGATAGAAGCAAAGTGTGTAAGAGGATTTTATTTTCAATTTAAGCTTTTAAAGGCATCTTAAGCATTTAGAAATGGCGTTTGGCGTTAAACTTAGAAAATATAAATACATCTCTCTAGGGAAACAAAAAGAATTAAAATTGCCTTACAATTAAAGTTATCGTTGTTAAAATGAAAACGTTTTCTGGGAAAATGAAAGTCTAAGCTTAAGTTATTGATAATGATAAGAAAAATGAAAGAACAGTATTCATTTGACTTGTAGCCACTATTTCATCGTGACTATTTCTTCTGTGCCAATAGTCAGGTCCAGTATACGAGACAACTAGTACAAAATGCAAGAAAAGGATTTAAAGCATGTGATACATAGTGTATATTTTTATCGTCCAGAATCCGTATTAATGATGCAGTTCAATGTTGATCTTTATGTTTTTAGGTTTCTGATCAGTAGAATAAGGCGCCAAAAGTAATCAGTCTGAAACGTCATCGAACGATATAAAAGCGCTAGTGGAGGACTGGGAACTCATATTAATGATTTATACAGATAATGAGTCAGTCGGCAGAGCTCAGTGGCTTCGAACTTTGTATGATCATCGGATACCATCCTTATGGAAAATCAGTTCGTGAAATATCCTCCTTGCTACAGGTGCCGAAATCAACTCTAAGTGATATTATTTTAAAATAGAAACGTCGATGGACGTTTCTGAGTTTGATGGATGCTTGACGAACGTTTCATTTCCGACTGCATTGTGCCAACTGTCAAGTTTGATGGCGGAGGCATATTGGTGTGGGGGTGTTTTTCGTATTTCGGCATAGGTCCTTTAGTTCCTGCGGCTGGAAATGTGAACTCTGCAAGTTATCTTGTCATTCTAGACAACGCTGCGCTCCCAACTGTTCAGTCCACACATCGAAGCTTGTGCGGCCATGGGGGTTCAAAAATTGGATTGGTCCTTCACAAAAGCCCTACTGAATATTTCTGGCATGAATTAGAACGCAGATTATGTGCACAGCCAAATCATCGTCTTCTGTAAATGGACTAATTGCAGCTCTCATGGACGCCTGGAAGACAATTCCTGGGAGAATTTATCAAAACTAGGTGGAGTCTTCGCAGATGACTGATGCAAAAGGACAATCGACAATCGAACAGCGGGGTGTACCTTTCTTCGGCTGGGACAGAAGCAGCGCTTCCACAAAACTCGCCCTACGTCAGTAGATACCAGAGGAAATATACTGAGCTAGATAAGAAGCCTGATGGACGTGGTCATCTACTTAATGCAACTTCATCTACATAATTCAGATTGACGCAAAACTAGACTGACATCCTATTAATGTGTGCCTTAGGAGTCTCCGGTTCTACAACAGGGGATGTCCGGATACCTAGGTCACATAGTGTATCGCAGCACCACTTCTTTATTTTAATTTCAGAGATAAATATGGCTAATGATTTAAACATATACAGGGTCGGGACACATTAATATGACCACCTGATAGTTTCCGGAATATCCACCTTTGGCGGCAAGCACAGCAGCTAGTCGACGTGGCAGAGAGTCAATAAGTCCTCGGAAGGTGGTTGCAGGTATCTGGGACCATTCGGCGATCAGTACATCCCGTAATTCCATCACCGTGCGTGGTGGAGGGTCCAGCTTGCGGACATGGCGATCGAGATGGTCCCACAAATGTTCAGTGGGGTTGAGGTCCGGGGAGTTTGGTGGCCATGGGAGTAGCTTGAATTCATCCTCATTCTCCTCGAACCAGTCGTGGAGAATTTTGGCAGTATGGCAGGGAGCATTGTCCTGTTGAAAGGTGCCATCACCCTGAGGAAACACTGTCGACACGAAGGGGTGTACCTGGTCTGCGGCGAACGTCAGGTAACGAACAGCATTCAGTGTACCCTCCAGCGGTACCAGTGGACTCAGACTATACCAGGAAAACATATAATTCTCTTCACAGTAACTCGTTGAAGCCCAAGACCCCTCAGAGTTGTTAATAATAATCGAATTACGGTTTTTAAGTCTTTTTTAGAAATGACAGATTGCGACTCTATTTTAGTAGGTAATTCCGATATGGACTCTACTTTTGGTAAATTCCGGTCACCATCCTGTCGTCTGCCAACGATGATGTCGTGATGCCTGTTCTCAGATGCTTCCCGGCGAATTCTCCATCGTCCGTCTACTCTGTTCACAAGAAACCGTGACTCGTCAGAGAGAGCAACCCTTTGCCACTCGGCCGAGGTCCAATGGCGATAGTCCATTGCGTATTGGAGGCGTTTTTGGCGATGCACAGGCGTCAACATGGTGCTGTTACCATACGCTTGCTCCGGAGCCCCAACCTCAAGAGGCGTTCGTTGCACTATCTTGGTGCTGACACGCCTAGTGGCCCTACCGTTCGTTTGCTGTGTCAGTTCCTCAACAGTGGCACGCCGATTGGTCTTGGCCAGGCGTCATAACCGACGCTCACCTCTAGGATCGATGGCCCGTGGGGCCCCACAGTTACCTCTTCGGTTGCTCGAAACTGTCTGGTTCGTCCGGTCGCGGTACACCTTCACAACGGCAGCCCTAGAGCAATTCACAAAGGCAACCCGATAGCCAATGATCATCCCCTTTTGGAGGTCCGACAGGTCACTTGCTCTGCCCATGACGGCGACAATTGCTGTGTTAACGGATACTACTAGACGTCTGCTGTTGTCAGCTTTTAATGATATGCAATGATTTTTCATCTGCATACCATGGGACGTTCCAACATGTTCGAGGAGAGGTGGTCATATTAATGTGTCCCGACCCTGTAATATGCGTATGTCCGGTAGTCATTTGGCATAAGATCGACATTGGCTACGGCACATTCGTTGGCCATCGAAAATATGTCCATATGCATTTGTTGGTTCGATCAAACGTTCATTGGGCGTGAATCCGTTTCATTTGTATACTTTTTCGGTGCGTAGTCTGTGGTAGAGGGAGGGGGGAACAAGTTATTCTATGAAATCGCGATGATCAAAATTTTCCAGCCAAATTATTACAACAAAAATCCAGAATTCTTTTTGGTTGTTCCATACCACAGTATTTGCTTATTTTTTGAACAATTGAACAGTTCAAGTTGTGCTGTGATCGAAGGCATTTAGTGATTTTTTTGCTAATAAAAACTGAATCACAAGTAATTACATTCAACAGAAATGGAAAGTTAAAATGGGTGCACTTTTTATAGGATGCTTATAAGAATGACGGTTGAAGATTTCTTAAGATATTCTAGAATTTTATTTGATTGCTGGATAGAATTATTACAAATAAGCATTACAGACAGTAACTACATCACTTTCATAAGGCTACTTCGAACGAAATTGTTTGTATTGAGGAAACTAGCTCAAAAAAAAACGACTTCGGTGCACATTGAAAAACCAAAATTATGATTTTAGTGCATGTATAGTATCTTAAATAGTTTCGTTAGACACATTTAAATACTCAGTTTCTCATGGTAAATCTGGTGACAGAGAGCATTTCTCTCTAAATGCAACGATGATTATTGTATAACAAGTTGCTTCAATGTTATTTTAAAACCTTTTAAAGCACGAAATATTACATTCTTTAAATGATTTGAATATACGGGTAAATGAAGTAAATTCTATATTTCATACATATAACAATGAATTTTTAAAATATTTAATTTTTTCTACGTTTATTATTAGGTAGATAAAACTGGCTTAAAAAAATAAATCGAAAAGCTTTATTACATCATTTAATTCTCACAAGGTTGATATGGCCCTCTAAAGCCATCTATTGCAAACGTATAAATTCCCTTAATAAAAGGGAATGAAGTGTTCATATCACCAGTTATTTGAATTAGAATTTTCATTTCAGAAAAATCAATTTTTTTTATTAGAATTCTTGACACAACTGAAATATCATTTTTCCCGAACATGGAAACTGCAATAATTCAGGCTCAATCTCGAAATAAAAAATTTTTTCCCGTTCAATTTTCAATAGAAACAGCGCCCGATAAAAAACGTATGAATGGCTGGCTACAAGGGAATGGTCGCAGCTCCCAACGTCCTATCAAACTCGTTTTCTATTTCTTCGTTCTTTGGTTGCTCCAAATTCTTGGGTGGCAAATAAATTTAAACTCTATTACACCTACACGTGCAACAAACTGTCTCAAAATGACGTTGTAAAGGGGTGAACACGGAAATTGAAAATGCGACAACTGCCAAGAAGGACTTTAGTCAATTATCAAATTTTTATTATTAAAATGCAAAATTAAAAAAAAAATACGAAATTTAAGGTTGATTTAAAGATTTAAGCAGAAACTTAAATTTACGATTTTTTTTAGAACAAACATCTCTCAATGAAGAAGTCAAAACATCTCTATGAAATAAATAGCTATTCTATAGAATCATAGATTAGTTAAGGATAGAATTAATTCAAAACCGAATAACGAGTTAAAATATAAATACAGGGTCTTTATAATTAAAGTTCCATTTTGACATGGCCATAAAAAAAACTACTGGACCAAAAGCTATAATACTTGGTAATATTATACAAGAGGGCATGGGAAGTTCATACCCACTAAAAAAATTAGTTCAAAAGGTCACCACGAAGGCACCATGGAATGGCGCTCTATGCAATATTCGTATACGAAATTAAACACGAAGACACATTCAACATGCTTTCAGTAAATGGTGGAGGCCACATTCAACATGTAACTAATTTCAGTAACGATTAAAGACTTGTTAACCTGTGTCTTCGTGTCTAATTTCGTATACGAATATTGCATAGAGCGCCATTCCATGTTGTGGTGACCTTTTGAACTAATTTTTTTTTGGTGGGTGTGAACTTCCCATGCCCTCTTGTATAATATTACCAAGTATTATAGCTTTTAGTCCAGTAGTTTTGTTTTTATGGCAATGTCAAAATGGAACTTTAATTATAAAGACCCTGTATAATACATTGTAATTGATTCTTGAACGCTCATTTTAATATTCTTGAATTTCCCCTTTGTATTTCCTGGATGTCCTCTTTATTCCGCTATGCCTTATTGTAAGCAATCATCGACTACCTAAAAATAGATCTTTATAAAGGCATGCAAACTATATTCCACTTTTAACAATAAAAGAGGACTTAGCTTTTTATTCTCGGGGAATAATCGAAAGGAGCTTGAATTCTCTAACTCGGAAATTGAAGTTTGGCTTTAAACCACAACAACTTCGCAAATGTTGCTAAAAGTCGAGAACTGATTTTGGACCATTGCAGAAATTAAATTGCATGAGATCGACAGTGGGAAGTAAAGGCAGCCCAAAAAGGCCATAAGCACGCCAAATACATATTAACATTAGTAAAACTAATTTCTATGTAAAACTAAGTTTTTGCAAAATCCGCCGCTTTGTTAGCCCATCAAACTTATAATCTAGACCAGACGCTTAAACCTATTTGGTGTTATTTACCCGAATACACTTTTTTATTTAATCTCCATTGAAAATCCCTTTTTAGAGCTTGAAAGCATCAAAGAAAGTAAATCTGTGTATTTTTTTTCTCTGATCCACTAAGTTGGTAGTGCCTTATGTAATAGATTTAAAAATATTGATTGGAATTTGTTGTTGAGATTATATATCATGTCAGAAAATTTATCTCCTCTCCCAACTCCCACAAAAGCCTATGAGCCCCGATGATTAATATCTATCTGTTCCTTCACCCTCTTGGTAGGTTTGAAGAGCAATAAATTAAAAAAAAAAATCTTCTACTAAACTGATATAACGTTTTTAAATATAAATGATTGCTTCCTTACCAGCGTAGAATTTCTTTGTCGTTACTCTTGTTAAGTATTGTTATCATGCGAAAAATTTTATAAATCAATTTTGTAATTTTATTGAGTCAAATTGTGCTTCAACTTTAGTTCCATTATTTTAATGTTTAGCAATTCCAATTTACTCTGTCTTTTGGCTACGGCGAGTAAAGTGAGTGAATCCGGTCTAGGTTATTATGCTAAATTTTTAATATCGATTTGGAGAGAATTCCTATGCATATTTGTGTATTATTTTACTTCTTGTATCTTAAACCCCACAACGAATGTTTCCTATGGTTCTTACCATTGCCTTTCTTTTGCCAAGAATTTTATTACCTCATTTACCATTGTAAATATTTTTAATCAGATTAATGTGCAGAGTACACGATACTCCACGCCAAAAGGTATTAAATGGGATTGCTATTATAATTATAATTATCAAACCCTTTTCAAGGACCTCTTCTCTTCAATACATTTGCTATATAAACTTTCTGTTATTTAGATGCCGTAGGATTTTTTTTTTTTTTTGCTTTTATTTTCACTTGTAAGCCATGTTTGACATAATATCAACTATTTTGAATGTAATATTTGGAATTTCGTTGGATTTAATTATTTCTTGGGGTAAAAATTTAAATAATGTTTTGTATGGTGATGAATAAACACTTTGACGACATTTGAATATTTTTCCCGCGTCAATTCATCAATTTCGAGTTCTTTCTCTTCTATCTTATTGGAACGAGGGGCGTTCAAATTTGATCTGGATTTTATTTTTTATAAAATTAGGAAACTACAAAAAAAAACACACACACACCAGTTATTTCTCAAAGAACTCTCCTTGCTTCTTTACACATTTTTTCCAGCGTTCTGGGAGCATCTGGATACCGGTTCTGTAGAAATCTTCAGGCTGATGTCGAAATCACGTCAGGACAGCCTTTTTCCCTTCCTCTTTGGAGCCGAACCTCTGCCCTCTCAAGAACTCTTTCAATGGTCCAAAAAAGATGATAGTCGCAAGGGGGAGAGATCCGGGCTGTATGGAGGATGTGGTAAGATGTCCCATTTGAGTTCCGTCAGTGTGTCCATAGTCAGTTTGGCTGTATGTGGTCTGGCATTGTCTTGCAGAAAACAAACACCACTGGTAAGGAGTCCTAGCGTAACCAACGAAAGATTCTCTTTCGTTGTCACGGTCCTGGTCGCTTTTTCCTTAGTGCCGGCTTCAGGGACCCCCTCAAAATGTCACAGAAATAGGGTTCATTTATGGTTCGAAGTTCTTCCAGAAAATCGACATGAATGATACCTTTAATGTCCCAGAATACAGTCGCCATCACTTTCGTTCCCGACGGTGTCATCTTGAATTTCTTGGGTCGTGGTGAATCAATATGTCGCCACTCCATGCTCGCACGCTTGCTTTGAGGAGTATGGCGATGAATCCATGTCTTGTCGGTGGTCACAACACGCCTTAGGTAGCTGTCATCTTCCCTGTCCTATCGCTGCAGCAGTATGGAACAGATTTCCACCCGGGTGGTTTGTGATCCTCGGAGAGTTGCTTAGGGACCCATCTGGCACAGATCTTGTTGAATTTCAGTTTATCGTAGATGATGGTCTCCACACTTCCAGTGTTGATGAATCCACTTGTTGTCCCTATCAGCTCATTTGATGCCATCATTGGCAGCAGTTGCTGGCCTTGCCTTATGAGGTTCGTTGCCGGTGGATTCTCGCCCTCCTTCAAACTTTTGGCATAAGCAAAGACTGATGATCGAGACAAACATGACTCTGTGAAGTGTCTTTGAAGTCGCTGATAAATTTCAGATGCTTTCACACCTTCGTTGTGGAGAAACTTGATGATTATTCATTGTTCTACTTTGGTCGACACATCGCTGTCCGCCATTTTGTTTAAACAAATAATCGGTTGTCATGGCAACCGGATGAGTGGTGCTGCATTTGCATGACAGGCGGTAGTTGCCATTCCAACAATGAAAGTTTAGATTTTTACAACAATGAAATTTAGAAAAATAAAGTCCAGGTCAAATTTTAACGCCCCCCGTATTTTGCAGAATTGTAATGAACCTTACGTCGTTTTCTTCTATAAAAAAATTGTTATATCACAGCTATGTTAGATGTATCATGGCGAGTAGCAGTTATTGCTGTCTTTGTTTCCTTTGGTATCAAAAAGGAAACTGGAAGAATATTATTGATAACAGTGTAAATAAACTCTACCGGTAATTAATAATATCATTCGACAGTTGTTCATTAAAAACTTTACCGGAATGGAAATATTTCAACATATACCGGATTTGAGGGAATGCACGCATATATCTAATTAACGCTAGTTAGTCTTTGTACGCTTATTCAGAGACGAAGTTAAAACTATTTTTTGCATTTTTATATGTGAAGGTTATTCCATTTAATCGAGCGATTGAGATAGTTAATATTTGTATAAAAGAGTAAACAACATTAAAACTAATAAAGTTCATCTTTCTTTCAGCTCAGCTGCCACTGCGTAACCGTTGAGGTGAATCCGAACAAGTAAATCGAACCAATTTCGTGGCATTCATTTCATTACAGGCCGCAACCTGCAATCTCGCATGGCTTGGGAAAGTGTTCCATAACTCTCGAAACTATTGATTTTTAATAATCAGTAGAGATTTCCCTGTTTGTTTTTTTTTTCCAATACGACAACGATGACGCTACAAAGGAAAATTGTGAAAACTGCATTCGCATCGTATCACAGAATAAAAAGACGTGATCGCATTTCAGTATTTTAGTAACTCATTATCAAGCGTGAAGAGATGAAAATAGATGGGATTTTTTTTTTTTAATATATTTAATTCCTTAATCTTTTCTATTTTATATAAATGTAAATTAAATAAAAAAAAAAAAAGATAGACAGAAAAATAGTAGAAATACATTTTTTTAAATTTTCTTTTGACTAATACAGCCAATGAATTAGCGGTTAGATGTAATAGGGGTCAAAAAATAAAGCTCTTTAAAACGAATTATTTTTGTGACATCAGACATAGGGCGCCATCCAGTAGTCAGAATTTAAAATTAAATTTATCCATTTACTCTTTATAACTATGAATTTTATATTCAGATATTTTAAATGATTTATTAAAATATTGTTGATATTCGTGGCATACTCTTGGAGACGTTTATGAATATAGCTATAGTCTGTTTGAAACCTAATAATGTTTTAAGTTTAAATGTATAACTTATTGTTAGAATTGAAAATTTTCTGAAAATATTGTTGGCACGATGCACAAAATTATTTTGTGCGATTATTGTTATTTATTATTTAATTTTAAGGGAGATATCGTCAGTGATCGTACAAAACCTCGTATGTTGAAAAACCAAATTTTTGAGGAGTCAAATAACCGTCCAGTATGTACATACCGGGTGTCCCAAAAATGACTGATGGATTTTGAAAATCAATAAAAAAAAAAGACGTAATGCGATAGATATGTATCGTTTGCAGCCTTATGCTTAGGAAATCAAGGAATTTTATCCCACCAAATTTCAAATTTAGTTAACATTTTCACCCACAGGTGGCGCTGAAAACTATGAAAAAATAAAAACCGGTGTTCAACTCTAACACAATAAATACCCGGTGTTCAATGGAAAAAACTATTTTGGTAGAGCGGACTTGCAATCTCAACAGCACACGCTATCAGCTTGACGACGAACTATGGAATGGCGAGGTGAAATACTTCGTTTTAACTATACCTGTTACAGATCGCCTACAGCGCCATCTCTTGGTAGAAATGTTAACTAAATTTGAAATTTGGTGGGATAAAATTCCCTGATTTCCTAAGCTTAAGGCTACAAACGATACATGTCTATCGCATTCCGTCTTTTTTTTTATTGATTTTCAAAATCCATCAGTCATTTTTGGGACACCCGGTATAATAGCGCCGATAAAAAAAAAATAAAAAAAAAAGCAAATAAGGTAATTTTTTATGTTTTCATTGGGTGTAACTTAAGAGCTTTTGTTTGACGATGAAGCATGGCATTTTCATGCCATAAATGCAAATATGAAATTTTCGACACATGGAGTTTTGTAAGATCACTGACAATATCTCGAATAATTTTCTCAACAGTCATCCTTAGAAATATTGAACTGACATTGCTGTAACGAAAGGCTCCTTATCTCAACAATATCACATTCTTATTCTTCTTCACGATGGTTTATTGGTTATAGCATCGGGACGGTACCCCGAAGGTTCCTCGTTCGAGTCCAGGCCGTGGAATTTTTCTTTATTTTTATCTATTTATTTATTAATATAGGAGGTATGGCGTGAAAAAATCCTCCAAATACCCATTTACCCATTATTGTTATTAATGAAAGACCTGCTTGAGGAACCAGTGATATGGCCATGAATTCATTATTTTTATTTGGGATTTTATTTCTGCCAATTATTAAAGTGATTTTAATAAAGATTGTGAAGATGTGATAAAATGATGAATTTTACGAAAGAGTCAGTTATGAGAAAACAACTGAAGAGCATATTTCCAAAGTGTCTTAAATCCAAAATTATTGAATAGAATTGAATTCTTTACATTATAAGGTCTGCTATATATTTAAGCATCATACATCGAAATATTAAGTCTCTAAATATCGGATATCCCATGTTTAAAAGGCATTAAACACAGTGAAACCTTCTCCATATAACCCATATTATTTGAAAAAAAACAACAAAAAAAAACCCATGAATTTTAGAAATTGTCATTTCAAGGAATTAAGATACATTGTAATAAGCTCTTCAGTTAACAAAAGTCAGGAAATGAATTTAATAACAACGTAGTAATAATAATAACGTTTCAATAGTGATCCCGGATGAGTCTTCGGTCAACTTTTATATGGCTCTTTCACGGATCGGCTCCTTTGATAAACTTCACGATTTTATTGGAATTGGAAACAACCGTAACCTCCTTGTCATCCATGCAAAAAATATAGCTATAATTTCTGGGAACTGTGTCTGTGATTGTGGTTAAATAATTGTGGATAAATTAATTTTTCTCATATTTAAAAAGAAATTGGTATGATAAAAGTCGTTATTGCCACCACTTGCTTTAATGAGGTTAATTCATTTGGGAAAAATTTAACTTTGAATATTATATTTATAATGTAATTTTGTTTTTAAATATTTTAAAATAGAATATAAAGGGGGGAAAATAACCATGACTCAATTATTATTTAGCATTTACATTCGAGCATAAAAAAAATCTATTTTTATGCTAGAAGGCATGTACATAGTAAAATTAGATTTTACAATAAAATGTTACTCATCTCGAGTCAAAGAACTATTAAAAAGCATTAAACCATTTAATGAGTATATTTTTTTAAATTAAATATTAAACAATAAGTTTTTAATTTTAAAAGCAGAAACGTGAAACATCTGTAAGAATGAATGGAAATATGACGAATAAGATTTAAGACTAATTAATTTAATTAAGTTATCTTTTTTTCCCCCTACAAGGAATTTGTAACTTAATAAAACCAATCTTAATAACTAAATAAAAAGATATTTTCCTTCCCGCTTTTCTCTCTTTTTTTTTATGATCCTTTTCTAATGGCAAAATAATACGATAAATTTTATTAATGGATCAAGTTCTAATTAATCGCTAAGCACAAAAAATAATTTTTTTTTTCAGCAATTCCATTTTTTTCCGCAAACAAACCAGAAGTATAGTTAGTTCAACGAAAGAAAGTTGAAGGTATCCGGTTTTCTCCCAAAGCTTGATTTTAATGATTAAAAGATGGTATTTAATTGGCCCTGCGCAATTTTTAAAGCTTTTATATAAGATATTCTTTTATTTTTTTTGTTCATATTTAGAAGGAATTGCAATTTTCCATATTCGAAGATTAATTACCGGAGAAATTAACATGAAAAACACGCCGGTGTTATGAATTCAGAAGGCAATGATTGAACTACTTTCTAAGAGAGAAATTGTTATCAGGAGGGGAAAAAATAATGAAACCTGCTTGTCTAATTAAAAAAGATCAGCAGCCCTCCTTAACGATACATTTTTCTGATAATGGGATTTTTCAAAGAGGGTATTTATTCGCGGCTAATATATCATCGTTGAGAATTTTTTTTCATTTCGCTTTCAGATAAGGTTGTTTTCATTAGGATTAAATTAACAATACGGATTTTATGAAATGTTTGTGGAAACAAATTACAAGGATACTGTACTACAATGTGATGACTAAGGCGTTTAAAATGTGAAAAACTTGTTCTCCTTTTTAATACTTTCTAACAGGTCGACTCAGAAATTAACTTACAAAACTTAAGTCATGGTCTGTTGAGTTCATTACGAGAAAGGAATGTAATTTTTATAATAAAATAATGTTTTCACTATGCTTTAAAAATTTCTTTTTAAAACATTGAAGCAATAAAATATCAGAATAGACAACTTTTGATTGAGAAAAAGTTTGCTAGAACATTTAACCTAAACAGGTTTTGTCTTTGTTTGCTTTCTTTGTTTTTATCTCTCTCTCTCTCTCTCTCTCTCTCTCTCTCTCCTGTGTCGAAACTGTTACTGTATTGTCATAATTTGTTTCAGACGACTTTAATAAAGAGTATTTTAAAATAAAACTATATAAACGCTATTGTTGAAGCTATTCAAAAACCAAGACATTAGCCTGTTAGAGGAAGTTGAACTCATTGTCTGGAGAAGTCTGCCTGAATAAACAAGTTGGAAATTGGAGTTGGGTGCTCTCTCTTTCTGTGTCTACTCCCCCCTAGAAAGCAGATAACACGTTTGGATGAGAGAGTTTTCCTTCCAGTGAATGACTTCCTTTCAGTTGGCTATTTTTGACCGTTTATTTACTCAGGTCAAACAATCCTTCGCCTTGTGGCTTGAAGATTTGCAATTGCATTTCCTCTTCTCCTGCACCTATGTCAGAAGATAGAGATTTGATAAGGATCACATCTAGACGTGTATAAAGAACTTCCAGTTAACAGCTTCGCTATTACACAATTTTGATAATACTGTAGAGCTACAGTTATTTTTTTAAAAGTTTTAATAAAAAAAAAAAAACAGATTGAGAAGTTGGCTCCATTATTTCAAATTCTCATCTGGAAAATAAAATTATTTATAATCATTAAAAGTTGATGCAATCAAGATTAAATTTTTGTTAATCCAGAATATCCATCCTGTTATTTGGTTATCCTGTCTGTTTTCTAATAATTGCATTAAATTTTTCTTCTACAAAACATTTTAAAGTTTTACTGATATTTGCAAATCATTATGTGCATTACATTATTATTTATGAAAGTTAAACGTTTCTGCCTTAGATTATTTGGCAATAGTCACTGATATATTTAGTATTAATTTTTATTTTTTATTTATTTATTTATTAGTCAATGATTTTTTAAAAATTGCCT
>JAHWFO010023306.1:156138-188185 GCA_023313115.1 Rhysida immarginata | reverse complement strand
GATTCTTAAGATTTTGAACTTGCATAAAATAAGCTCAATTTTAATCTTTAACCCTTTCACTGTGTAATTAAATTTCATGTCATTCCTTATATGATGACATTATCCATTTCTCACAGCATGATGAGAAGTTTTTTAAAGGCTATGAGATGAATCCTATAGTTATTTTTCTTATACTCCCCTCCAGTGTCCGAGAATTGTTGAACACTTTACAAAATTAAATTAATAATCCATCCATATATATATATATTATAAATCAGAGTCCGTTGGAACGTTTGTCCTTTCATAACTCAGAAAATACTAAAGGAATCTCCATGAAATTTTCCATGTACAGTCATCAAAGGGAAATAATCCACACTTGAATTTTACTCTAAGTTTTACCGTTTCAATATTAATTTATTTTTAATAATTTAATATTACATTTAGAGTTAACATTATTAAGATTATTAAATTTAAATAATTATAATTAAAAAAGCTATTAAAACAACACATTAGCATGAAATGTAATATTAAGTATTAAACTCGTGTGGATTATTTCCTTTGGTTGACTGTACATAGTTAGTGTCACTGTGCTTTCAGTAGGGTACTTTTTATACAGTGTTTATATCAATTTTTTAAGTTATTCTTATTTTTCAAAAAGTTGAATTGTTTTCAAAGAATGTCCCTAGATGGCAATACTATCTTATCGAAAAGTTGAATATACATTTTGTTTTTAAAGTATGTTACTAGATGGCGAGGCCTGACGACGCACTTGTGTTGTACGAGCGTTAAATTACATTGTTAAGTTTGAGAAATAGCCAAATTTATGCAATAGAGGGGACTGAAACAACACCACCTCTACTCAAAGCCTGAGCATGAAAATGTAAGAATGCATGATTATTTTGTGACAGGCTTTCTCTCTAGGCAGTATTGACTGAAATCGCTTCTTCCATAAATACAGCAATCCAATTGTTGACTACAACAATAGAATTTGCACGTGTGCCGGGGATTAAAAGATAGTGCTAAAATTTAGTTATATATTATTGTAACTTTAATTTGACATATCAATATTACTTTTTTAACTAATTTCGTTTATAGAAGCAAAATTACTATATAATGATTAAAGAGACCATAGCTTAAATTTCAGCATCAATAAAGCAAACTTTCATCATACAAATCAATGACTTATATTAAAGATAGACTCGAAAACCTGCCAGCATACATGAAGTGGGCAGGTCAGAAAGTGAGAAAAACACATGGCTAAACACGAGGGCACCTGATTAATAATTCTTTCACACTCCGATCATGGAATGATAAGTTTATCTCTTCATTAACTTTGTATTTGAAGCATTTTATAATATTCTATAAACAATTTTTCAATCATGATTTCAATTTCAATTTCGTTTCGATCATCTTTCGGTACGTATTTTCGATTTATGGTTGTGGTAAGTGATTCCTGATCCTTTTTCGTGTCTATTTGTACGGTTGTATGCAGAAACTTTGAGGAATGGTTTTGAATTAATTATTCCTCGGGCCCAAAATCATCAAAAACAAAGAAGCCACGTAGCTAACAACACCACGGCTCACTCCTGCCCAGATCTGCCATGGCTTCAATTGGTTTCACTTTGGTGGCGATGTTAACAATAGGATTCGGAATCTATCTTTAATATACGTCATTGAAACAAACAGCTCGACTTTTGTTTTCAAAGGATGTCACTGGTGATGCCAGACGAAGAATGTTTCATTTGATTCAATTTTTCCAGACTTTCAAGGTTGCAGGTATATATTTTCAGGAAGCTTGCTTCTCTCGCGGTCAGTTATAGTTGCTTGCTTCCGTGTGTCCAGCTGTCGGAATCTACATGTTTTTGCGCCACAGAGGAAGACATACAACTTTGTTTACCGAAATGGACTGGAATGCACAACTACTTTACAATCCATGCCCAGCTTGCCTGTGTAGCTGATCATTTATCTTATCATTTTTTTTCATTATTTACTTTTGTACATATAATTTAATTTTCTTTGTTCCCAGTTCATTGTTTATAAATCATCATTTTTGTTTTAAAATGATTCTGAAAGGCTTTCTCGACTGTTTCTCATTTTCTTGCATTTCGTTCATACTTTGTTAATCATAGTTCAATTTTTAACATAACAAACAATCGTTAAAAAAAATTAACGCATCTTTTCCACCCGGGCGAAGCCGGGTAATATTGCTAGTATACTATAAGTAGTAACAGGGTATGTGAATTACATCTGACTAACAGAATGTCTATATTTTTGTTCCACATAATTTTATTCACAAAATATCTCATAGATGGCGCTAGGTGCGTCACAAAATCCTAGGCAGGAGGAATTGAAGAACGCATTAGTCATGTCGTCGTACATTTGATATTCATTCCTTAACTACTCAGATACTTTCAAATATACGGAATGAAATTTACTATCGCTTCGTCGTACTACAAGCTACCAAGAGATAGTAGAATTATGTTATTATGTTTAGTTATGTTACTGTTTCTAGAATTTTTTTTTTTATTCCATTCTGTAAAAAAGTGTCCAACAATTCTCGGACACCCTGAATATCATTTTTATGAAAGTACAACAATAATATATTAATAATGTTTTATGGGATAAGGAACGTTCCTGTCGAATTTTTACCATCCTTATATTAACTCGCTCTTGGATCTTGTGAGATGGTATGGAACCTTTCAGTGGAATTTTGAAGTGCTTCCGCTTTTCCGTTCGCTCTTAAATTTTACATACAGGTTTGCTCCTGATGACAACACATTTTAGCAATTTTTTTTCTTTCCAATTTCGGGTTTTTCACCCCCAAAAATTTTAAATAGATTCATTTTTCCTGCAAGTCTATGGAGTTTTGTTTGCGTGGAGCAGTTTGTGACGCCAGAATTTGTTTTGCCAATAAGTTTGTTCCTTCTAAGTGATAAAACTGAAACTTTCATTTTAAGAGTAAGGGTGGTAAAAAAGCTTCATTTTTCTCTTTTACTTATCTCTCGTATAGCTGCCAGTTATGGTTGGATCTTGTGACGAGCTATTCAGAGAGAATGGGAGCTTTGATTTGAAACGATGCTCTGCAATGGTTTTAATTTAATTTTTATAATGTTTTATTTTTAATGTATAAAATTTATTTTTTATGGAGGTAGAATGCGTTTTTGAGTGCAATAATATTGCCAGTGTCATTCCCTGTTGGTCAGCTTCAAAAGCGTCTATATTAATCAGGAAAGTTCGAGAAATCCTGACCAAACTTGCCACACTTTTGTATTCCCCGCACTCTCCTCAGGATGTATAAAAGTGTATATAACCCGCGGGGGTATAGTAACAAAAATATGGAATTTCCATAAGTTTACTGAAATTTCTTAAGTAAGCTGAATTTCAAAGACCCATTCCATCAAGGCATATCAAGTGACCTTCTAACACTTGTTTAGATTTTGGCTTTAATAGATATCCCCTATTATTATTAATTAGAATCTTTTTGTCCATCATTCAAGATTAAAAATTCTTCTTTATTAGTACTTTATTAAGTAGCGGAAGAACGGAGCTACTTATTGTTTTCACAATGTCCGTCCGTCCGTTCCCTTCATAATTTCCGCATTTTTTGAGGTAGACGGTTGAAATTTGGAATGTAGCTTACTATGGGCATGTGCACCTTCAATATTTAGTTTGGTTTTGATTGGCCCACTGGGGTCGGGAGTTTCGGGGGCGAAAATTAGAGGGGATCAAAAGGTCTATGTGTATTTATGCATATAAAGGAGTTAAGTTTGGTATGCAGATTCTTCTAAGCAAGATCGACATTACTATAAAGTTCGGGCCAAATTGTCCCAATACGATTGGAGTTGTGGAGGTGGAAGTCACTTGGTCTTTAGAACTATGGCAGCATATGGCATGTGATATATCATTTGATTGGGAATGATGAGAAACAAAAGAAGATAGAGCTCTTTTTCAGTTTCTAAATAATACGTTCGAGAAAATCAATTTTTCGATTAAAAAAATGGGAGGGGGGGTTAAAAAAAGTGCAGATAAAAGGTTAAAAATAGATAACCTCAGCACTTCCGCTACTTTCCTATACCTTCCTCGGGAGGATTAATTTCTTGTTATTCATGCTGTCAATGATATAATTTATGCAATTATTACTTTAATTTAGTGGTCTTTACAATAATGATAATGATCCTTACCATCTTGTTATTATTAAAGGCTTAAATATTGGGACTCCTCCTCCTTATTCTCTCAATATTCCTCACAAATTGGCTTTGGCTGAAGACAAAGGCCTAATTTGTGTGGCTGATCGTGAGAATGGCCGAATCCAGTGTTTCACCATGATTAATGGTACATTTCATTGCCAAATTCACTTCCCCCAGTTTGGTGACAGATTGTTTGCAATAGCATACACTCCAGTACAAGGTAATAACATTAAAATGAGTCGTTATATTTTACTTTTTACAAAGCAAATGCTATTGTTTTTATAACCAATGAAAATATTCTTATTTTTTTTCTTTTTAAATTAAGGTGGCTTGATATATGCAGTAAATGGGCCAATTTTTTATGGTATGGATGTTCAAGGTTTTATAGTTAATTTAACATCTAAAAATCTAGTGGGTTTAATTCATCCTACCGAAAAGAAAGTAAGATTATTACTTCAGAGAGCTTTTATATTTTTTATCTTAAAGTGAACCTTTAGTCAAAAAATATTTTTTGATATTTTATACATCTAAGTCTCAAAACACTAGTTCGCATGGGCAAAATTTAGTATCTACCTTTATTTATTAAAAAACAGCATTTTTAGACAAAAAATTGTAGCCAATGGAGGTCGTCATCTTAACCCTAATGCGCAAAGGAACATGGGAATTTTGTGATGTCGGATATGGCCTGCGCAAAACAAAGCCAACTATACCCTGTCTCAGCTTTAGTTGAGAGTGACGTCACGAGTGAAACGGTTATAGTTCATCCGCATGAAGAAATAGTTCGAATAATTTTCTATATAAAAAGTTCAAAATTCTTTCTGCAATCATATTTCACGTTTTTCTTCTCGATGTAATAAAAAACTGTCGGATAGAGAAGCCATTTCATGAAATTAAAAAAAAAAAAAAAACAAAAACTAATTGAAATGAAGTTGATCTGCAGTCGAAATTATTTGATTGTAAAATGAAAATGGCGGTGTCTTGTTCCTATGTGAAGAACTAACGTGAAAGAGATGTGTCAGAAATCGAAGATGATAGAGTTTACACGAAGAGGATTAAAATATTTTAAACATTAACTTTAAAAAATGATATCGGACAGATACCATTTGACTAATCTACTTCAAGAAGCCACGTGATTATAGGACAGTCTAGCGTAGTACTAGTCTAACGGCGGACAGATATGATGTTGTGCACTATGCCCAGTAAACGACATCGTTCCGTGACGTCACTCTCAACTGAAGCTGAGACAGGGTATAGACGAGAATGCGCAGCTGCAGCGGGAGGGAGAAATTGAAGCCAAACCAGTGAAACGTTTACATTCTAGTTTTTATGTCGCTTTTAGTTTTGCAGTAACCATATTCAATATTCAATGGATTATAAATATTAAGAATTAATTAGTTTTTTCCCCCCTCTGTTTTTGTAAAAATTAATTAATATCGCCAACTGGGTAAAGGTTAACAGTAATCTATTTTATCATTCACGTGTTAAGGATAATGTGATCAAGTTCAGCGATGTGTTTTAACCTCATTCCTTTTACTGTAATATATATAGAAATAATGAAGTTTCATTTTGAATTTTAAACTTACTTCAAATTGGTCTTTGTATTTCTGGAGCTGTTCGGATAATATTCTATTTGTGTTTGTTCAGGTCGCCGATGAATGAAAACCATCTGTATTACGTCCAGCTTCAAGAGACGAGGATGGCAGCCTCTGTCGCTTCTTACGGCCCCTAACAATTCTCCCTTGAAATCTCTTTCATAACAGGATTCAGTAAAATGATCCGAACTTATACTGACTATTTCATTTACTGGACAATTTTCCCTGTTAATATTATGGAACCATTGCTTCAACGGTTTATTTTTTTTAACGGCATAAGTTTTCTTACAACTTACGCCAGCTGCAAGTTTTGTTAGTCATAGACCTATTATTACAGCCATATGCAATGCAGTAAACCAAGTTATTTTTTAAAGCTGGATTGCCTGCTGCAGCTGCTCGTTCTCATCTAGTTGGCCTTGTTTTGCACAGGCCATACCTGACATCACAAAATTCCCGTGTTCCTTTGCGAAGTCGGGGTAAGATGGCGGCCTCCATTGGCTATAATTTTTTGTCTAAAAATGCCGTTTATTAAATTTCTTTGCATGCGGACTATTGTTTTGAGACTTAGATGTATAAGATATCAAAAATTTTTGTTTGACTAAAGGTTCACTTTAATATCTCACTGGACATTTGGACATTAATTTTGTTGCATAGTGTAATTTTTGTTTTTTCAATCAAATAGAACCTATCCAATCCTCATGATATAGCAGTTTCCTCGGATGCACTTTCTGTGTTTATTGCAGAAATAGGGCCAAATAAAATTTGGAAATTTGAAGCAGGTAAAAGACACATATGATTTCATTTGTATTTACATGATATGAATTGTTGTACCTAATGACCTTATTTTGAAACTTGTATTAGATTTTTGAAATATATATACAATCGAACCCCATTATTACGAATTTCATGGGAACCAAAATTTTGAACATATTATTTGGGAATGAAAGAAAACCCAGATTGCAAGGTTATTGAATAACAATATATAATGCAATATTGTAACAGCTTTGCGGTTCATGTTCACAATCTGGTTCGAGTCCAAGTCGTGGAATTTTTCCTTCCCTTCTCTACTTTGTAATATACACTGATTGGAAGAAAGTAATTGGACGTCCATCCACCCGGCAAAAAATAGACCTTTCCGCTACCACACGAGTCACTACTGTATGGAAATGCAAAGATAGTCATCAGACAACACCATTGACTCTAACTGAAGCATCATGCTGCGACAGGCGGAGCTGACAGAGTTCGAAAAAGGTGTCCTGGTTGGAATGTCGCTCCATACAAGAGATTGCCAGCAGTCGGAACCACCCGAAATCAACAGTGGCATATGTGCTGAAGGGACATTGTACAGGACCAATGGACATTGTACGAATGCACCATGGTCTGGTCGTCCACCCGCATTGACCGACAGGGACCGTCGGGTGCTGCAGCGTGAGATACGGAAGAACCGACGTTTGACAATGACCACCATTGCCGGGGAATTCCAGCAGGAATCTGGATGTCACGTATCCACCAAGACTCTCCAAAAGGAGGCCCACATGTTGGGCTATCACGGCAGAGCAGCAGCCCACAAGCCACTAGTCACACCGGCGAACAAAACGAACAGACTGCAATGGGCCAGGGAATGCAAAGATTGGACCGTTTAGGACTGGAAATGTGTTCTCTGGAGCGATGAATCCCGCTTCACATTGTTTCGATCGGATGGCAGAGTTTGGGTGTGGCGTTTACTTGGAGAACGGCTCCTTCCTGAGTGTATCATCCCAACAGTGAAGTTCGGCGGAGGAGGAATTATGGTGTGGGGCTGTTTTTCGTGATATGGCGTAGGCCTGGTAGTGAAGGTGGAAGGCACCATGAGGGCTACGGACTACACTACCGTCCTGGACAATTCCGTTCTCCCAACCCTTTGGCAAACCTCCGGTCTAGAGCCATGCCTGTACCAAGATGACAATGCCAGGCCACATGTTGCAGCTCATACCCTGCAATGGTATGCCGATATTAAGGTTGAACGCATGCAGTGGCCAGCCCAGAGCCACGACCTGAATCCCATCGAACATCTGTGGGATGAAGTCGAGCGTTGGTTGAGGGGTAGTAGCCCACTCCCCAAAACACTACCTGAACTGTGGACGGCTGTACGGGACATTTGGCGGGAGATTCCTGTGGGGGTCATACGTACTCTTGTGGAAAGCATTCCCCGGAGAGTGGCCGCCGTGATTGCAGCTAGAGGGGAGCCGACAGGATATTAGCTAAATCAATAAAAGCAAATAAAAGCACTGTGCGAGGTGTCCAATTACTTTCTTCCTCCGTGTATTTTGAAGAATTGTTCAGTTTGATTATTTATCTTCTCTTTGACATGCCTTGTTGTTTAAAAAATTTTACAGGATTTGAATTTCAAAAATACGTATAAAATGGTCGATTTTATGTAGAAATAGCATTCACGGAGACAGGACCAGGGAAAAATTCATATAAAGCAGGAATTCGTATTAATTGAGTTCGTATAATAACAGAGTTCGACTGTAGTTCCATATCCTTTGATTTGGAAAATAATTGATAAATTGACCCTTGAAAAATTTACGTTAATATCCATTTACCTCATTATTATCACAATGTTTGATAGCAAATGCTTCCATGTCCACTATGGCTTAGTAATTAAAGCATCAGGATAGTAACCCTGGTTCGAGATCAGCTTGTGGGATTTTCTTTACTACATTTATTTTCTATCTTTAATTTATTAACAACATTAGGAGAGGTGTGGCATGAAAAAAATACTCTTAGGCCTATTTAAACTTCATTATCAAAATATAAGTTACTTTTCCAAAAAAAAGTTTTAAAAAATAGCTTCCACTTGTTGTTCTATTAATTATTCTATCAATGCATAATTTCAGATGCAGCCATCACCCAATTTTATGGCAGTCTTCAATTATCAGACATAAAGAAAATCAACCATACCCAGAATGTAAATTCTTCCATTTCTCATGGTAATATTGCATCAGCAAACATTGTATACAAAGCAGAAGATAACTCTGTGAAAGCTTCTACCAATACTACTGAGAATACATTTAGCCACATTAAACCATCTGTGATTATCATCATTTTGATAGCCATTCCTTTTCTTTTAATGATTTTCATAACAATTGTTGTGAAATTCCGTAAACAAGGTAAGGTATAGATTTCATTTAATTTTTATTTAATTTTTTTTTTTTTAAATTTATTTCAAAAATAAAAGGTGTGTTTACTTATTTATCAACATTCACGAATAGTGATTGTTACTATTAAATAACATTAGATATAATAATTAGCTGTTTTGTTTACTTATCTTTTTTTTATCCTTGCATTGTTAAGTTTTCTTTACATTGGATGTTCTCATATGTCGTGTAGTAACATCAGGAAGAGCCAAAAAAAAACAAGTATTCTAAGTGAAAGTTTGGTAAAGCAACAAATAAACATACAAATAAGTACTGCGAAAGAGGTACTAATCTCATCTAACACCCTTAACAGCAAATGTTTGCTCCAGGGCAATTGACTGCTTCACTGTCCTGAGTTGTTTCAAGATCAAAAATTAAGGTTTTTAACAGAAAAGTTCATAATGAGCAAAGTATGAATTATTGATGATGGATACTAAGGAACCTTTGGGGACATGACATGGCCTGACATTTGGCAACTAGCTCCATTATTCAACAAAAAGAATAGCTAGACCCATTGAAGCACCCTGAAAATATTACCGAATATTCAGAATTAAACATGGATTTTAATTTTAAACGTTAGACCAAACCTTACTGAGCCCAAATATGGAAATATAAAAATTCTATTTTTGGGATTCAATTACTTGTGTAGTAGACTGACTGAAATGATGACTGAAGTTTCCTTGTTCATCATGATGTGGTATGTCGATCCTGGCCTGATTGCACCAAAAACTTGTTTTCCAATTGACTTCTCTCATTTGGTAAAATTTCATTTTTGCTCAACTTGTTTCCCAAGTTGTCCACAGTTCTTTGATCTGCTGTATATCTTTCATTAGTGCAGTCATCTTTCACTGAAATGCTGATAGATGTCTTGTTTGTTTCCAATCATTTCCTATGAAATGGCTTCTTTGATTTAGGGATCAAAATATAGTCAAATTAACTTAGGTTGAACAGGAAGGGGATTGTTAGACTGCCCATCCCCATTGCCATAAGACATTAAATGATACTTTCACTTACTTTTTTTGTTTTCCTCCTGACATTGGCTCCTTAATCCAGATAGCTTCTGGAAGTAATATTTTTAAGTACTCAGGAAAAGACTTTCAAATGTATATACTAAATGTACTGTGCAACCAAATGTTTAGAGGGAATAAAATAGTTGCCATGACTTAAGAAACGAACCCCTTATATATATATATATATATATATATTTTTTTTTTTTTAATATTGGTCTAGTTGGTTTTAATGTATAAAGTGAATTTTCCATCTCTTCAACCATATTTTTTGATATCATTTTGTCAGCGTCGTATTTACAGGTTGGTCCTGAAATAATTGATCAAAACCAAGGATTGGATTGGGCTCATCATTTACCCATAATTTTTCAGCCTTATGACGAGCACCCATCCAATCCCTGATTTTGACCAATTATTTCAGAATCGCCTGTATAAAACCGGCATGATCTTATCATTCGGAATCCTCATCTTATTCGATTAATTGGTTCTCGGAAATAATGGTGTAATCCAAAATCGCATAAAGTGAGTTCATTATGTTCATAACTCTTTACAACTTCTCCAGTGATATATCTTTTTTCCATTTTTTAGTCTTTGAAGTATTTTGACCACAATAAACTAAATTTGCTTCCAAATAAGGGCAAAGTTCAATGTTTGAACTCAAAATAAAGCCTTAAGTTGAATGTTTTGGGACATCTGAAAAATCTTTAATGAAATAATATAAATTTGGAAGATGAGGTCTTAACTAGAGTAATTCTAGGTCTTTTGATAAAGTGGTAGGTATAGTGAATGCAGCTGAAACAAGTTTGCACACAATGCCTGTGTCTAGAAAGTCTTCAGTATTGATTGATCATGCTTGACATTGTTGATAGCATATTGCATAATGACATGACCTCCTCTGTTACTCCAGACCCATCCTCAATAGCTGATATCTATTGTTTAAACTGGATACAGTCATCCCTCCACAAGTCGGAAACCTCAGTTCCAGGGCCTTGCCATCTTGTGGAATTTTCCGACTTGTAGAATTCCGACTTGCAGAGGGACGACTGTACAAAATTAAGTTCGTGATTTTCCCGTAAGAGCACTATAAGCACACTGTAGACCGTCTACTTGAATGGATGAAACATAATATGAATTATTTATCTAATTTTTAATGTAATCCTTGATTCATTCAGAAAAGATATAAAAATTTGGCCAGGGTGGAGGATTATTATCCAATTTCTCTTCAAATTAACCATATGTTGTGCATGGTTTTTCTCACTAGGTGTGTTGTAAGCAACTGTCCTTTTAACAATGAAGAGTATGTACGCTATTTTATCCCCTAAGGATAAGTCTGGAGTAATAGAGGAGGTCATGGTAATGAAGTATTGATTTAAATAATAAATTTGAATGTTAAAAAAAAAAACATGCATATAAAATTGCTCTTATATTAGGTGATTTGAGCAATTGCAGTCAGTCAGTTGTAAATACTGTATAATCACCTTGCCTATATGATTGTATGAGATCAGTTCAAAAAATTCCGGAACATTGCAAATAGCATGCCTGCAATTAGTTATACAGAGGTGCATTGTCTTTGCATGACCCTAACAAATAACCTTCCATTGTTGGATTGTCGATAAGCAGATCAGTTTATGCATATTATTTATGTAAGATGATAAATTCTTAATTTTCATGATGAGCGACTTGCACGAACACCATTGTGCAATGAAAATCAGTCCGTGCCTCGTCTATGTCACCAGATCAAAAAGGACATCAAGATGCTTTGTGTCAGGATCGCCTCCTCAGCTAGGATGGAACTTCTTGTTAAGCATTACTTTGGGAGATGAAACATGGGTCTATAGCTATGACACTGAAACTATAGTTCAGTCCTCCCCTTGGGTTGGTGAAAATTCACCTTCGCTGAAAAAAAGCATGCCAAATTCACTCGAATGTCAGGCTGACCCGTGATTTTTTTGATGTCATGACATTGTTCATCATGAATTCCTGCCATCTGGTCAGATGATAAACCAGAATTACTACCTGAGACACAGACACAGAGAAAATGTGAAGAGGATAGACCAAAAATTTGTTATAGTTCAAACTGTTTTTTCCATCATGACAATCGTAAGTCCACTCAGCATTGTCAGTTTTTAGTCAAACATGGAATAACCGTGTTTCCTGAACTCCCTTCCTCCTGTACTCCCCTGACCTGGCTCCAGCAGTATTTTTCCTGTTCCCGAGACTGAAGGCAACCCTGTAAGGGGTTTCATTGGCCACCATAGGTGAGATCAAGAAAAATTCTTACAGGGAACTACACTACATGATCAAAGAAGTTGGGACACCTGTCGCTCTACTGTAAAGCTGCGAAAAGCTTCAATCAGTAGTGTGTAGGACCACCCCGAGCTGCTATCACTGCCTCCACCCTACATGGCATATGGTCCAAACATTTATGGTATGTGCCCACAGGAATTGACCTCCATTCCTCGAGGAGTGTCGTGGTCAGTTCCTGGACAGATGTAGGGCAAACCATCCTGGATCTCACACGTAGTTCCAATTCATCCTAAAGATCTCACAAGATGGGGTTGAGATCGGGACTCTGGGCGGGCCAATCCAGTTCTTCAACCAGCATCTCGTCAAACCAGTCGGATATGGATCTTGCTTTGTGGCAAGGTTCATTGTCGTGCTGGAAGAGGAACAGCTCGTCATCGAAGTGTTCCCACAGTGCTGGAAGTGCCCCGTTATCCAGAATGGTCCTGTAGCCATCAGCATTGAGGTTTCCGTCCACCTTGATGAGCAGGCCCAGTCCAGTCCAGGAGAAACACCTCAGGTGTTCACAGGGGTGTCTTAACTCCTTTGATCATTTAGTGTAGAGGCGATTCAAAAGAAGCATTCCAAGATTGTTTCATAAAGCGTAAATGCTCCTGGGCAGAGATGACTTTGAAGCAGATGAAGACCACTGATGTATAAGTTAAAGTACTACCAAAGATAGCATATGGCATGGTAATATGGAGTACTGACTTTTAAATCAGTCATGAATTTATCGATGATAACAGAAATGACAAAAGCAATGTTAGTGAAAACTCATCCAGCCTATTTTATTCATCAATAGTTGAATATGACCTAAAATAGTAGAAAAGTGAAATGGTTACTTATTCAACCACCAGATATCATCTCCAGATGGCGCGAGAAATTTTTTCCTTATAATTCTATCCGACTGTGGAATGGAATCCCATTACAAACCCGACAAGATATTATCATATGTGATCAAGATAAATGCACTAACCATAAATGCCATATTCAAACTATCTTGTATGATTGGATTATGTCCCAGCAGCGTATTTTGACTATACCCTGTCTCAGCTTTAGTTGAGAGTGACGTCACGAGCGAATTGGTTACAGTTCGTCTGCATGAAGAAATAGTTCGAATAATTTTCTGTAATCACATTTCATACTTTTTTTCCTCGATATAATAAAAATTCGGCAGATAGAGAAGCCATTTGACGAAAAAAAAATAAATAAATAAAATGAAGCCAATTTGTAGTCAAGATTATTTGATTGTAAAATGGCGTCGTCTTGTTCCTACGTGAAGAACATGGAAGAGATGTGTCAGAAATGAAAGATGATCGACTTTCCACGATTAAAATACTTTAAACATTAATTAAAAAAAACAAAAACATGTGACAGATACCATTAGAACTATTGTACTTTCGAAAAGTCACCTGATTATAGGACGGTCTAACGTAGTACTAGTCTAGCGGCAGAAGGATACGATGTTGTGCACTATGTCCAGTAAGCAATGTACTTGTGTGATGAAGGTGAGACAGGGTAGAATATGAAAGATTAGCTTTGCTCTGAGTAAGTGTATAAATGTAAATAAATAAAAAAAAAAAAAGTTGAATGAATTCTTAAAAAAATAAATAGTTGTGGAACTTTTTGAACTGATCTTGTACGGTATATTTTATTTTTTAATCCGTTTTGAAATGTCCGTAAGTAATAATGATCTGTTTATAAGAATCAAATTACAGAAACTAACTTGATTCTTATAAATCAATCTTTTCTTTACTTAGCTGTTATTATTTTAAGTTATTTTCTTACTTTACAGGTAAATTTTACAATTTAAATATAGGACATGTCAAAGGCTGGATGAGTGGTTATAAGCAGCCAAATAACGATCGGTTTAATTTGGGAAATTTCCTACAACCTCACAAGGGCTTCGACAGGATTAGTATGGAGGAGAGTGATGGAGAATTGGACGGAAGTGACTCTGATGTTGAGGAATACAGTGCAAACATTCAGAAAGCATGAAGAACTTTCCAAAAATGAAACTGTGAGTGCTAAATAAAACATTAAGAAAGGAAAAAAAAATAATGTACATTTTTACAGCATATCATTATTTTATTTTACTAGAAAGAAAAGTGTATCCTTGGTTTATATGTTAGTTTTCTTTCAACTCAAATCCATACAAAGCAATGAGTGTAAAAAAAATTTTTAACGATGGTTCTTTGGTATTCTTTAGAACTTGTAAAGCGGAAATGTTGGTATGTTGTGTAATCTCAAATCAGAACAACTGATAATATGTTTTACGTTTACTGTCAAACTATTTTTATTTTGTAAATATGAGATATTTTTTAGATATTTTTATTTTTAAACATGTAAATAAGTAAAACTTGGCCTATTTGGTCAATGTAGAATTTTGTCTCTTTTATATTGGAGTTATCTTAAGTTTCAGTTCTTATAAATGTTTTTATAGCGATAACATAAATTTTAAATATTTATCTTTGTAGAATTTTACCTCATAATTTTGATGTTAACGGGGTACTCCATTTGGGAACATTTGTTACTCGAGGGTGGGGAGGTGACGTCTTTTGTTTACTTTTATTATTTATTCTCTCCTCTCTCCATTCACCTGTATGAAACATTATTCCTAACGGAACATGTTTCTCATAAAGTGGAAGCACATATTTTATAGCCAAGGTGGAAGGAGAGGGGCATCATTCCACTAACAAAGAATGAAATGCAATCACCTCTATCTATCCAACACTCATTTACACTGTTTGTTGTTGTAAATTGGATCTGTGCTTAAGTTAGGAATTACTTTACTTAATGTTTTCAGCTCATGATTTTGACATTATGTACAAAATTATGATGTAATTTATCACTGTACGTAGTTGTATATAAGTTATTAACTTTAATTAACGAGTTTAATTTACTAGTTTACATTTTCCTTGTCTGAAATGTCTCTATTGTTTCGGAGAATTTGACTTTTACTACCAAAGCTAAACAGCAAGACACTTGGTTGCCTTGAATTTTCATTTCTTCCATGAATTCTTATGCCGCCCCTAAAACTTTCCTTAGATGTGTGACTTTACATAACTTTATTCGGGCAACCATGGGTCCATTTGCGTGGCATTTTTCTAAGTCTGTGTGCCATAGCATATTTACCATTCATGCAAAAATTGTGTTGTTGTGACGTGTTAATGGGGGAAGTTTAACTTCCACGAACTGAATATAGTAATAAATAAACAGAAAATGAATTCTTTAAGATTTAATATAGAAAAAGAGATATTTTTTGAATTTTATTCATTGCTGCATTTATACTTTGAGACTGATGAAACAAAGAGCAGGCTCGGTTTGTATTCTATTTTTTTTTTTTTTTTTATTATTATTATTTTTTTTTAGAAATTGAATGATTATGAATACTGTAATTGGTTGTATATAGATTATACAAATTGTTTTGAATGAAATATTTAAAGCAAATTAAATTTTTAATATTTCTTAATTGCTTTTTAAAGTTTATTTTTGCAACCATGATCTCACCATTTTTTTTTTTACTTTCTATTTAATATTTGCTAACAATAATTTATTAACCTAAGAAATTTTAGATGGTTTTTTTTTTGTTGAACTAAAGGAAATTAAGAATTACGGAATTTCTTGTATCTTTGAAATATTTTTTGATTTTTATTCCAGTACTTAAATGCACAATCAGATATGTATACAATACTTGTAAATTCCATTTTTATAATAAAATAAGAATTTGTTATAATTTATGAATCAAAAAATAGATGTAAAAATTAATTTCAGATATTAAAATAAAATGAATTGTTGCCATTTGTTCATAAATAAAAACATTCATCCTTTGAAACTTTGCACAGAAAAATAATAAAACCCTGATAGGTTTGTTTTTTGTAACAAACAAGATCCAACTTCACAAAAAAACGGGATGCAGAATTATTAAAACTTTAGCATTTAACACTATCATTCATCGTAAAACAATTACAGTTGAACCCCGTTATTACGAAACGGGTTAATCCGAAATTTTCTCTGGTCTCAGTCCCGTGGAAACACATTCCTAGTTGTTTAATACGAGCCCGAATAATATCAAGAAAATTCATTCCAAGAATGTTACTTTTTATTGTAAAAAAAAAAATATAATAAAAAAATAATTGGTTCTTATCCTACAAACTCTGATTAAATGAACAAACGAAGCATGTGCAAATTCTGAATTTCCATGCACTGATCAGAATTACAATTCGCTGCATTAACAACTCTGTTCACTGCAAGTTAACAATTCTTGATGCTGATAGTCAAGTTTATCAACAATTTTGAAAAATGCTGATAAAATATGATGAGCTAAAGCAACTGGTTTTTTTTGAGAAGAAAGCGAATGCAGCCTGTGATACGTATGGATAAGGTAGAGGCCTTATACAGTCGAACCCGAATAACTTAAACTCTGATAATTCAAATTCCCGGTTAACTCAAACGATATTCTAAGTCCCATCCCCCAGAGCATTTAATTCAATAGAAAATTCACTCATTAACTCAAACAAATTAATAAATCCCGGATAACTCAAAGTAATTTTGATTTTAGTTAATAGGTATTCCTAAATTTAAACAAAACCCATCTTAAAAAAAAACAAGCTTTGCCTGTCGAAACTTTATTTCATTTTTCAACTTTAATTTTTACGTCCACATGACAAAGAAAACGATGCTAAAATCTTTCGCATTCGCTGGCAGCCATTGTGAAAATCAAAACTTAGTGCAAACGCAAAATTGCGAATCGAACTTGCTGATTGTGATCGTTCAATGCGAGAATATTTAGATGTAGTAATTGATGACGATTGCGCATTCATTTTTAGAGGAAGTGTTCGTGTAGACCATAAAGTTCATTACATGAATGATCGCAAATGAGTTTTTAGAAGCAGTCATACACTTCTGACTGGCTGTTGCCATTTTGATTTCGAAACTTCACTATCTCATTGTCTTTATCGATATAAAAGTAACGGAAATTCGAGAAAAAAGTTAATTCTCTGTACAGTTTCAAATATAAAACATTTATACGTATGTCATAAATGTCATCAGATGGAAAATAAATGGGCAAAAATCACCAAGAGATGGCTTTCGAAAATTTTTATAAGCCGGAAGTAGAATTCAGAAGACATGCCAAACAGCATTGAAATTGATTTCGTATTTTACTGGGTCTGTGCTGTATTTGTATATAGATCTCATTAAAACTAATCAAATTCATAGAAATACTGTGAGTATCATATAATCTTTGTAGTTGTCATGTAGCCTCGTTTTTGACTTAACTGTTTTACTACAAGACCTGATAAGTCAAAATTTTTATGTGGTCTGCTGAGGATTCGAGTTATCAGGGTTCGACTGTAACAGGATTTAAGCAAGCAAGTTTCCATTTTGTTGATTTGTCGATGTGCATGTCCTGTATGGCAATGATGTTCCTCCATATCTTTAAATTTGTATAATTCTGTGAACAGTGCTATTACAAAATATTATGTTCATTCAGGTAAACAAACTTCAATAACCAATTACATCTATTTTTCAGAAATAAGTGATTGCTGGAAATTTTTAGACTCGATTCGTACGAAAACTGGATAATACAAATAAATGTTTGGGTCGCCTGAATTTTGTAATAACGGGGTTCAACTGTATTGTTTTCTATAATTTATAAATACAGTAACGACATTTGTGAAACTTAGCTTAAATAGACATGACACGATAAGATTAATACATCTATGCAAGTTTAAAAAAAATGAATTTCCTGAAATATCTATTAAGTTTAAAAATGCGTGGTCTATGAAGAAATATCAATACAGCAGCTTGTATGCAGGTTTTCCATTGCATACCTGATAAAATTAGCAAACAGCCATGAATATCTGCATTGCCATTTTAATCAAGTTTCAAAAGAAAAGGAAGAACAGCAAACTACAATTTAACTTCTTGATATAAACAATTTCATAATAAAATCATCAAGAAAACTGGTTACTGTAAACTGCAGAATCAAAAATGATCCATTGGATCTCGCAGTAAAGCTGATTAAAGTAAAATGATATGTTTATATGTCTGCCTGGTGATATTGTTGCTTTATTTGAAATTTGGTCACCCTGTTTGGTCCAATTTCTGCAACATAGAGTTCAGTGCCATCTGGTGAAACTGCAACATCATGTGGCTGGTAGAATCCCTATTAATAAAAACAATACCAAAAATGTTATTTTTGAAAATATTTAATTTTAAATTTTAATTAAATTTTGTGGTGATTGCATACTGTAAGTGGACGCCACGAATTAATAATTTCTTGCTTTTTGATGCTCACTGTAATACCAATTGGAATCAAATGTGCTGTTGGACCTGTCACTGCGTAAAGCATATCACCTAAAAAGTGTTCAAAGTTAAATTTGTATAATTTGATCAAGTTGGTTAAAATAAATATGGATCGTTTTAAAAACGTGCTCCATACCTTGGCTAGTGACAGCAAAAATTCTTCCTACTTGTTTGCTATGTATTTGAAAAAGCAGTCGACCCGGAGGTAAAGCACTTAATCCTGCAGAATAGCATACTATTCGTTTGTTTTCACGATCTGCTACACAAAGAAGATCTTGATCTTCCACCAATGTTAAGCTGTGAGGAACTAGAAAATCTCTGTGACCTATAAAAAGAAGCAATACCATCAACTCTTCATTTCGGTTATGTTTATGGTTTTATTGACAATTTTTTTTATTTTCTTCCAGTCAAATAATTACCATTAGAATGACCCCATTCTGCTTGTAGAACTCCCTCGGGAGAATATTTTTGAATACGACTATTGCAATAGCTTGTAGAAGGAAAATAACAGTAAGCATTAAATTTACTACTTGATAATAAAGTTTACACGGAATTTTTTTTTCAATACAGGAGTTGCATAAAAATATATGGAAACTAAATCAATGCATGTTTTGAGTTGAAAACGGAAACAATGAAGCATTCTTTTGCTTCCACTGTGTGATTAGACATCTAGCTAATATTTGGGAGTCCTCAATTTCTCCATTCACATAATAGGGAATCATGTCAGAGCTTATAGAGTTTCAAAGTGGGCAAATTGTTGGTGCATGCTTATCTAGCCCCTCTATGACTGAAGTTGTCAATTTATTTAAAATATTGTGAATACAAATGTCACCTGATAATTGTAAGTTTGGATAATCTTGTCAATTGACTGAAAGAGACAAAAGGACATTGACTCTGAATGAAAAAAAAACAAAACAAAACTGCAGAGCTCAATCTCAGTCTTCCAATGGCCAAATCCACAAAAATTATGAGGAGAGATCTTCATACACCACAATACAGCACTGTATTCATATAGCGTAGGAATTGCCAAACCACTAGTGAGAGGAGAGAATGGACTCTCTAGTATTGGAAGACTGTAAATATGGTCCAATGAATCAAGCTCCATTCCCAACTATTGGAGAAATTTACGTATGGCGAACACCTTCCCAATCTTACGATCTTTTTCGTAACTGGAGTTTTCTCCTCCAGTATTTCTGTAAGAACTGGAACACTTTTGAGTGAAGAATGGTTTCAGATTCCATTATCTACCAACCAGAACTTACACATGTCGATTCCCAGGAGAATTAAAGCCATCCTGGATGCCAAATCTGGAGAAACATTAGGAGTTTCCATAATTTTTATCCAACCCCTGTATGCCTTTCTATGTTGTAAGACAAATGTAATGAACAGTAAACTCATGAGGGAGAAAGAAGAATAAGTTTATTTTATTGTGAAACTTTTTGATGTTACTTCAAATTGAGATGAAAAAATTCACAATTCACAAGTAGTGCATGAACGGGATTGAGAAGAATAGCTAAATCTCCTTAAAAAAATTCACCAGTTAATAACTTGTGTCTTAAAAGTACTGTTGGCTTGGGATCATGCTCAAGGTAAGCACAACAAGACCAAAGAGTAGCAGAGAACTAGCTTGCTGTGATTAGGATTGATGATTTTGCAGAATTGAGTAAGGGTGAGCAATTTTGAATGGTGTATGTGCATAGCTTTCAATGATATAGCATTCTTAAAAACTTTAGATGAATTTATGTCTAGGTCATTGTTAAGTGATAAATAATTAGATCAAAGTTAAGATTCTAAAGTATAAGATTTAACATAAATTGTAAATAAGTTTAAATCTTAAATCGCAGCCTTTCATAATTGACAGTGTGCACTTGTAAACAGAAACGTAACAATGTTGTACTAGATTCAAACCTTCTTCTGTAAAGAATTCTAATGCCATTTCATTAATTTATAAAATTCAACAAAATTCAACTGAATATTTTGTTTTGGTTATTTTAATGCATTACAAATGGTGGACTTAATGAAGGGTATTTAGTGAAAAAAAGACGAACGTCTATTATTGCCAATTTCTTAATATATTGTTAAAGCAATACAGTGATTTATTCTAGCTAAGTAGTATATGGCAATTATTCACCCATCGCTTATAAAGAACTCTCCTGAGTTGGCAACGGCGACATCAGTTGGTTTGCAAAAGTGCTCATTGTCACTACCTGGATGAAATGCTTCTCCCAAAACTAATGATGGAGTTGCTGAATTGGGTGGGAATTTAAAAACCTAAATTTAAAGAGAACAGGAAATCCATTAGACACCTAATATTTTAAAAATAAAGTTATATTTCCTTGCATTTTCAATGACCTGATGCAAGGCAACATCTGTTAGCCAAGTGTTGCCATCCTTATCTATGGTTATTCCATGAGGTAAGTAAAAGCTAAAAATAAATATTTGAGGTTTTTTTTTTTTAAATGATTGAATAAATTAAATTAAAACTGTCAACGAAATCTATTTGGCAAAAAATATTTACCGATCTGCACCCCATGATTCAAGTATTTTCCCACAATCTCTATCCAATGTAACAATCGTATCATTTGGAATGGGGCCTTTGCTCATTAACTGGTAATGGTCAGTTTCGTTAAAAGAGCTTTGGAAGGAAAATATAAAGGTATAGATGAAGTTTAACTTTTTACACTATCTTAAATATAGATAAATTTAGAAGTTTACTATACAAGAACAAAGAAATGTAATGCTTAAAGAATACTTTACTCATAATCCCAAATATTGTTACCACGTTGAAATAGGACTGGATTACCATCGCGATTGATGCTCACTCCAGCGACTTGACCCAATTCGAGTTTCTGCTTTGGCCAATTCTGGACTTCAAAGGGTTGTGGAAAGAAGTTATCTCTCTGAAAACAATCAAAAAATGCACTTGAATGTGCATAGTGTTTAATTCAGGTGCACTTATGTAATTATCAAATTTCAGATTGTGGCACAATGTGATTTGAATTTTGAGATTAAATAGTTATTTAAAATTGATTATTTAATTTTTTTTCTTCTGACCATTTATATCATTAATCTTATTGAAATGCTACATTTCATTTATCAAATTGCATGTTGCTTATAGATATAAATTTACTTACACAGGATTTGTTGTATCTTGGATCTTATACAGTATTTTATGATGTGTTCAGGTGTCCTTTTTTTTTTTTTTGGTAAATTTTTTCTGGCCTTTTTGTGTGATCTGCATAATTTTTTCTTAATTTCTGTTTTTGTTTGGGGGAGGGGGGTATTAAATTATCTGGGATGCTTAATACTTTTATAAATAGTACTCGTTATAGATAGGGTCTTGTATTGCTATGTATGAATTGATAAATATAGTCCTTAAAGCAATACTATGAATCTATATTTAAAAAATGCGCGTTTCGATCTGAGATCATAAATTTATTATGACTCTGTTGATGATCTCAGATCGAAACTCCCATTTTTGTTAAATATACATTCATAGTATTTTTTAAATTAAATTAAAAATGATTAAAATAGGAAATACAATGCAAAGTCAGCAAATTGGAGGTAACGAAGGAAGAAGTTGAAGAAAGACTGTGAAGATTTTCCTGTTTTATTAATTTTTAATTTAATTTTTTTTTTATTTCTATTCTTTTTTATCTTCGTTAAAAGGAGTTTACATATTCATATGATTATATTATTATCATTAATCCACTCTTAACTTCTACTAACCATTATTGTGGACTGCATTTATTAATTCAGTACTACATTTTTCTTCAAATTATTGAAATTATTGGGAGTCTCTTACAAGCAAGAAGACAAAAACATTCAACGGTTTTATGGAAAAATATTTTTATATCGAGAAATCGGTGTTAGTCGTGCATCGGTGAAATGAAATCTGTAATATATGAAAATTAGCGTACACCTGTTTGTACTTAAAACAGGTTTTAAACATCGAATTGCATGCATAAGCTCGTGAAAGTTTATTCCTGTCTGTATGTGTAATATATAAAAAAGCTATATTATAATAATAATGGCAGTGATTCAGGCGTTACTGCGATTTTATTTTCTCTTTAAAGCCAAGTGGATCCTTTTTTCTGCTTTGTAAGAAATTATTATATTAAGATATGTTCAGGTGCACTATATGAATATAATTTTGGGTAATTGCAAAAAAGTTGTGGAGGGAAGTTATTTCTCTATGACAGGTATTCCCACCGGGGGGGGGGGGGGGATTGGGACCACTATTCATATAAATGTGATGTAATGTGATTATATAATATCCGTAAAATTGTAAAAAAAGGTTGAGAACTACTGCTCTTTGAGGAATTTAGTAAAGGAGGTTGGGGGAGGGGGTGGACGCGTATTTATACCATTGATGCGATTTAGTTTTGGTATTTTGCATTGAAATAATATTTTGATAGCATAATGCAGTATCCAATTTGAATATTTATTAGTGATTCTGCAGACATATGAGAAGTTGAAAATATTTTTTTTTTAAATGGCATGGGAAACTTATAGAATCTGATATTCTTTAAGAAGAACTGGATCAACAGGAATACTCGGAAGGTAATGATTAGATACATTAGCTTATTATATACTTAAGGCTCACAGATCTATGTGAAATGTCGAATAAAGGTTTAGTCTTTAAATGTCTACGACTGATGGTATATTTTCTTTTAAAAATATTAACGTAAGAGCTTGTATAAAAGAAAAATTTTATTTACGTTTTTCATTCATTGCAATTTACATATTTTTTCAATTAAGAAATAGGACACACAAACAAACGTTAATATATTCATTCTTTCTTTATTGGGACATAGAAGTCATTCAGCCGTTACTTTTTCTTTTTTTTTAATGCTACTTCCAAATTGTCACTCCTCCTTGGCGTAGAGTTTCGTTTGGCTGCACTGCAGTGTCTTGTGTACGTGTTCCGTTTATGCAAAGAAGTTACGTTGGCTGCCTTGTCTGTATAAGGGTATACACATACACACACGCATTAATAAGGAGGGATACTTACATCAACGTCGCCCTCGGTCCCAGACAGTAGGTAACTGATTTCGTGGTAGATATCGTCCAAATTTATCGTCCGTATGGATCGACCCGAAGCATAACTCAACCACGATATGATTAGAAAGACGATTGCCGCTAATTTATACATCGCTTTAGACACTCGTTGCTGGCGCCGTCGTTGTCGTTGTTGTTCTTTTAAGCTTTTGTTATACGTATAGCTTATTTTTTTTTTAAATGTCGTTTTCGTTTTTAATTAAAAAATAACTGAAACAGAAGAGCAAGCCCTTTTTTATTTACAGGATTTGTTGCTTGCTTTCTGCATAAAATCATTAGAAATCGCCATCATCCTCTAGGGTTGCCGTAGTAACGGTGACGTTGCAGTCGCGTTTCTCTTTTCCTCGCTTTTTTTTTAATCGATCTGAGCAACCGGAAACGAAGCGTCAGCAAAACGATGTTACACAGCATCTTAAAGAAAAGGTTACTTTAAAGCAGTGACGAGGGCCATGTTGTGTTTATGGGGCGGAACACGGTTTAATAATAATATTGGGGGAAAGGGGTTTGCGGAATCCGCTGGTGCACGGAATTGCCGAAATCACGAAGGCTCTGCAGAGAAGTTCTTGCGGGGGAGTTTTAATTTTCTAAGTTCATCAGCATTGTTCGGGATAAATGGGAAAGGGGTGCGAATTTTTTAGAGATATGTTTAATTATTATTATATATTTAAAAATACTTTATTTGTTTCGTTAACAAATAAAATTCTTTTTCTGATTGCTCGAACTCCTTGAAGATCGCTAAAATTTATTTTGATTCTCGTTCTGGGGAAAACGAAATTTTTGTTGGGTTTTAGGACGAAATTATCAATTAACGGATCTTCTCGGCCGGTTGGATCCAAATGTAGCCGGTCTTGTTGATGCTGCAGTAGGCGTTGTAATATTTGCCGGGACCGCGACACACTGACCATCGAGCGCAGCGGCAGCGGAAACGCGGACGGAACTCCTCTTTGCAAATCTCCTTCCACCAACACGTACGCTAAAAGAGCATTTAAAAAGCAAGAAAATGCAATATCACAAAATGCAAATTTTTAAAAATAAAAAAAAAAAAAATTAAAAGAATATTTCTATTTTGTGAAATACCTCATTGGCTAATTCCTTGATCGTGTCGTCTACATAGTCCCTCTTTTGGAGCGACGATTCGACTAGCAAGCAGCATTCTATTGCCAGGATCAAAAGTGACGGTTTCAACATTTTCTATGAAGAAAGAAGAAATCAGTCAATGAATTTTTAAATAAAGTATACGAGTTGGCGATTTTAGTAATGTTGAGGTAGTGATTTCTTTTAGTTTCAGTCTTAATGATTCAAGCTTACTAATGTTAGATTCGATTTCCTTTAAAGTGAAATGGGACTTTTAGAGTAGTTTAATATTATTTATTAGATCTGATTCAACGTGTAAAAGATAAATATATTGTTTTTGATGGTAAGTGCCATTAAGTTTTGTTTTTTTTTTGAGCCAACATAATAGCTCTTGTTTCTTTCTTTAAGTTAATAGAAATAATAACAATAGAGACAATAAGACTGTCGCGAGAAGTCAATAAAGTAAGCCTTAAATGACATGTTATATATAATTCAGAGTAATGTGTGTTTGCTACCATTCCGCCCCCGTCAATGTTTGCCTAGAGTCTATTCACGTTAGCTATTGATCCAGGGTTCTCAGAACTTGTAATGACGGTCATCACTCTCACATTATCGATATAACCTTCAATTTACTACGATGGTTTCCCTTGTATATTTGGTTGTTCACCTTATTCAGAAATAAAAAGTTTATTTTTTTCGGGGGACTATATAAAAATTTATAATTAAAAATTTTAAGTTTCCCCGTTTTGAGAAATTTGAAAAATTCACTCTTTTTGCTTTTTTTTTAGAAAGAAAAAAAAATTTCAAAGCGATGATTCATATTCACGGCGGAGGAGGAGGAGAATACATTTTTTTTTTTTTTTTTGTTTAAAAAAAAAAAAAGAATGAAAATGGATGGCAATCAATATTTGTATTTTAAGATTAATTTAGAATTTAATTTCGCACTAAAATGAAAAGAGAATAGCTAGACAAATTAAATGCATTTCATTTCTCTGTCTATTTCTTACTCCATTCAAGAAATCCAGCCTCCGAAGATGTGAACGAATAATTTGTTTTGTCTTGTTTTTAGTATTTTTGCGAGGAGTCCATTGGACGGGGCGTTTTCAAGGGTGAGGATACGTGGTGTTCCGTCAGTCAGGAAGTTGACCCATTCATTCCAGGCAGCGGCATCCTTCCTCTCGTGCGGGCGGATCAGCTGGTGGCCGGAGGAGGACACAAGGGCGTAAGACCCACTTGGCCCTGGCGTTAACTGGATGGTCCAAAAGGTGTGGGATTTAACGCGCATGCGTGCTAAACTTGGGTTCACGACATCCGCATGACCACTTAATGATCATCTGCACCAACCGTCGAACCAGTATTGGAAAAATATTTTCGAGTGCTTTTTTTTTTTTTTTTTTTTTAATTTACTTCTTTTCTCTGTATTCATTAAAAAAAAATTTTCTTATTAATGTCCGACTTGGTTCGATGTATTAAACGGGCGGAAGGGTCGCGAACGAGCGTCGCCGTTTTTATCTTGATGGAGGAAAATTAAACATTAAAGGGAAGAGAAGTGTTGGGATGGAGCTAAAAATAGCTTCAAACGGAATCAATGAAAATGTATTTTTCCTCACGTTCATTCAGCTTTTAAACTCGAGCTCCTTCGAACGACGAACTAGGTCCCCTAAATGGCATCGTTAACACTCAATCCAGAACGAAAAAGTAGTATAGGATTCAAATTAAAAAAGTTTCCGAGAACTATATTTTAAATAATTATTTTGATGAATGTTTGAAAAAAAACAACTCGCAAATGTTCAGTAGTTTTTTGGTTTTTTTTATTAAGCATCTAAAATTAATTTCACGTGTAAAGAAATTATAAACTCAATATTAAAATAAAATCTTGTAAACATTCCAAGGAGGAGCTTTAGCAGTGAAGCAGAAATACATTTATACATTTATTAAAAACAAATTAACCCCCTTCCCCCGAGTAGGGTAAGACAAATAGCAGACCCTGCAGTCATCTATTTTTACCCCTTTATCTGCACTTTTTACCTCTCCCCAAGTTTTTTAATCAAAAAATTAATTTTCTCGAAGGTAATATGTAGAAAATGTTAAAACGCTCATATTTTCTTTCCTTTCTCATCATTTCCGAACGTATGATATATATAACATGCCATATGTTGCCATAGTTCTAAAGACCAAGTGACTGCCACTCCCGCAAATCCGGCCCCAATGGAACAACTGAGCCTAAACTTCATAGTAATGCAGATCTTACCTAGAGTAATCTGGATACTGAATTTCACGCCTTTACTTACCTAAATAGCACATGGATATGTTGTCCTCTCTGAATCCCACCCCCGTAATTCCGACCAATTAGATCAAAACCAAACTAAATAGTGCAGATGGACATGCCCACAAGAAGCCACATTCCGAATTCCAACCTTCTACCTCAAAAAATGTAGAAATTATGAAGGACTGACATTATAAAACCAATAAGTTGCTCCATTCTTCCGCTACTTAATAATATACATTGCGAGCACTTGAGCAATCGTGCGTCGACAAAGCGATTTCATGTGCGCGCGCCGATGTCAATAAAGCTTAAAAGATGAACAGGAAGTAACAATGTATTCCTTCTTGACAAATCGATTGTTATATGACATGCCATTATCTTGGTATTCTTTACACTCACTGTTTTAGCACGTGAATTCGACTTGAAGGGGTCCACGAAAAATTCTGTAAAGTTGATACGGCTGAGCTAAGACTTTGATGGTCATATTTCTGAAAACAGAATTTGAAAAAGTTAATTCGTTTTCAAGTTATCGTGCAAGCGGCGGACGGCCGGATAAACGTACAGACCAAGGGCGCATAAAGCTAAAGCTCCTGATAATGAAAAAACTCTTCGAAACCCTAGTCCCGCTAAGAATGCACCCTAGTCCCTAGTTTTATCATTTTACCGTGCCACTCTAATTCACCATAAGAAATAAACCCTTTCTCTTCGGATTTTTTTTTTTTTTTGTGAATAACTACTTGAATATTATTACACTGCTACTAAAAAATAACTTATTATATTTGTAACGTATTCTGATTCATTTTGAAAGCATAATTTGTTTGATAGTATTATTTCGGTCGTTTTTATCGATATCTTTTCGAAATTGAATCCTAAATCGTAAAGGTTACTAATTTGATGACTGCAGCACCATCTCTTGACGAGAATATATAATCTATACATATAAAGGGCAATGTAAGTATGTTTGTCCGGTTTTAAAAGGCAACTTAGAAATAAGCTATAAAGTTAAAATTTAACATACAGCTGTGTAATATTACCACAATGATGGGAACAATCTAAAACTGGAGATAAGTCTCTTAAAACCGTAGAAATTAATAATCTTTTTATTTATATATATGAAATAGACTTGGTTTATATTTGTTTCCTTCACGGTCTATAGATATTCATGGTCATCGAGCTCCATTGTTAAACTGAAGCTAAAGTTTCTAGCTCCCAATAGGGCGGGAACTCTATTGAAAAGTGGCGCTGCATGTACAATCGGCCCAAAAACGCCTGCAGCGCCGCCCTATCGACAGACAGAAACTTTACTTTCATTTTCAGTTTCAATGAAAAACCTCTATCGCAGGTCACGGTCGGCCCTGATGCGATTTAGGCGGCACCTGGCGCGATCTGTTTTCCTTAGCTTCTCGAAACAATGGAAAATGGCCGAAGCTCGATGACCATGAATATCTATAGACCGTGATTTCCTTGCATGTGTGAACAATCAGCCCGTGGTGTTTGCGTCAACAATCGGCTGGGTGAACAATGGCTGATGAAATTAATACATGCCGCAGCCGACGAAAAAGAGACACCCTGGCACTGAAAAGTCACCTGACCATCTTAGTCCAAGCAACAATGCAGTATTCATTGTTTCCATGTTGGATTTTAGCAATCAGTATTTTTTCGTTTGTTAGAAATAATAAAGGTTACATAAGAAGGTGAGGTGACTTATCCGTGCCAGGGCAACACCTCCTAGACAGAAGGCCTGATAACGGAAACGTCATACATTGTTGCATCATCATTAGTCGACCAAATTTAGGGCTTATTATTGGGTGAAATAGGATTAACAATGGTCGACTACTGATGATGTAACAATGTATGACGTTTTATATATACAGTGAGCCAAAAACTTATCCGTACAGCTTGACTTTATGAAATAAATCGGTAGTTTCATCAAGAAATCAAACAGAAATCGTGAAAAAAATACCTCGAAATATTTTGTAGAAAACCATGTAAAAATATTATTTAAACAAATAATTATTTTTACAAGAAAAACAGAAATTCAAATCATAACAAAATTGAAGGTCAAAAAATTATCCGTACACTTCTAATAATTACATTTTAACAAAACAGTTAGTACTTTGTTGACCCTCCTTTGGCTTCAAGAAGAGCACGACAACGTCGAGGCATGGATTCCACCATTTGTTTCATGCAAGAAATTTTTGCTTGTTTCATGCCATATTTTGAGTACTAATGCTTTCAGTTCATTTTTGTTGCTCGGCTTCCTCTCTGCCATCTTGGACTCCATATCATTCCAAACTTGCTCAATGGAGTTCATGTTTGGTGACTGAGCAACCCATGGAAGTACTTTAACATTGTTGTTTTCCAGCCAAGATGTCACAAGTTTTGATGAATGCTTTGGATCAAGATCATGCTGGAAAGTGAATGTCCGGGAAATCTTCACTTTTCTAGCAGAAGGTTTCAAATTCTCTTGCAGAATGGCTAAATAGTCCTCCTTCTTCATTGTGTTTTCAATGAAAATTAAGGATCCCAATCCTGCCCAGGGAAAACAACCCCAAACCATGATGTGACCACTGCCATGTTTTACTGTTGCTTGAAGGCACTCTTTCTTTAGTTCTTCATGGGGTTGCCGCCACACTTTTGGGTGTCCATCTGATCCAAAGAGGTTGAATTTACTCTCATCTGAGAAAATTACTTTCTTCCAGAAATTCAACATTTTTTCAACATGCTCTTGTGCCCATCTTCTGTCGCTTCATTCTATTCACCTTACTAATGTAAGGTTTTTTCCGGGCCACTCTTCCATTGAAATTTATTTAATGCATTCTATTTCTTACTGTTTGTGCTGAAATAACGACCCCATAATTTGTTTGCAGATCTTGGGCAATTTTAGTAGCAGGTAAACGACGATTTTTCTTGATTGATCTTGTTATGATGTGATCAATTTTGATTGAAGTGCTCCTCTTTCTTCCTCTCCCTCCCCTCGTTGACGAGTGTATTGTCCTTTCTGAATTTCTGTATAATATATTGAACACTAGTTTTAGATAACTCAATCTGTTCCGCAATTTGTTTGTAAGTTTTTCTTCTTTTCCACAAGTTTATGACTACTTTTCTTATTTCCAAGGAATGTTCACTAGTTTTCACCATTTTGCTTCATTTCAGCAACTCAAAATAAACAGTAACGGTCTTCTTTATACAGGGTGTTTTTGAATTGAGTACAGATTTTTTGGGAGATGATAGAAGAGGTCCTTAGAAGTATTTTTTGTCATATGAACATGGGGTCCCCGCAGCTCCGTTTACTTACAATACTGCATTGAACAATCAAATGACACCGGGACGCGAGAGGGAATGTTCAATAGCTACAATAGTCATCTGTGGTATATTATCAATATAGTCAGAATATCAGAGTATTATCCTGAAGTTATGAAAGTTGTACTAACGGACGGGTTTATATATAGTTTGCATGGGGAATAGTAATACGGTATTGGCTGAAAAACAAGAAGAGAACAAATGAGATTAATTAGAAGAACTAATAGGACAGGACGGAGGACAAATAGGAAATAATAAGGGGGCGGCGAGAAAAATGCAATAGGATGAAACATATGAAAGTGAAATTATAAAAATCTGTCATACGCGCTTCTATCTATAAGCATCGCAATTCCTGTTCTAACAACAATCCTAAACCATCTCCAGCCATGGCCACACCTACGTTAGTTCTTCCTTATCATCCAACCCTCAATAGTATTAAAAATATCCTAAGGAAACATCAACATATAATTGACAACTCTCCTCTTCTCCATTCCATTCTACCAGAACCACCTAAAGTTTCTTTTAAACGGACATCTAATTTTAACGATATTCTGGTCCATGCTGCTATTACTAAACCACGCACTTCCACTAAGGGATGTTCTCCTTGCAATGAAAAGCCATTTTCTTAACCCTGCTACCTCCATTTCCAGCAGTGCTTTCTCCTTTACTTTCAAAATTAACCAGAACCTGACCTGCATTTCTCACAATCTAATTTACCTGTTACATTGCAAGGTATGCCAGAAACAGTACCAAAGAAAGCCACCCCCGAATCGATCTGGAAACCGGTTTGAAATGACACGATTTCCGAATTTCTGATTGAGAAAGTCTAGTACTTCATTAGTGGTGTGAGGCCTAGCCCCATCCTGTTGAAACCATTGATGTCGAAGCGGTATACGCCTCCTTCGCAGCTCGGGGATGAAGAAGGTTTCCACCATGTTAAGGTAAGCCTGTGACGTTACGGTGCCCTCAAAAAAGAACGGACCAATGATTCCTACACCCAAACATCAATACTCCCACGAGTGCGTAACTTTCCCTTCCTTGCATTTGAGTCCCTTGGGCTTGGCCCTCTTTTGGGTCCGCCTCTGGGATTGGCTTCCGGACTTGATCCGAGTTTGGCTTCCCCAAACAATAATAATAATAATAATAATAATAATAATAATAATAATAATAATAATAATAATTTCAATTTCAGTTCAGTTCAATTCAAGATAATTTTTACAAAATTTACTAGAATCATATTTTCATAAAAAAATTTATAAAAATTTAAGTTATTTTACAATAGCATTTCTTCTACAATACCATTATCAACTTCACAACGATAAGACTTTCAATTCTTTCATATAATATTTTTCAGATGCCAATTTCGAGACCCAAAATCCGAAGCCCTTTCTGTGCTTGTATGGATATAAATCCGGGTTTACATAAATATACAGGATGGTCCATAAGTCTGTCCCCCCTTTTATTTTTTGAACCGAAGCAGATATGTCAATTTTGATGAATCCAATGAATAGGAAGTTGTGGGTGGCCTATCCCATGGTGCACTTTTCATCATCCCAAATATTCAAATTAGGACACCTTCAAAATTTATCTCAAAAACCGTAAAGGATAGAGAAAAAAACCCAATTGCAAACTTCTTCAGCATAAAAAAACAAACAAAACAAAAAAATCATCCAAATCGGACCAACCAATCACCTACAATCACGTGTAGCTTTTGACCATTTCCGGAACAGTGTAGCTTGCCATCCTGGAATTGTTCTGTCTTCTGTGTGCTGAAACATGCCTTTTATTTGCTTTTCCGCATGAAAGT
>JAHWFO010023306.1:52461-141138 GCA_023313115.1 Rhysida immarginata | reverse complement strand
CGGGACACTTCAACCTGGGACTGGCCTGCTTCCAGTCATCCAATTAATTGTCCTTTCCAGTTTTTCAGATAAATATTTTCCAGAGGGCCTGGGCACTGTGTCTCAAAAAAAAAAAAAAATAATAATGTATCTAATGGATAACATGGCCTTAGATAACATTCACTAGCTTCAAAATAATCTTATCAGCAGATACACTACCCTATCAAAAGTCATGGGACAACTCTGATTTGAATGAAAATGAGACATTCCTTTGCAATTTCACTGTTGGCATTCTTCCCAACACTACATAACAGAGAGTATGCTATTATGAGATGATGCTTGCGGGAATGCTGTAAGAATGTATCAAAGAAAAGAGCTTACAGACTTCCAAAGAGGTACAATTGTTGGGTGTCATCTCGCAGGCAAAACTGTTAGAGAGACGTCAACCCTCCTAAACATATCGAAATCGACTGTTCAAACGTCATCTGGGCATAGAAAGAGAAAGGCACCACAAGTGTTCTGCCTAGGACTGGAAGACCCAAGATCATGTCGGCCAGAGACCAAAGGGCTCTTTGTAAGGTGGTCACTGCAAACCGTCACACTTTGCTTGAGGGACTGACATGTTCGTTCATAGAATTGACGGGAACAACTGTGAGCACCGTGACTGTTCGCAGGGAACTGCATGCAATGGGTTTTTATGGCAGAGCGGCAGCCCACAAACCTAACATCAGCACCAGCAACGCAGCGAGGAGATTGCAATGGTGCAAAGAGATGATATAACTTAGATTTAAGTTTTTACTTATATTTATTTTAGAAAGTTTATGTTTTAAAATATCCATAAGCTTTGATCGATTGTAAACTCGTTCCTATGCAAATTTAACAAAAATTAAGCAAAATGCAACGACATTGGACTTTGGATCAATGGCAAATGCTTGAATGCAGTGATGAGTCCCGCTACACCATCTGGCAATCGGATGGATGGTTTGGGTATGGTGAATGTTATCTGCCAAGCTGTGTTGCGCCGACTATATAGTTCAGTGGAGGGTCGGTGATGTTGTAGGGGTGTTTTCATGGAATGAGTTGGGTGCAATCGTTTCTGTGGACGGACATCTAAATGCAGAGCGTTACCAAGACATTCTGAACAATGCAGCACTCCCATCTCTCTAGCAGCACTTTGCCAATGGCCCTTTTCTGTTTTAGCACGATAATGCACCTTGCCATAAAGCAAAGGCTGTAGGCACATGGTTTTATGAAAAGGGGGTTCGAGAACTTGACTGGCCTGCCCAGAGCCCTGATCTGAACCCCATCGAGCATCTGTGGGACGTGTTAGAACGTCGATTGCACGCTTGCGCAGAACGCCCGAAATCCGTGACCAAACTGTCCAAGACACTTATGGCAGAATGACGAAAAGTACCTGTTGAAACGTATCAAAAACTTGTGGACAGTATGCCCCAGAGAGTAGAAGCTGTGATAACAGCAAAAAGTGCACCAACAAGATACTAAAATATGTATATTTTTGAGTGTTTCTATTAAAGTGATGGTGTCCCATGACTTTTGATAGGGTAGTGTATACTAGACAAATATATAAGATACCTTCATGATATTTTCTATTTATTCATTGATCAACTAGATAAATCTTATTTGTTGTGGTATTCTTGGACTATAGCCCAGCCTTAGTTTGCACAAAATGTGATAGACATTGTTAATTGTTTAATTTTTGTTGTAACATTCCAACAATTGAAACTACCATCACATTTCATGTAAACTAAGGCTGGATGGACTATACAATGCTATAATGATGGATACTGCTGACCCCAATAGTGGCGGATAAAAATCTGAGAGCGACAGATGCGGGAGGTTCACATAATAATAGTTGAATCGGTTTTTTATCAGTTGGCATTGTATATCTAACATTATGATATGGTCAAAAGACCGATATGTTAGGTCCCCTGGCGGGTCAAAGAAAAATACTCCCATGTGTTAGTATTGAAGGTGTTGATTAAGAATAGAAATTTGAGATTCTTCTTGAATAGTTTACTTGATGGTAAATTGTGAATTGTTTCTGATAACATGGACCACCGTCTAATACCAATATAGGAAACGCAACATCTTTGGCAATTACTCCTCGTGAGTGTGAGTCTGATTAAGTTAGCCAAACGTGTTGAATGGGAATGAAAATTATTATGTGAATTAATGACCAGCAGAAACGAAAGAATTAAGTTTTTGTTGACAAATATAGCTATGGTATATGGCTAAGATTCCGAGCGAAGTAAAGTTAGAAGAACCGGAATTAGGCTTACGAATCTTTAACAAAGTTCTGAGAAACCATTTTTGTAATTGACATAAGCGTTTTAAATTGTAAGCTGCAGTCGATCCCTAAAATTGAACTCCAAAACGGAGAGGAATGGATTAAAGCTTTATATGAAATTAATAACATGTAATTAGGTAAATAATTCGAGAAATCATTCCTTGCTTCCTGTTAAGAGACGCTAATAAAGAATTGACATGAAATTCCAAGATAGATCATGAGACAAATAAAGACCCAGATATTTAAATTCATTAATCCTTGAAAGTAATTGTGAGTTATATGTTATCGATAAGTCGGTATCGACAAATATTTTATGCTGATAAAAAAAAAAAAATCGTGTACATGTATTTGGTTTTCTTTAAATTAAGTCGCAAAAAATCGGCTAAATTTCATGATCTGAGTAAACTAAGGGAAGAATTAATCATAATATTTAATACAGAGAGCTTCATATCAGCAAATAAAATTGCAATATTGTCTGCATAAAGTATGGAATGGGCGGGTAATGAAACAAGTGACAGGTTGTTTATAAACAAATTGAATAACGAGCGACGATATGAAGTACCAACAGTGTAGAGGAGACGTTCTCATAATAGAGATAGAAGCTGTGATCAGAGAGAAAATCAATCAGCCAATTAAGCAGGAGACCAAAGATTTTGTAGAAATAAAACAAATTTGAAGAATAGGAGTTTTAAGTGCACAGAATCGAATGCCTTAGAAAAGTCAGTAAATAAAGAAATGATTAGCTTGTTCCTGACATCTGAGCATAAATATACTCAAGTAGTTTGAAGATTGCTGTATCTACACCCCGTTTAAAACTGTGAAAAAAATAAAATGCATAACAAATTAAACAGAATCAACAAAGGGGAAAAAAATTGTCAACAATAATCATTACTAAAGCAAAGGCGAGTGGCCAGGCTAGAATTATAGCTTAGTTAAGAGACATTTTGAATATCATTGACAGATCTTAGGACTATTATCGAGCCTGTAGAGTCTTTTGTTAGTATTCTGCAACCAAAGCTTCCGTCCGTTTTTCAGTATTAGGTCTTTGGTCCAACATGAATCATAGCATTGATTTAGTCCACTGTAAGCAAAAAAAAATCTGTTATTACCATCATCAGTTTTCTGTACCAGAAAATTAACAGGAAACACTTCAAGTATTTTCTATTGTTGTCTACGTTTGATTGAAAGTCAGTGACTTGCCCATTGTGAAGTAAGAATGGTGGTGTTACTGTGTTTAGCATTTTGTTTCTTTTTGAATACCGATGATTGTTACATCCATGTTTGGAGACTTGGGCAGAGAATAGATTTAGTGGTTGTTTGTAAATTCTGTACCAATTGCATATAAAGTATCTGTTAAGACAGCATGTCATCTGTGCTGCTTCTCACAGAAACTGTTACAGCATAGCAGTGTCCGCGCAGTCCGCTCGCCAATCGCCAGTGGTGACAGTTCAACTAATCTGACGAATAAACAGCCACATTTGGCGAACATACTTGGCTAATTCTATTTATATGGAAAAATTTTGATTTTCAGTCTCGAAAATGAGATTATCATTTGTTATTAAAATGTTATGTCGTTTATTAGGCTAAAATTTTAAATTTGGCTAAAAAAACATGAGATTCTGGCTTAAAGAAAATCGCTATTGGCTAAACCATTGGCGATAGAAATTTCAAGTACTGAGTGGCCACTTGCATAGTAATTAAAAATTCTGTTTTTAAATGGGAACTGACTCATTTCTGGATGATAACATTGATGAAACTCCAGGAGATTATGTGACATCCACTTTTTAGCCACCTAGTTCTCTAGAGTTATCCCTCTGTATTGAACATGTCTGGAAATTCCCTGCAGGAATGGAAATTTAACAAAAAATTATAAAATTTTCCTACTCCGTAATCACATGTATCTTGGTATCATGCATTTTGTATTCCCTTTTCAACAGTGAAATAATGAAGTGAATTGATAGTTAGGAACTGAAGAGAGGATTCTGTAATTTCACCTGCAACAAAACCCATGAGTGAAAAACATGATGAATCTCATGGAGTTGTCTGTAATTTTGAATTCTGTAGTTACAAATAATATTATTTAAAATAAAAAATAAAACCGTTAATAATTACATAGCATATTTAAAAATAATTTCCAAATCAAACTCTAAATTCATAAAATTATGAAAATCTTGCTTGCTGATGAAATGGGGAAAGTTCATGAGTATGTGGGCAAATGCTGCCATTTGTGATAAGGAGGCATTTTTGATGATAAATTGCAGTGCAGCACAAGCTATGACTTCTACAACATGTGTTATTGTGATTGTGATCACTTAGAAAATGTTTAAGTTGTATCACGATCAGTATGATAAATTCAAAAGTATACACGAGAGAAGTGCGCATTTTTGTCAGTTGATAAATTTGTATGGTATCACAATGTGAATGTAAACTGAAGACCAAAAACATGTTGGTGAAAATTTAGATTTGGAATTAAACTTACATAGAGAATTATAAGGGTCGTACAAATGAAAACGAAAATTTGTGTGGGGGAAAAAAAAAGACGACGTGTAGGATCGTAAGTTTTTGTTTTCATCAATTGCGAAACCCCATGTGCAAATTGAACAATAGGTTGCAAGTGTTGCATCACGTGAGAAAGAACGATGGCTTGCGCTTCGTCCAAACAACAAAATGGAGTCAACAAAACAGGAACAGAGAGCAGTAATTCGTTTTTTGACATGTGAAGGAGTTTGTTTCTGAAATTCATCGTCTTATGCAGAACGTCTATGGAAATGACTGCCTGGCCTTCACTCGCATTTGGGCATGGAGCAAGAGGTTTTCGGAGATTTTCAACGACCTGCACAAGCAAATCATGCCATCACAGGTGATTCCAAAGCCAAAATTGACCCTGTCTTAAAGTAAAATGGTGGTTGTTAAAACTGGCCTTAGTTGTGGAACTGTTCACTCCATTATCAAGAACCACCTGCACTACAGAAAAATCTGTGCACAATGGATCCCGCATCATTTGACATCAGAACAACTTGGAGTTTGAATGGCCATGTCCCAGCAACATTTGACTCGCTATGAATAGGAAGGAGAGAGTTTTCTCGACAGAATCGTTACAGGGGATGAAACTTGGTGCTTTCATTTCTAGCCCGAAAGCAAACGTCAAAGTCGTCGATGGAAGCATTATGGGTCACAACCCCCGAAAAAATCAAAAGCAATCGCAAACAGCACGGGGAAGGTGATGTTGACCGTGTTTTTTTGATCGCAAAGGCCCGATTTTACTGGACTTTCTTGAAAAAGGCACCACAGTTAACACAGCACAATATGGGGAAGGCACTGCGCGCGTCCTGGACTTCTTACAAAATGAGTTCTTCTACTCCACGACACCGTGCGTTCTCACACCTCGAAAGCAACGGTAGACCTCATCAAAAAGTTCAACTGGGAAGCAATGCAGCATCCACCTTATAGCCCTGTCTTATCCCCATGTGACTTCACGTGTTTGAGGATCTCAAGAAACATCTGATAGGCCGCAGGTTTCAGTCGGACGATGAAGTGATGGAAGAGATTTTGGAACGGTTCCACACGCAACCGAAAGACTTCTTCCATAAAGGAATTCCACGCTTTGTTACACAGTGGGATAAATGCCTTAACGCGTTTGGAGAGTATTTTTAAATTCCTTGTATACACTTTGGATAAAATAAATAATTTTCGTTTTCATTTGTACGACCCTTATAGATTAAAACTGCTCAATCGGGGACTGGATTAGGACACATTCTTGAATAATAACAGACATCATTATGCAAATGAAGAGCAGGAATGGCGGTGGAAAGTGCTAGTTTTCACATTTCCAAGGTTTTTTTTCCTTCATAAAAAAGAGAAGGAATCAAAAGGTTGAATCTAACTTTTACTGATTGGTTCCTTACCTTTGAATAATGTTATCATGCAAAACAAAAAAAAAAAAAATTGAATTTATCTATTGATGAATTGATGATCATGCAGAAGACAGATTCATCAGATTCATCCATGAATAAAAAGTCAATCAAAATACTGGATCATAGAGAATGGGTTCCAAAGAAGGCAAAGTAATTGAATGAATCAACGTTTGAATTTTCTTTCAAATGGGTATGTTTTGCATGGCAAAAAGTACAAAAAAATACAATGAGAAGGGAATTACCCCTCCTGTGGATTATTCAATCATAAGAATCGAAGAAGAGGAAGAAATGGATATTAGGCCTATCAAAGAGCTGGTTAGTGAAATCAATTTGCTCAGACACAGACCATTCTGATTTTGAGGAATTTTAAATCATTCGATTTCTGGTATATAATTTTTAAATGTAGTAAATGAATTTCTATTTTGTTATATGATCATTTATTTTGAATACTTCTTGTTTCTTCATTTTTTGGAAATATAAAAAAGTCTAAAGCCTTTATAAACATGAAAGTGAGGCCTCACATGACCATAACACACTGCGCCAAACAATATGACAGAGCATAGGTATGTTCCCTGTTGTTGCCTCCTATCTTAGGTGCAAATATTGCATATTATAATCCACTGTGTATTTTGAACTGGAATTTTTCTTAAAACATAGTAATATTTTAAGGCGTATTATACACGGATGTGTAATATAGCACGAAAATTATGGTATTACATATTAATTAATAATGTCTAGGAATTATTACAAGCCTTTTTTTTTTATAGATATATTGTACAGGGTGCTGCAAATAAATACAGAGCAGTACTGCCGAGTAGCCTATTCGCTCATACATTGTTGCATCATCATATTTCAACCATTGTTAATCATATTTCTACCAATAAGCAGCCCTAAATTTGATTAACAATGGTCAAAATATGATGGTGTAAGAATGTACGAGCGGATATGCTACCCTGCAGTACTGCCTTGTATTTATTTGCAGCACCCTATAGAAGTTTTCATTATTAATATTACTGATATTTAATTATTTTTGATTAGGCCGCTATGTAGATGGAATACCAGTGAAAATAGGAGAAAAGTTCAAACCACCTAGAAAAGTATGTAGAAAAAAACAAATAGAAAAAGTATGTGTATGTGTTTTGTAGAAAAGTATGTGTATTTAAGTAAATTAAGTATGTATGTACAGCTCTAGCCAAAAAGTTTTTCACATTCAACTAAGCGCCGAATGTATCGGTGAGGTGACAAACTTTTTTTTGGCCGAAGCTGTACATTATTCTACCATTAATATCCAGAACTCGGTACGTAGATCCAAAAAGAGATTTATTGTACCTTTAATCTCAATCTTTTATGCTCAACTCTCCCTCTCACCATATTTCAGACCATCATTCCCCTCTTTTGTACAATTTTACAGATTTTAAAATGGAGATATCAGAAAGTAATGCCATTTTTTTTTTTTCCAAAGAAAATTACAAAACGTACATTAACAACTAAGTTCAGCTGATACTATATGCCTTTATCCACTTTTCCACATAAGCACCTTGATGATTTAGGCATTTATCCCAACGCTTCACCAGTTTCAGAATGCCCTGCTCATAGCACAGCAGATTTGACTTCTTCGTCAGTCTCAAACCTCTGACCACCCAGAAATCTCTTCATGGGACCAAAGAGGTGGAGTCTGAGGACGCTAAGTCCGAACTATAGGCTGGGTTGTCCAGAATCTCCCAACCGAAACGGACTAGTTTTGCTTCGATGACGTTGGCCGTATGCAGATGGGCATTGTCATGAAGAAATCAAATGGTCGTTTCTTCTTTCTGATCAGACTTTTTGGAATCCTACATGAATAGACTTTGTGGGATCCAAGCTTCTCACGCACCATATCTCATGCAGATCCATAGGATATGTGAAACAGTGGCGGCTCGTCCATAGGCTCTGTGGCACTGCAGCACCCCCAGTTTCACTTTCGATATCGATAAATTCAATATAATGTGTCTTGTTTTTCCTTTAATACTATTCTTATACATGTATATTACATGATCCTTTAGCTTAATGTCAGTACCTATTCCCTAGTTCGTGAAAAAAATTACAATTTTCTGACGCAGCACCCCCAGAAATTTTAGTTAAGAGCCACCACTGATGTGAAATGTTTTACCCAGTTCTTTCAAAGAAATTCGACGATTTTCTCCAATTGTGTTTTACTGTCCTCGATAATTGCTGGTTGCTGCTGATGCAGGCTACCCAAAACTATGTTTATCGGCAAGCCGAGCTCATCCTTCCCGAAACATTTTACACCATTTGCACCCATTGGAAAGTCCAGACAGTCGGCACCGTAAGCTTCTACCATGAATTTCAGCTGGTTTGTTACCTTTTGCAAAAAGAAACCTTTTATAGCAGCTCTCTATTCTTCCAATGTAGACAGTGTCATAGCGGCGGGCATTTGTAAAACGACTGGCAGCGAATAGTGCTCGTGCGCAGGAATAATTCTTGTTATGCAATGTCTGCGCACTTACTCAGCTCTCGTTTTGGCTATGTTTACTTTTACACAACACCTATATTTCCTCCGTTGAGGTTTACGAATTCAAGTTTTTGGCCATTGAAGATAGTTTTAATTTAATCAAACAAGGCATTGTCATCAATTACAAGTGAATAAATTAATAGAAATTGGGGGAAATTTTCTTCATTTTTGCCTTTCGCTGCCACATTCTCGAAACCCAGTGTTCATGTTCATACAGTCGTCTCTCTGCAAGTCGGAGTTCTACAAGTCGGGATATTCCACAAGTAGGCAATTTTTTCCTGAAAGCCAAGATGGCGGACAGTGACTTCCGGTTAGGAATTTTCGCTAACAAAAATTACTGTATATCTTCCAATAATAGCCCCCGGCGTCTATTTTTTCAACTGAATCACTAACTGGGTGTTTATTAGAGACTGGCGTTTATTTTAAACGTCACATCATATGACTGCTTTGGAGACATGTCTTTTTTTTAAGCAGAATATGGTTGTGTGCATTAAACAGACCTTACAAACATGATGCTTTGAGAACTAAGGGCTGAACAGTAGAGTGCATATGATATTGAAACTCAAAGCAGTGTTTTGTGAATCCAACAAGCCCGTGTATATGTGAACCCCGAAAGCAGCTCACGTGAACAGCCGCATGTAGGAGAATCGCCGGCGCTTATTTAGCAATCTTAATTTTGAAACCCGGTGTTTATTAGAGACTAGGTAAATCAATGGTGGTTATTATGATTAAAATATTCAAAATTATCAATTTTAAAGTTCCCTTAATGCATACAACCTATATTGGGGGGGGGGGGGGGGATAAAAGATAATTATTGCAATAAATATAAGCCTATTTTCTTCGAGCTGTTTTTTCCCACCAGATTCGAAATGGCGATCGATTACAGAGGTACGCGCCCTCACATAAGCTGCTACATTTTTCCTTCAAAAATTAAAATTCTGACTTGTGATTAAGATTGCCTCTTACTCAATTTGGAAAAGTATTACTACCGTAAATACTGTATTAAGCGCCCGGGCGCTTATTTGCAAAAATTCAGCAGACCCCCAGGCGGTTAATGCAGGCGGGCCGGTATTGCAGGTCCGGCGCTTATATAATTCTGCACAACTGTGATGGATACTATTATGCAAAATTCTCGCCCATCTCCTTCATCTTTTCTAAAGTATCCTACTGTCTTTTCCATTCCCGTTAGAATCAATGCTAAATTGCTTGGCTGTAGCCTCTGTAGAATGGTTTTCAGCCTACTTTACTGTTGCGAGATTAAAATTGAGGCTATAACTGTGAAGTTTTCATTTTTCATCAGCTATGTTGCTTGACTGAATCCAAAATTAAAAGCAAGAAATTAGAAGACAATCGTGCTGGTATCTAATTTCCGGTTTAGCAGTGGCATTTGGGATAGCAAACATTCCCGTGAGAAAGCAGCAAATGAAGAAAAATACACGAAATGAACTAAAATAAGCGCCCGGGCGGTTATTGAAGGTCCGGCGCTTATTTGCATAAATTCAGCGGACCCCCAGGCGCTTAATACAGGCGGGCCGGTATTTCAGGTCCGGCGCTAAATACCGTATTTACGGTATATTTAATCTGGATTAATTTTTCCTTGCAATGTTCTTCTTCAAAAGCTGGTAATTTACTGAAGAATAAATATTACAAATGGAACTTGGCAATGAAGTAGGCGTAAATACCTATCTTGGAATTCCGCAAGTCGGAAAATTCCACAAGACTGCAAGGCCCTAGAATCGAGCTTTCCGGATTGTGGAGGGACGACTGTATAGATTGTGTATATTTTGACTGCATAGGATCTGTTCTTTCTGTATGGATATCAATGGTAGTGCAGTGTATGTAAATATGGATATGTAAGCATTTGTGCGAGATTAACTTGTTTATCAAGTCATTTATACTGGATTCACTTAGTTTGTTTTTTTTTTAATTATAGGTAACATTGCCATTAAATTACCACCAGAAGGATCCAATTGAACTACTGAATATTGATGTAAGCCCTGTTTGTCTTATAAATTTAAAAGAACACGTTCTCCCACCATAAATAATGCATTAGTGTTTAAGTTAAATTTAGACTTTTGACTTTTAATTTTAGAAACAATGAATTTTATGTAGTAGCCCCAGTATTTCCTGTATTTCCTAAACTAATTTTTTTCCTTTACTTAACTTATATTCTCGGATACAAGTCACACGCAAATATGCAGGGATTGGACAAAATATTACATGTATGAACACCTCTGATTTTAGACATTTTTTCAAATACAGTCAAATCCTGTTAAAATGAAGTTCAAAGGACCACCAGTTAATTTTGTTTTAACGAAAAGCTTCGTTAAATTGAGATTGCAAATTAAGTTGAGAATAAATGAAAAATAGCTTATTTTAAACCGAGAATATAAATTTTTTAAAGTTTTATCCTTAATTCTAAAAAATATCAATCAGTATTAGCATTTTAAATGTACAGTTGGGATTTCGAAATGATCTGTAGTGTACCACAGGATTAAATTAAACTGATTAAGATCATTACTATTTTTATTTATCTTTATTAAAGTAATCGGTTATTTTTGTCTGGAAAGAACAGGTTTTATTTAATAGCAACGTTATTAACAAAATCTGATAAGATTCTTATCCTCGGGGGGCACACGATCGTCGGTACTGTAGTGTCAAAATTGAAACCAATACTGTACAATTTTTTGCTAGTGTTTTAAAAAGATACCGCAAATTTAAATAAAGTGCATAGGTGTATTAATAAAAAGAAAATTAAGAAATATCAGAAGTTAGCTGCAATGGCAGTTGGGAAATACGGAATGGGTACTTAAATATTTGCCTTAGCAGTCGGACTCCTGGATATAGTCATCGGTAGTCACTGATGTAATAGAGATTCGAAATTGAAACCATATTGACTGCCAAGCGAAAGCAGCCCCTTATACAGGGTGTCCATAAAAGGTCTGGCACATTTTATCATTGTATTACCAAAAAACTAATAAAGATAAACAGAAACGGATTTCAATATATGAAACTGTATCTGAAAAAGTTTTATTGTGTTTCACAAAGTTAAGGACATTACGGATTTGAAACGCCGAATCACGGTTGCTATTAACAACGTGGATGTCGATATGCTCAAAGGGTCATTCCATACCAAATCAACCAAGTGACTAAGGCAGTAGGCCTTGGAATTTGATAATGTTTTGGTTATTTGTTCCATGCATTAATGTAAAGAAAAATACAAAAGTTTAGATTTTTCGGACTTATGGGTTTTGAGTTAGAAATTTTAAAAACTTTAAAAAAGGCCGAAAAACAACGTGTTTTTGAAATAGTTATTTAGCTATTTCTCAAAAACTGTTGGAGCTAGAAAGCTGGAACAGGTGTCATCTTTTTCAGTTTTTAATGCTCTTTCTTTTGATATACAACATGACCATATTCTTAAATTAAAATATTTTTCCAAAAAAAAAAAAAAATTCTTTTTAGAATTTAGAAAAAAACACCCCTTTTGATTTTTATTAAAAAATTATGTTATTCTATCATGTGCTGTGCCAAATTTCAAAGTGGAGAAACAATGGGTTTATGAGTTAAAAAATTTTGACCAACAACATGTACACGCCATATAATTTTATTCAAAGAAGTACAAAAATTCAAAAACAATATTTACAAATCACAGTTTAAGTGTCACTTATTTTTAATTTTTTTTTTAATTTTCTTTTGTAAAATGATGGTTGATTCAGTCATTTCTTCACTGGTTAGTGTATATGTCCTCCCAGTCGCAGTCCTTGGGTAACCTTTTTGAGAAGAGTCTCAGTTTCTACAACCAAAATGTCAGATTTTGGCTGTGGATAGTAGAACGATGATGCCGCAGGTCCTTGAGGGTGGAAAAAACTAAATTTTGTTTCATGTGATTCATTTTTTGCTAGGATGCAGGCCAACCACCAGCTTTTATTGTACTCCACAGTAACAAAATCCGATTCAATATTTGTCAGACCCTCTGTAACACCTGCACTTGATATTGCAGATTGTTTTGTTATTTTCTCAAAACTTAAGAGTACAGTTTAGGGTCCATTTTTGGCTTAGATACAGTAAATATTGCATGGATTTTACGTGTTCCTTTTTATAGTTTGTGCTTCATCAAATCTTGCGTTCAGTTTTCTTTCACTTTCACTGCATTGCTCAGAAGTGCAATTCTTGAATTGAATTCCAGGAATTCGTAAAGTTGTTTAGGAGTCATGATTTGCTGTTCATAAGGGCGCTTTACAGTTCCTCCAAGGCCATCACAGGCATTTTTGCCATGAGAGGTGGCAAAGAAATGCCACTCAGCATTTATCCCAAAATCTTTCTGGTGAAGGCACACATTTAGAAAGTTTTTACAATTTTTATATTGGCCTTCACAGTCGTCAGAGAAGTAAACAATTTTAGTTAGATTAGGAATTACAGTTTTAAGCTCGTCGATCAAGATGGTTTGAATCCGGTTGAATGCAACTGTATCGTGGACAAGGCACTCTGAGATAAAAACATAATTTAGATGATTTAGCTTGTCTTTATCATCTTCCTTCAAATATACCACAAATGGATGAAGGGTGGCTTGGGTGTTATTCCGATGATACGATTGCACTTCATCCAGTAGTATAAAAGAATAATTTTCTGCAAATCACATGTTATGAGAATTTCTTTGTGAATGTGAAGACTTGTAGACTTTCAAGTTGTGACATGTTTGTTTTGAAAGCCTCGGCTGTTATTTAGACTAAATGAAATTGTAAACATGTATCTAAAATTTTGTATTTTTCTTTACATTAATCCATGGAACAAATAACCAAAAAAATTACCAAAATTTTTTTTAAACTGGTTGTTTTGGTATTGAATGACCCTTCTGCTAGACAATTCTCGTGCCTTATGAAAAAAAATCACGAAAATATTTTTTGATTTCCTTGGCAAGTCTGTTGTGTACGAGATATTTGAGCATATGCCGTTTGTGTGTTTCTGATGCTTCTGGCACCACTTACATGTGGCATAACTTTATATACATCCCATTTTTATTTCACATGGTTCTGTGAATTTTTGAGTACCTTTATTAACCTAAAAATCTTGATTTACCGTATTTATTCTACTATAACGCGAATTTTTTTGGCCTAAAAAAGCATCTAAATTTGCTGGGTCGCGTTATACTAGAGGATAAAAATCAGCCCTCCGACGACTGCGGCCGATCGTCGATAATAACATCGATAATAACTTCTCCTAAACATTGATACTTCTAAATAGGCCTGCTTCCTAGCTGCCTCGAACCAAAGCCTACAAGAAAGCTTATGTAGCTGAATAAAGATTACTTGTCTTTTTATTAAGAAAATTGATTTACTGTTGTGTTTTTTTGTCGATGTGCAAGTGAGAAAGATGCAGATGCAGCCAATGATTTAGAGGAAGACTGGGATACAGATGTCAAATTAACTGAGGAAGATTGGAAAGACCTGTTCGAAGACACAGATGAATCAGATTTTGAAGGTTTTTGAATAATAAATATCCAGACTATTTAAAAATAAATATTTTTTTTCTGTATAACTTTGTACATTTTATTTCTCGCGAGGAGTCAAAAATGGGGGTCGCGTTATACAAGAGGATAGGATTTTTGCCGATTTTTTTTTTTTTTGGGCCGAAAAAGTGGAGTCGCGTTATATAAGAGGTCGCGTTATAGTAGAATAAATACGGTAAATGAAACCTCCATATCTCAAAACCTTTTTACTTCGAATTTTTTTCTGTTTCTGTGAAATTCGAGATCTCGAGGTTTGACTGTAGATATCACAATTTTCAAGTAACTTTTAGTGCTAGCTAAGAAATTGACTTTTTATATTGGTAGGTGGAGTTGGGCCACCCTGTAAGATGCATTGGTATTTGCTTCTACAGGGTGTTCCAAAATGTTTTAGACAACTTTTGATCATTATATAAAAAACTATTTCAGATAGAAACAAATGGTTTTCAACAAATTGTTTATCAACTCAAAAGTTTTTTTGATGCAGCATTATAACGCTAGGTGTTGCCGCACCTTCTTTCCTGTGATAGTTTTCTGGAAAATGGCGACTAGCGTAGAGAAAACATGTGTGGCATGGTTTATTAAGACTGAAACACAAACTCAAAGGAATTTTAGGACACAATATGGAAAGACCCCACCAACTGGAGACCAAATTACAAAATGGCATGAACAGTTCATGAGCACTGGAAGTGTTCAATGAAGGAAATTATTACGTTGACCAAGCAACAAGATTGTGGATCGTGTTTGGCAGGCTTTTCAACGTAGCCCTCGTAAGTCGATCGGGATCAGCAGCCAGACAGCTCCAGATTCCTGGAACAACTGTTCACTGTGTTTTACACAAACGTTTTAAACTTTATACCTATGAAGTTCAACTTGTGCAAGCTTTGAAACCAAGTGATAAACCACAACACCGAGCATATGCTGAAGAAATGTTACAACGAATTGACAATGATGGAAAATTTTTTGATGTCTGTTGTGTTTTCAGATGAGGCAACTTTTCACATGTCTGGTAAGGTCAATTGTCGTAATATGCAGATTGGGGATCACAAAATCCCCACAAAGTTCTTGAAGTTGAGCGTGACAGCCCAAAGGTCAACGTGTGGTGCTGGCTTTTACACGATCGAGTTATTGGCCCAATTTTTTCATCGAGCCAACCGTTAACTCCACCAACTACCTTGACATGCTTGAACAGTATGCATTTCCACAACTTCAGGATGACCAACGAAATGTTTTCTTCCAACAAGATGGTGCCCCTCCTCACTCTGCATTAACAGTCAGAGATGTGCTTAATGCTGAATTCCCTCAGCGGTGGATTGGGTGAGATAGGCCTTTGTTGTGGCCACCTTGTTCACCTGACCTGACACCTCTGGACTCTTTCCTGCAGTTTTTTCTTAAGGACAAAGTGTACAGCACAAAAGTATGGCGGATTTTGAAGTCCCACATTGTTTCTGCAGTTAGTTTGGTAGATGAGGCGATGCTGGCAGATCATGGGCAGAGATTGAATATCGTTTGGATGTTGTCGTGCAACAAATGGTGCCCATATTGAACTTTACTAATATACCAAAAAACTTTTTGAGTTGATAAACAAATTTTTGAAAACCATTTGTCTCTATCTGTAATAGTTTTTTAATACGAGGTAGGATTCAAAAGTTCCCGGACTGAGTCTATAACGTAAAAAATATGAATTAAATTGCAGAAACACATCCTCCTTCGAAATAAGACTCTTGTGCAACAACACACTTTTGCCATCGCCTTTTTTGGCCATCTCCTTTAATTCAGCCTGCGATGCACATTTAACTTCATCTGAAGATTGAAATCGACGACCCTTCAAGTGTCTTGCCAGTTCAGGAAATAGGAAGAAATTGCAGGGTGCGAGATCAGGTGAGTAAGGAGGATGAGGCAAAACAGTTGTTTTCGTTTTCGTAAGAAAGTCACTGACAAGTAGGGATCAGTAAGCAGGAGCGTTGTCATGCAACAGCATCCATGACTGCTCAGCCCACATTTTTGGTCTCTTCTTCCGGATCGACTCACGCAAACGACGCAGGATTTCGACGTAGAGTTCGGACATGTGGCCTCTGATATCCCAACTTATTCTGCTATTTGGCAAATTGTTTGCTGCCTGTTCGCATGTACCACTGCAGAAACCTTGTTGATGTTTTCATCGCTGCAGGAAGTCACAGGACGGCCACAGCGTTTGTCGTCTTCAGCACTTTCCCTGCCTTCTCTGAAACGACGATGCCATTCAAAAGCTTGCGTTCTCAATAACGTTTCACTTCCGTACACATGCTTCAACATTTCGAAAGTCTCCGTAGCACTCTTTCCCAAGCGAACACAAAATTTGATATTGATTCCCTGCTCAACTAACGCCATTTCTTTCAATCGCAGGTTACTAAACGCACCTGCCTGCAAAAAATGCTGTCACCGCGAGATTTCGACCACGTGATTTGGGACAAACCACTTTTAGAAAAGGGCGAGAACGTAGTAAACAAAAACGTTCTCGTAGTCGCACTACTGCAAAAAAAATTTTACGTTATAGACTCAGTTCGGGAACTTTTGAATCCTACCTCGTATAATGATTAAATGTTGTCTAAAACATTTTGGAACACCCTGTTTAATAACGATTTTGTGTAAATTATCCATTTCCAAACTATTTCTCCCTTTCTATTTCAGTATAATTTTAGACTAGAAAAGCAAATTTTAGAATGGTCCGAAAATTTGAGAAAGAAAAAAGAAGAAAAAACTAAAGCCAAAACTGAACAAGTTGCACATCAAATTGAACAGTTCACCCGACTGCCGCCATCACCGGAAGGTCAAGCTGGAAGTTCAGACAACTCTCCAAACAGCGTATCAACGTTACCGTCAAGCTCTGGAGACTCGGTCCAAGAGATAGGTACCGATGGCTCAGGAAACGATTCATCTGGTGAACAAGTTCATCCGCCTTTAAGTGGTGTGCTTTTGGCTAATTTAGAAACCAATGACATCTTGAAACCAACCCCTTTGAACTTTCCAAAAACTTCTCCAAGTCATCCTGGTGAATCAAACTCGCATTCTACAAGCATCATAAAGCTTGAAGATTTCGAATCTGAATCTAGTCCATTTGACAGTGTTGAACTTAAAACTCTAAATGATATGGAAGAATTGAAGTCTGTTCTTCAGGGAATAGAGACAGCAACATCAAAAAGTGAAAGTTTCTCTTCGGCCGTTGGGAAAAACGAAAAAATTTCACAATTACATTCGAGGTCGTCACTAAATGGAACTATTCAGTATTATCCTGGTGGATCCCACATCAACGGTGTCGTATCTTATTCACAAGGTTATCAGCAACCCATTCCTGTTAATTTTTCAGCATCTCAGAGAGATAACTGTAAAGTTGATTATAGTAGAAAGTCAACAGGTTCTCATCCAAACAATTTACTTTCTGGAGTATCGACAAATAGTCCTGGTCTTTATACAAATATTAATCAAAATTATGCTTACGTTTCCGGTCCGCATTCCGCTTCATGGTCCTCTTCCAATATTTATTCTTCTCCCTTTTATTCTCAAGCTTCTATCAAAGCAAATAGCCAGGACTCTAGTTCGCAAATAAGTGATTACACGTTATTGACTTCTACATATTTCTCATCAGAATCTCCTAGTTACCAGTTTCCTAATGTTGTAAGTACTCCAGGAAGTGATTCTAGTTCAAGTAGTGGAAGCTTAAGAAATGCTCATAGCACTCCCGATCTTTTGAAAGAACTAGGAAGGACGCATAAGGACGAGAAGCGGCATTCTCATTTTCATCCACCTCGACCCAGTAGTGTTGGTTCTGTAGAAGTAAGATACTTTAAATTTTATTTCATCCTTTAAGTGTTTGCATTACGGGCTATAATGTTAACAGGGAAGTCCACCCAAAATGAAAGTATATTTTTAAATTAAGTTGCTAATTCGTAATAGGCTAAATTTTCTTCATAATATTCGATAGTCTTTTGCTCACGAAGTAATTTGTGTGGTCGATGATGTTTCATACTGACTCAATGGGATACAGGGAAGAAGCAGCACCATTGCCGATTTTGCTATAAATATGATGAAATTTCATCGTTAATGATACATGCCCCAACCTATTTGGTTATGGGGGCAGTTGGTTCCCCCTTGACTGGTTGTAAAAGGTTAATGTTCCATATTTATTTTATTCATCACAGAAATCGTGACCATTCAATTTACGAATTCAGTCATCGCATGAATGTGTGGATAGTGAACATAAACCAATTTTTTTCCTCCGTCGTTTAAATTTTTCAGCTTTTTACCAGTACAAATGCAATAGGGAAAACACACAGTGGTAATCAGGCATCAGTTGAGCGCACCATCAGATCACATCACTGCGCTACTTCACTCCATGTGCAATCAAAGAATGCTTAATTTCCAGTTTTAGAGATTGTTACCGATCTATTATCGAAACCGTTTAAGATGCCTTTTAAAGTTGGTAAATTTTAGACACAATTCATATGTGGCTGGACTTCCCCTTTAACAAATCTGAAATCATGATTTTTTTTTTCTTTTAATAACTAAGGCCTGGATTCACAAAAGCTGTTATCGTTAACGGCGTTCACCAACATTTATTTCTATTCAAGAAATCTGTTGTGAACGAAAACTTCTGTCGTTAGCTAAGGACAAAGTGACGTTATAGCGTCATTACAGAATGTTTAAAATGGCGGAAGGTTTTGCACACGACAAACAAAGACATTGTCTTCCAATGTTTTGATTATCGTGGCTTGGCATTGATGAAATATCAGTAATCGAACACATTCAATACTGTAGGTTTTCTATAGATGTGATTTTTCAGTTGACGGAGAGGCTCAGTCAATACAGGGTGATTCAAAATTCAACGTGCAAACTTTTAGGGGAGGTAGTATGGGTGATTCTTAGCAAAAAAGTTCAAATGAATGTGGTTTCGAATTTGAATGATAACTGAGATATGAATAGAAATAAAAATGCTGCTGCCAAGATCACAAGTTCTATAACACCTAGGATAATGAAATTTGGAGGAATAATAGGGTACATAAAACTGTGTATACCATTAAAATGTGATCAATTTACTGGTTTTCAATTTACTGGTTAACTCCAAAACCTGATAAGTCAAAATTTTTATGTGGTCCATTGACGATTTGAGTTATCAGGGTTAGACTGTATTTCCCCCAAATTTCATCAGCCTAGATGTTATAGAACCTGATAGTGATGGTTGATATCCATAAACTATGGCGATTAGGATTCTACGTACAATACAAAAAGTTAGATACTGATACAGACTGATACCTACCGATACCCACATGAAATACACAATTACGCAATGAATCCACACAAGAATGAATGTTTTATTTAAAATTTATTTCGATTTTTTTTTTTTGTTTTTAATCAATTCCCCACTCTTCCTTTGTTAAATAATTTAGAAACAACAATTCTGATAAGCGATTTCCCTCCAGCTTATTTCTTCCATTAGTCAGAATGCAACACTTAACACTTTTCTTGCCAGGAATTGATTTGAAAAAACGTTGCACAGACATTGGGTTATTCAATGTGCAGCCTTTTTTTTTCACCAGCACCACCATCTAAAATTTTATTGAATTTCATTTAATAAACTTACCGTTTCCTTCGATGGTCGATGAATAAGTTGCCTAATAAGAATGAGGAAAAATGAAGAATGAAATTCAATGAATATCGCAAAAATTGCAGAAATATCTTAGAGGTATCAGAGGGATCCACTGTGGATAGAAAAACTGTGGATCCGCTTAGCGGGTTTTTAAAAATTTCCCGCTAGCTATAATTGAAAACCGCCAGATGTAGCGATATCATGAGAGTAGTATCGACTATTTCCATGATTGGTATCATATCTGTATTGACTGTCACTTGAGCCTGAGTTATTAACTTGTTGATCTTGGTGGCAGTATTTTTATTTCTGTTCATATCTCTGTTATCGTTCAAATTCGGACCAGTGTTCATATGAACTTTTTTTGCTAAGAATCACCCATATTACCTAACCTAAAAGTTTGTATATGGAGTTTTGAATCTCCCTGTATAAATCAAGAGCAAATTGGCGAACTCGCTCAATCACTGCCCCCACCCAGCCAAAATATATTAGGGAGTTAGTTTTTTTTGTTACGAAAAATCAGTTATGAAATATATCAAGCAGTGTTCTCATGTAAAACTTTCTTATTAACGACAAATCTGCAGTCTTGTGTTTATTTTCGTATCGAATGAGAACTAAAATAAACAATGAGAGTAATACTAACTGGTAATTCCAGCTCAAGTGATCAAGGTGTCCACGCTCACCATCACCAATTTTGCTGAAACTTGATGTGGATATAGATCCATCGTAGGTATGAACCTATGCAAAATGTCAGACCTCAATATAGAATGTGTGGAAAACTATGGCCTTCTCTTTTGAGGGCTTGCCAATGAATTCATAACGAAACAAACAAAACTCAATGTTTGAATCTTTATTACTAAAAGGCAAAAAACAGCTAGGACCTCTTACTCGCTTGTCTTGTACAATTTTTTGCCCTGAATCAGAAAAACCTGGTTTGGTTGGAAAAACAAAACTTTAGGAGTCAGCAGTACATGCCAAAGTACCTAAAATAATCTACGGAGGAAATGATGTAAATTTTAGTCCTTGTTTTAGGGACAAATATCTCAGGAATGAAAAACAATGGGAAGCTGTCACTTAGCAGATTTATTAAGAATGCTTACCACAGTGCCCTGCTAGAATATCTTTGTTCATACGTGATTACCTTGTATTATATTAGAACACCCAAATGGTACCAAATATAAAATTGCTAAAAGTGAAGTAATTTCAAACTCAATTTAGGTGAAATATGTCATCTCAGAAATTATTTTTTATATTGGAAAGAGCACATTTTCTTCTTCTAGAATCATCTAGGCTACTGTTGCATTCTGCCCAGCAAAGGGGTAAAACGTAAGGTTGAACTTTGTGAAAAATCATACATGATCCAATGCAGTATTGATATAGTGCAATTTGAGAATAAGTGTTATCAAGGTGGACAAGAAGAAAAAACATCACCTTATAGCTGTTATAGATCATTAATGTCACCAAGAACTATAACAGCTATAATGTGATGCATATTGCTTAAAAAATTTGTGTTTACTGTGCAATTTTGTTAATTTCATGTAAAAGTTTAATGTGTATATTTTTTTCAGAATAAAATTTGAAACTATATACCATAAATCCTCTACTATAATGCGACCCCTTGTATAATGCGACTCCACTTTTTCAGCCCAAAAAAACCAGCAAAAATGCTATCCTCTTGTATAATGCGATCCCCATTTTTGACTCCTCGTGAGAAATAAAATGTGCAAATTTAAAAAAAAAAAAATCTTTAGTTTTAAATTTTTAAATAATCTGGATCTTTACAATTCAAAAACCTTCAAAATCTGATTCACCTGTGTCTTCGAAGAGGTCTTTCCAATCTTCCGCAGTTAACTTGACATCTGTATTCCAGTCTTCTTCCTCTGAAACATTGGCTGCATGTAATTGGAAACAGCATTCAAGAAAAATTAAATTCAATGAAGCAATGATTATGAACAGCACAGGCTTGGGAACCAAGATGAAGAAACCCAACTGAGGCTTTGGAACCTCGACAAAGAAACCAATAACAAGGCTTGGGAACCAAGACGAAGAAACCCAACAAAGGCTTTTCTTTCCTGCTATGTTTATCACAAGTACAAAGCTTGAAGCCAACTGAGTTTCACTCTACATTGGCATTTTGTTACATTGCTTAGTGTAACCCTTGTCAAAGAATGTTTGTAGCTGATAGACTCGTTTGACAAAAATACAAATTGTTCATTGTAATTCTTTCCTCTTGACAATATAAAATTAGCATTACTGCCTTAGTGAATCTTACTTACTTACTTACTTTTCAAACCCGCTTATCCGTTAGGGTCGCGGGGGCAGCAACCCTATGGAGGATCTCCAGCGATCGCGATCTTCCGCCATCAGGCGCATGTCCTCCTTGGTAATATCCAAGCGACTCGAATCCAGATTCTCCATGTAGTCTAGCCACCTGGTTCTAGGCCGACCCCTTGGTCTCTTACCCACCGGCTTGGAAAATAACAACTGCCTAGGAAGACTAGTTTGCGGCATCCGTATCACGCATGCCTTTACCCAGGAGGAGAAACGGGTAAAGCGACAACGGGGTTGGGTGCTGTCAATTGGCACTTGGAACGTATTCTCCATGACAGAAAAGGAATCGGAGTTAGTGGAGGAAGCCAAACGGTATCGACTGGATATCATAGGTATTACCTCTACGAAACGTCCGGGTTCTGGAACTGTGGACTTAGAAGGAGGGTGGAAGCTTTTCTACTCTGGTGTCGACCTTAACATGACTGCCCAGGCGGGAGTGGGGATACTCACAAGTCCCCGGCTGGCAGATTATGTTGCAGATTGGACCCCCTTAGGTGGAAGACTGTGTCTCCTGAGGCTTCAGATAGGGAAACGGTATCTCTCTATTCGTTGCATATGCTCCGAATGCAGTCACAGCCATAGTGAATCATGAGTGATTTTTCATGAAGTTCAACCTTATATTTTACCCCTTTGCTGAGCCAAATGCAACAGTAGCCTAAATGATTCTAGAAGAAGAAAATGTGCTCTTTCCAATGGTAATAGAAAAAATAATTTCTGAGATGACATATTTCACCTAATTTGAGTTTAAAATTACCTCACTTTTGGCAGTTTTACATTTGGTACCATATGGGTGTTCCAATATAATACAAGGTAATTGTTTATGAATAAAGCTATTTTAGTAGGGTACTGTGGTAAGCATTCTTAATAAATCTACCAAGTGACAGCTTCCCATTGTTTTCCATTCCTGAGATATTTGTCCTTAAAATGAGGACTAAAATTTACATAATTTAGTCCGTAGATTTTTCTAGGTACTTTGGCCTGTACTGCTGACTCCTAAAGTTTTGTTTATCCAACCAAACCACATTTTTCTGATTCAGGGCAAAAAGTTGTACAAGTCAAGCAAGTAAGAAGTCCTAGCTATTTTTTGCTTTTTAGTAATAAAGACCCAAACATTGAGATTTGTTCGTTTCTTCGTGCATTCATCGACAAGCCCTCAAAACAGAAGGCCATAGTTTTATAAACACTTGATGTTGTGACCTGAAATTTTGCACAGGTTCATATCTAGATGGGGTCTGAATCCACACCAAGTTTCAGCGAAATTGGAAATGGTGAGCTTGGTCGACTTAAAAAATCTGATCACTTGGGATGGAATGACCCTAACATACAAGTGCTGCCACCTAGCGTCAGAAATGGAAGTTTTTTTTTATGTTACTCAATATAACAAGTACGCTTAATTCAGCTGTATCACTCTAGGCGGAGTAAGAAGTACTCAAAGGGGTTCCATTTTCCATAAATAGATCATTGAGCGTGATAACTGGCTGCTAACAAGGCTCATGTTGGCGAATAACAAAGCCTGAGCAGGCACTCAACTAAGCGAGAGGACTAAGATGGCGGATTTTTGGCCATCTGTTCTCACTATGTACAAACTGCGCATGAACAAGGATCTCGTTACGCAATTGGCATTTGCCAATTAGGCTGTTTTCAAGCAAACAAAGGCGTCCGTTCTATACTTTTGAAATCAGACTACTATTTTTCTCATTATGTTTAAGAAGGCTAACGATGCGTATTGTGAGCTGCATTCAAAACAAATCGTAAATTTGCTAAATCACCGATGTCGTTAATTATGATATTTTTGTGAATCCAGGCCTAAGTTTGTGAAAAAATTAGGAGGATCTTGTGTAAAAGAAATGGTCATCAAAATGCTTATCTGAAATTTTTGAATTGTCAAAGTCTGGTGGCGCCATCTCTTGTCACTACGAGACATGATCAAAAAGTTCCAGATCTGGTTTATTTAAAGAGAAAGTACTATATTTAAATAAATTTACACTGCGTGAAATCATACAAGAGTCCAGCATTCCTACCACTTCAGGAAAGCGTCTAGGAGTCAAACACCTTCTGCGATTCGCACTGGACCTGCCCAATTGTATCAAAACTGTGACCTTTCAACTGGATCTTCATTTTCAGAAAGAAGGCAAAGTCTGCAGGAGCCAAATCTGGCGAGTAGGGTAGATGTGGAAGCAAAATCGTGTTGTCTTTCACAAGAAAACACATGTGAGAAGAGCTCGGTGAGAGGATGCATTGTCATGGCCGAGCGTCCAGTTTTTTTTTTCACGCTATAGAGCTGATCGCTTTCACCGAACGTTCTCCCTTAGATTGCTCATTGCTCAAATTTGCTAGTTCTCAAATTTAACGTCTATGATAAAATTGCTCATGACCTCACGCACATGGTCACAATAGCGGTATTTTCTCAGTCACCAATGCACATGAAACAAAATCTTTTAAAAAGGTGATTATGAATGTTAGGGCTATAATTTATTGTATTTGTTGATTTGTGCTGCCATTTGTTGGCGAGATCTGCAACCAGTTCTGAAACTTTTTTTTTTTTTTGCACCTCGTATAACAGCAGCCACCCGCTGAAGGCATCTCCAGTTAAATCACCTGGATTAGCCCCAGCAGATTCGCCAAGGGTAGTGGGATCCCCCAAATCATTGGACAGCCACTACTGGTAGTGGGATTCATCACATTGTTTTGGAGTCCAGTGGCAGTATTCCTTGCACCACTGTAACTGACTGGTCGCATTGTGGACTGTGATATTTGGCTTGTGAACTGCTGCTCATCCATGAAAACCAAGTGCGACGATCTCCTTGTGGATGGTACGATCACTTGCATCACTTGACGATGCTGATCGAAAGTTCTGTGCCAACGTTTTTAACGAAGCCTTCTGGTTTAATATCATCAGGCATTTCAAGCATCGACGACTACGATCGGTCAATTTTGTTTGGTTTTCTGGATCTGGGTTGGCATGTTATAATTCCCTCTTGCTTCCACTTCAAAATAACATCATTCACTCTTGAGCGGGGTATCTGAAATTTGTTGGAAATCTAACTGATCAAATGCCTAAACCTGTGGGCTCCAATTATCATCCCTGTTTCCTATGCCATAAGTTCACCTTGTTCTGCTCATATTAATGATAGTAGCTGCTACGAGTCGATTCTAACTGGTTGTATGACGTGTATGGATGATCCCATGTGCTTTTGGAGAGGTGTCTAGTGACGAATGGCCAGATAGTATATATGGATTGATGATCCTGTTGTAAACTGCAAACGGCACCAAATGTCGGAGACGCTGTTGAAGTGGAAATGATTTAAAAGTGATTCAAATTTCAAGCATATGACAGGGTTCCTCGGGAGAAGCTCTGGCAAGTGTTACAAGAGTATGGAGTGGATGGGCAATTACTGATTGCTATCATGTCTCTGTACGAAAGCTCTGAGATGTGTGTCCGGATAAATGGCATTAAGTCAAGACCGTTCATCGTGGGTGTTGGACTCCACCAAGGGTGTGTACTGTCGCCCCTCTTTTTCATTATCTTTATGGACTGGATAGACAGGGGCAGCCGAGGCGATGAGCGTGTTTGTGTGGGCGACTGCCTGGTGGAGAGGTTGCTCTTTGCTGACGACCTTGTCCTCCTTGGGTCTTCTCGCACGAACCTTCAGCATGCACTAGACCGGTATGCAGCCAAATGTGAAGAAGCTGGGATGAAGATCAGTGTGGCTAAAACCGAGGTTCTGGTCCTTTCAAGACAGCCTGCTCAGTGCGCTCTCCATGTTAGGGGAGCCTCATTGAGACAGGTGGAGAAATTCAAGTATCTCGGGATTGCATTCACGAGTGATGGACGGCAGGAGAAAGAATTGGATGCTCGGAACGGTGCAGCAAGCTGTGTCAGACGTGAACTGTGGCGATCTGTGGTAATGAAACGCGAGCTGGGTAACAAAGCCAAACTCTCCGTCTTCAAATCTATCTTTGTCCCCATTCTCACCTATGGTCGTGAGGCTTGGGTAATGACCGAAAGAGTGCGATTGTGGGTACAAGCGGCCGAAATGAGATTTCTGAGAGGTGTGGCAGGTGTTACCCTACTAGATAGAGTGTACAGCAGCACAATAAGGGAATCTTTAGGTGTTGAGCCGCTACTTCTCCGCATCGAGAGATCTCAGTTGCGCTGGTATGGCCACGTGATACGGATGCCGCGAACTAGTCTTACTAGGCAGTTGTTATTTTCCAAGCCGGTGGGTAAGAGATCAAGGGGTCGGTGGATACCAGGTGGCTAGACTACATGGAGAATCTGGGTTCGAGTCGCTTGGATATTGCCAGGGAGGACATGCGCCTGATGGCGGAAGATCGCGATTGCTGGAGATCCTCCATAGGGCTGCTGCCCCCGCGACCCTAACGGATAAGCGGGTTTGAAAAGTAAGTAAGTATACAAATTTCAACAAGCGTGATAAGGAAATAAGATGTTGCAGGGGTTCCAACGACGAACAGAAGGCGTTTCTTTATTTTTTAATCATTCAGTTTTCAATTTACATTTACCGTAGTTTGAAATCTAATTTGTTTTGTTAATTAAAGTTGTTCTTTGTACCTTTGTAGACATCTGCATCTTATACTGTAGATTTTTTCACACATTTACCAATTATCGGATAATACGGACTTTGGTTAAAACTACTTTTTTTGATAGGCCATGTTTTTTTCTTTAAAAAGAAACTAATTATAAATTTTAGTTGATTTTTAATGATTTTTTTTTTTCATTGAAACTTTTACAGGAAGCAGCTGGCATTACTTACGAACCCCAACCAAAGCAGGTTCTTTTGAATTTAAAAGATTGTTGCGAGCTAAATTTAGATGAACAGCTATTAGTGAGACGTCTAGTTGACATGGGCTTTCCAGAAAGAAGAGCAACAAGGGCCATTCAAAAATTGGGCAATGATGATAAAAAGGTAGAAACATTGTTATAGTATCGTTGTTTTATTAGATTTGAAACTGAATCTGCATGGTAAGTTTTAAAGGCAGACCCAAGGCTTGCAGGGCTCATTAGAAAGAAAGGGGAAAATTACATGTCAGCAGAAGACTTAATATGGGCATAGGAATTTTTATACTACAGGGTGATAATAAATTATGTCAACTCATTGTGTACAAGAAATAAAGCAATTGACAACTAATAAATAGAACATGGTCCCTTGGTGATAACGTGTTCACTCGGTTTCGAAGTGGGCTCCTTTGGCGGCAATACAAAGCCCCAAACATATGTTGAAATTTTCAGCAACGGGCTGCAAGTCATCGGGCGACAGTCGGTCCCATTCTTGATGCAGGGACTTCTTCAGCGACTCCAAACTGTTGTGGCATTTAGCACAGTTCCTGGCTTCCAAGATCGACCGTACGCTATAATCCATCGGATTGAGATCTGGTGAGTAGGGCGGCCACTGCTGAGACGTGATGAAATCCAGAAAATGGCTCTTGCACCAGTCCTGCGTCGTTTTCGCTCTGTGAGCTGGTGCAGAGTCTTGTTGAAAGGTCCGATCTGCGTTGCTGAAATGCTGCCAAGCCCAAGGCAGTACCACAGATTCGAGAATGTCACGATGGTAAAATTTTGCGTCCTTGGTCCACGAGGGATATCTTGCCACTGGCGCAAATTCCACCCCAGACAATTATGGACTGCGGATTTTTGCACGTTCGATGAGTGCAGAGGTGCCATGTGCCTCTGCTGACCACATTGTGGTTTTGGTGATTGTGTGTCTGCTCCACAGTGAAGAGCTTCTCGTCTGTGAAGAGGATGCACTTCCATTTTTCACCTTCGGCCCGATGCTTGAGTTGGCGGCATCTGTGGAGCCGGACGTGCTTGTTTTTGAAGGTTGTAGGGCTTGAGTTTGAGTTCCTCTGTTGCCATTTTTTGCACCGATTTGCAGTTGAGTCTGGTCTCACGAGCGATTTGTCTCATTGAGACCCTCTGATTTTGCTGGACTCGCTTTTTGATGATTTTGTGATTCCTGGACGTGTTGGTGGTACGCTTTCTTCCTCTTCCTGGACCACTTTGGAGACAACGTCTCTGCCAACATGAGCAAATGAACAATTTCACATTAGATGCTTCCTTGACGAAACAGCTCCAAAATTGCACTGCGTTTGCTTGACATTTCAAAATGCGCATCAATTAACTCGTAATAAGTTGAAACACGGACAACTTGCCCAAGAACATGCAGTGATTGCAATGAATTAAAAAATATTTGGTGGCACTTTAATATATTCGCGCCTGGACACGTCCATTTCTGTTGCCATAATTTATTGTCACTCTGTATGTGAACATGTTCAAAATTATAGCTTTCCTGTTAAGTTTTGTATAAATCTTATTTTACATTCTGTATAATTTCGTGACTCATTGGTATGTGTGAATGACCCCAGTCAGAAAGGATGATTGGGCACAGGCCCAAATTCAGAATGAGTATCGTAATGAATTGGGCACAGACTCCCTCTTTCTCTTACTTATACCGTAATTTTTGGTAATAACGCCGCAGCGACTGATTGGCTACACCCCACCCCCACTCGTTTATCTAAAACCTGTTTTATAAGAAAATAAATAAATAAATAAATAAATAAACATTCAATACAATAAATATTTTATTATTCAAAAAATAAACATTTTTTATTCGAAACCTTCAAACTCGGATGTTACAGAATCGGAATGAAAAAGATTTAAAAATTATTCTTGCAGAGCCCCGTCGTTTTCTTTTTCCTCGGATTGTGTCACATCAGATGTGGGGATGTCTTCATAAGGCCAGCCTGCAGCCTTAAATCCTGATAGAGTATAAGATGGCAGAACTTCCGCCCATGCCTTTACAATCCATGAGCACACTGTGCTACATGAAGCTCTCTTCATATGGCCAGCCTTTGTCTAATCATGGATGCCCTGGCTCATCCATTTCTCCCATTCGATTTGTACTTCTAGTTTAAATGATCTATTGACGGAAATGTCAAGTGGCTGTAATTTCTTCGTCAACCCACCAGGGATAATTGTGATCCTGCTTTTGACAGAATTGCAAGCAGCTTTTACGCCGTCTGACAAATGTGCACGCATAGAGTCGATAATAAATATATTTTTCGGGACAAAAAATGATGTTATGGATTGCGTATGAAGAACTTGATCGATCTGTTTGGACATAATGGCTTCCGTCGTCCAAACTTTTTCGTTGACGCATAGAATTATCCCTGGCGGAAACTCTTCTCGAGGCGCTGTCTTTCGTTTGAAGATGACCAGAGGCTTTAGTTTCGCTCCACTAGCTGTACAAGCTAACACCACTGTGAAGGAACTTCTTTCGTTGCCTGTGGTTATAATGGATACAGTTTTGTCACCTAAGTGTAACATCAGTCTCATCAATTAATGAGCGAACGTAAATTTTGAACTGGGCCGCTTTTACTCCCAGTCCTCGAGTAAATTTTGCCTGATGGTTATTCGTGTTCGCACAGATAAATGATACTGTGCCATAAATCCGTAACACCATAAGGGTTGGCCAGTGAAATTCTCGATATTCATCGTTGCCGCAGTTTCTTTTGCCTTCATCCAAATCATTAGCGTCCACCTTCTCGCAGACTTAAAATCCAGTTCAATAATTCCTTCTCCAAATTCGGCCAAAACTAAGCTCTCTATCTTTTGGACCGCTTGCATTTAGACTGAATACATCTTTCCTTCAGCGCCGAATACATCTTTCATCAATCCTTAACAGCCTTGCTGCCCCACGATTACCGATCGCTTCGGCCTTTTTAATTGCCGATAGCTTAAAAGCTGCTGTGGATGATGCACATTGCTTTGACATTTTGTCGCTAGAGTATTAAAAAGATACCGCAAATTTATGTTATCATGCGTAAGTAGGCCTAAAATTGTGGGTAGATGAATTTTTTTTTTTTTTTAACTTTTGGAAAATCTCTGATAGTTACGCCGCAGCGACTGAAAGGCCGCACGCAACAAAATTTTCACTTTATTTAATAGAAACGCTGCGGTGTTACTGCCGAAAATTACGGTAATTTTTTTTTTTCCTACTGAAATTGACTTAAAATCTTATGATTAGATAAAATCTCTTGAAGTTTTCGTCTGTTCGTATGTGATTGATTTTGTGCAGCTAACTCCTCCAAAACTGCAAAAAGCCGAATCAAATGAAATAAATACACTTGTCAGAGGATACCTTAAACTGTGCCTTGATGTACAGGGTGATCCAAAAGTCAGTTCACCCACAGGGTGTCCCATTTTAAAGTTTCTTGTTAACTTCCTACGAGGGAGTTTTGCGCCATCCCATTAATAACGACTGCTACGAGATGACAGTAGCAGTTGGGACCGACGGCTTAACGTGCCCTCCGAAGCACGGGGGGTTTCATGATGGAAAAGCTGCTGGGGATAAACGAACCAGAGGCTGTCACCAACTGCTGGAACACCAGCTATGGTCAATCGGCAAATGGGTCAGACCAAAGTCCCCCAACAGCCGCGCCCCAAATAGCTGTCCCGCCAGCGGTGGCCCTCAAGCCCAGGCCGTCACCCAACCAGCAGCTGGCCGCGCCTGAAGTTGCTGAACTACATCGATTGGCAAGCCAACCGACGAGACAACCAGGCCACGGCCACCCCCAAAGTTTCTTGTTAGTGTTTTATTAATTATGCATCGTCTTCTCAAACATGATTTTATTGATTTTTCAAACTTCGATCAATGAAATAGCGCATTACGTTGTTGCAGCAAATGGAATTAATATAAGTTTCTATTACATTTTTGTTTGTTATTATTTAATGTGTTGGGTTTTTATTTTCCACGATAGGTCGTCGAGCATTTATGTGCTGTTGAAGCGTTAACAGAGAATGGCTACAGTGTAGAAAAAAGTGAAATGGCTTTATTTCTTCATGATCATAATGAAGAAAAGGTGAATAAACAATTTCATTCTCTATTTAAGAAATAATTCGACAATGAGTGTTCAAAAAGTAAATGCATCACAATTTATTTCTCTGAAAGTATGGAACATACCACTTTGCAATTCTGGTATCACATTGCTACAACCATCAGTTCTAGAAATCTACATGTACAGTCGGGTGCAAAAAGGTTTTTACCTAGGTCAGAATTGTTCAGCTTCCTTACAATACTTCAATCCAATGAGATTGCTTTTTGCAGGTGTCCAGTTGAACATACCTGGCCTCGGGAGTAGGCAGAAGATTATTTTGGCTGTTCTGTTTAGAATTTTTGTGAGATTAGTTTAACATAAATGGTGCACATATCGATATAATTATATGTGTAATCAAGAGATAAGCTGATGCAGCGTTCGTTATGGTGTGACTTACGCATGTAAGTGGAAGCTATTTTCTTTTGACTCCTCAAAAGGTTACAAGTCTCATTTTTTGTGTGTATATAAAGTAATGAACGACAATTATGCCAAAACCAATCGAAAAATTTTTTTTAATCTATTATATACTAGCTGACATACCCGGCCTTGCTCATGCTCTTTTTTGATGAAATTTTGCACTATCTAATGTGACTAAATAGGAAAAAACGAACACGTGAAAAGAGCTTGAATTTTAATATACTAAAAATTTTTATTGAAGAATCGAAAAGAATTCTTTTAAAATTCTCCCAGTGGATGGCCTATCCAACTACCGGCCATTCAGCAGTTCTACTCGACTTCACTCGTTTTGGAATGATCTCTATAGTTTGATGCAGTGTTGGAGAAAAAAGGTGGAGAATAATGATCATTTTTTTTGTATATTCACATTCAGAAATTGCAAAATTTCAAAATAATAAAAAAAAAAAAAAAAAAAAAAAAGTCCTCATAAAGAAAAAATTAAAACAACAGAAATTTTTTTTTTTTTTTTTTCTAATATCCCCGAACCTTCCCTCTGAATTTCTTTGCTTTATCTTTATTCCCTGCGAAGTTGCATCAGAATATCAGAATCGTTTGTGAAACGCCCCCGAAAATCAATATTTTTCAGTTTTCGCACCCTTAAAATTCAAATGTCGAAAATCAGAGAAACTATTTTTTTGGCACGGTAACTAGAAACCTTCCTGTAAAATTTCGAACGTGCAACTCCTTTCTGCCCCCTGGTGGGGCAGGGGGGGGGGGGTCTGAATTTTGGAAAACCACATCTTAGCATGCCCCTACGCTATCCATCCTATGACCCCACCGAGTTTCGAATCGGTGGCTTCAGTAGATTTTGCTGTGCGATGATGAGTTAGTGAGTCGGTCAGTGGATGCCCTCTTTTCATATACCTAACCTCACTCGTTTCGCCCATCACTGACGGTTTTGATTGACAGCATCAATTTCGTACACACAACAGAACTGCTTTTATGGGTATTTCCGACACTCTCCCACTCAGAAACGAGAAATTCGATAACAGCACACTGCATTTAACATGCATCACTGGCATCTGCCATTTTAACACTCGCTATCCTGCTGCTTCCTGGCAGCGAAGCTTGCAATTTCGTACAACAGAGGCAGAAGATTCAAACTAGGACTCCTCAAAATTTCAGCTGCGTAGCATTGTTTGTGGCGTAGAAATACATTGCGGTGCATTACTTTTTGAACGTTGCTTATATGTTTCATTAAAATGTTTCTGATTTTTATTTTGCTGAATTTATTTTAGGCAAAAGAGTATCTACAGCTCATGAAGCAGTTTCTAGATCTGGGTTTTGAAGAAGAAGCAATAAAGCGAGCACTTTGTTTAACCAAAAACAATCGCGATAAAGCCCTGGATTATCTGGTGTCGTGATGCTCTTGTCAGATGTGTGGCTGACATTTGAAACTGTGTACTGCTTTAAGAAGGAAAGCAATTGTGCAATTGATTATTCAACTAGAATGCCATGGAGAAGAAACCTTTTCTTTATTTATTTACAGTTCTTTTTAATAACGAAGTATTAAAAGGGAAAAAAATTATTTTAACTGTATATATTGAAATTTCAAGAAGTCTTTTCCTTTGTGTTCGGTTAGGCATTGACTTTTTTTAGACGTTGTTTTAAGTTATGTTTTCTTTCCTCCTCCTCCCCATCCCCTTTAAGAACGGTAACAAATAATGCCATTAGAAAATGAAAAAAATAAATTTAAAACTGAAAAATGTTACGTTGTGGCATGTCCTTATAATCGGGTGAACTCTAAATACAACACTTGAAATTGTATTTGATTTTCCATACAAGTTATGAACGAGGTAATGATAAATCAGTGTTGTTTCATTCAGAACAAATATTTAACATGATCTGTCATTGCATTTACAATATTACACCCCATAGTATGCAGCATATTTGTATTCATGCTATTAATTACCGTATTTTCGAGAATATACCCCACGGGTTATGCAAGGGTTATTCACTCACGGGAGATAGTGCGGGATATACAAGGGTGCGTGTTTTACAACATTTTTGTACATGAATGACGCGTGATTAAGCACTCTCGAATTTTGTTTGCTTGTGAAGCATATCAAAAAGTGATGAAAACGACCGTAGTGTTAAAGAATTTATTTTTTAGGCTGAATTTATTATATTTGCAGTTTGATTTCATTCATGAGTTGCTTATTTTGTCTGTTGGATCCATTGGATGCGATTTTGGTTGCTGGAGCTGTTTCTCACAGCCAGCGGAAAGCGACTTAGAGGCAACAACGATGCGGGTTATGGAGTTCCAATTGTGTTGGAATTTTAAGAATTCGCACCGAATGCGCAGCCAGTCGGCTACTAGTATCTCTCCAGTACCAGAATCGTTAGCAACCGTTTCTAACCTACTTCTGCCAGTCAAGCCGGCCATATTGAAATTCGCCGATAGTGTTTTCTGTGCAGGTGTGCCTTGTATTCTGCCGTTTTTCTTAATAAAAAAATATATACACGTACACGATGCCAAGAAAGCCATGTTATAATGATATGATATCAATTAAGTTCGGTGAATGACGTCACACACTAATCTGCGCGAGCTTTATGCGAGTAACAATGCATGTGAATACAAGCCCAGTCATTGTTTAAGCAAGTTCAGACAGGTCACGTTGGTGTGTGCAGTGGTTTAGCAGATGCTCATTTCTTCAGTTGAAGGTGTAGCGTGCGCACGTGACTGTGGATAATGGATCAAAGAGGAACACTGCCGTAATCGTGCAACAGTTTCTGGCCAACAAAGGGGTCGTATCCATAGCTCATCCACCTTATTCACCAGACTTGGCACCGGCAGACTTTTCCTTGTTCCCACGCCTGAAACGGGTCATTTGCGGACATTACAGACATTCAAGCGAATGTGACACGTGAACTTGAAGCCATCCCTTAGGAGGAATTTACCAGGAGCTTCCAGGACTTGTACACCAGATCCCAAAAGTATATTGCCTTCCAGGGTGATTATTTCGAAGGACAATAAAGTAAATGTGGCTCTATCTGTTTTGCATTTTGTGTGAACTCATTCACCGAACTTAATTGTCAGTTTGTCAAGGCTTGTCCGGAAAGTATCCAGATTGAGACTACAAAAAAAATACGGTTCTAACTCACATAAATGTTTAGTCACCTTCAAAATAAGCACAGTCTGCAGCAACGCATTTACCCCAGTGTTGCTGCCATTGGTCGAAATAAGTCAACAATGCCTCCTTTGGGATGGCTAAGAGTTCCACCATCGCATTTTGTGTTGTCACGTCCACATCCTCAAATCTCCGTCCTTTGAGCACTTTCTTGATCTTCGGAAATGTGAAGAAGTTGCACGGACCTAGGTCTGGTGAGTTGGGAGGCTGCCTGACTAAATTTGATGCAATGTCGTTGGTCAATGTTTTCTGTCATTCTCATCATGCAATGAGAAAAGAAAAATGTTGTTTTAGCATGTTACAACAATTGCACGTGGCACTCTTAATAGCTGCAAATTTCATTACGTCATCAGCAGAAATGTTCCAAGATTCAATCAGAGCGGAGTTCGCCAAGGTGGGGAGAATGGGGGAGCAGCCTGAAATGAAGGCAGCCGGCACCCTTCCCCTCATTCCTGCTGAATGTGAAATGGTCCGCCTTTTAACACACGTGGCTTTGTGATGTCTAGAAAATGCCTGGATTCAGGAAAAAGCTTCACAATGCAAAGTCGCTGAATGTGAACTGCTGTTAATAAACTGTTTCTTATTCTTTATATCTTGTAAGTTTTTATACTGCCAATATAATATTTTTGAAGTTTTATGTTTGAAATAATAAGTAATTTATAGTTATTAATCTTCTGCTTTAAAGAATATTACTCCGAAGTTTTTTGAGTCCTGTATATTGGAATTCTGCGGGTTATACAATGGTGGCGTGGTATATTCGCGAAAATACGATACTTATAGCTGCCGCCACATAAGTTGAACAACAGGATGACATCATTTCTAACAGCAGCCAATAGACGTTAACGGGAAGTAAATCACTTAGCTATTCCATGAAACATCCGCTTTCGTTTTCGAAACATTGTTTTCGTATTTATATTTAGTTTTTATTTTCTCTTATTTTTTCTTTTAAATAGATAAATGAAATTAATAAATGATGCAGAATAATCGACTCCAATGCAATTTGTTTTATATTATGACTTTTAATAGGCTTTCCACGTTTCAACGATATCTCCACCATTACTATAGTAGAAGAAGTGCATCATGGGTAAAATCCAGACAAAGCATATTGATGAGATGACTTCTGCGCATGTCAAAAAGATCGTTCAACTTACGTGGCGGCAGCTATAGTTAAGATGGTGCCATTCTCGACTGCTTGTTCATAGTTTTTGTTAATTGGAATTGCTCTCTAAATTGCTTTTGGCCACAGTGATGTGAAGCATGGCTTTTTCTATTCGCCTATCTGAGGGGTGGTCATAAAGTCTTGGCGTTCAGCATGAAAGAATGATCGCTTTTGAAAATGTGTGGTACCACTGGGAAGCGACATCCCTCGAGTGCTAGTGGATATAACCTGGCTTTTGGTGCAGTACTGCTAAACTCCACCAGAGCGTCAAAAGCAGCATGGCGCAGCCTGTCGGAAAATTGGAGGTAAGAGCTGTGTTAAGGTTTCTGCATTTGAAGGGGAACAGTGCCAAATAAATCCATGAGGACTTAGTGGCCGTTTATGGGGACAATGCCCATTCGTACGAGGTGGTCGACATTTCCAGTGCGGCCAGACAAATGTGGAAGATGAACGTCGGAGCGGACGCCCCTCAATCTGTGACGAGTCACAAATTGCGAAACGGAAAGGTCAGACAATCACAGGAGCATGCTACTGGGAATTTGCGGGAGGTCATCAAGTCAAAGTGCCCAAAGGGGTCAAACTTAAGCACAACAACACACCATCACATTCTGCACATGAGACCATTCGCGTTGCAGTGGAGCTGGGGTTCGAAATACTGCCCTATTCGCTGTATTCACCTGACCTGACCCCAAGCAACTTCTTCCTCTTCCCTCGCCTGAAAAACCCGCTTCGTGGACGGCATTTCCAAGATACGACGAGGGCATATTCGAGGTGGAGCAGTTCCTCAACAGCCAAAAGGAGGAATTCTGTAAGAGTGGCATCCAGTAAGTCTTCCATCGTTTGGAAAAATGTGTGGCCCTGGGAGGTCCATATATGGAGAAGGACTGGTCTCGGTCTTCCGGCTGATTGTAATGACTTTGAGTGCCCCTTGTACACGACCGTCTGTCATCAATATCATATTGGCGATTCCTCTGTTTGTCCTAGCACTCTCATCTACGAGGGTTCGTCGTAGTCATTTTGAAAATGTGTGGTGCCACTGCGACGTCCTTCCAAGTGCCGGAGGATACAAAGCGGCGTTTAGTGCTGTACCGCTAAACGCTGCCAGAGCATTGGAAAATTGGAGATGGGAACCATGATAAAGTAGCAGCATTTGAAGGGGAACAACGCATTCGTTCTTCCGCTAAAAACTTGGGAATGATGAACATTTTTAGCCTTTCGAGGACCTGTGTTGAATGCTATGCCAATTCACGAGAAGCAAGCGCCGCAACACCTGGTAAGGTGAGGAGTCCTTCTATTACTAACGGTCCCTCCTTTTTCCTAATTTGAAGTATAAGAAATGTTTGGACTGACTGTTAAACAGGGTGTCCGAAAAGTCTAGCACTATGATGTATATCACAATCCAGAAGCGATGCATTAGATAGAACAAAAACGTCTTATATCAAGTGGATTCAATCTATATACATCATAGTGCTAGACTTTTCAGACACCCTATATATGATTGAGCCTTTTCGTTAAATGTTAATTTTTACCTTGTGTATAGTTTATTGTTTACCCAGCTGCCTAGTGAGTACAAAGATCAAAGTCGATTTGACTCAACGCAACTAGATTTACACCGTGGTTCTCGCTATTGCTCTATTTTATATTACGTGCAAGATTCTAATTTAAGAGTTTCTTTAGACCCATCATGCAGTTTGCAACTATTCTCAGAAATACAAATATATGTCTGAAATCTTTGTAAAATTTTGGAAAAATCCTTTGTGAAAAAGCAGTCCTTTGCTGTTCTTTGTCAATCAACAATGAGTAAAACAAGAATTGCCAACTGATCTTCGAAAGAAACTAATTCAACGTCACAAGGAGGGAATTTGCTATAAAACCATTTTCAAACTACTTAAAATCCCGATTTCATCAAGGGCTTGTATTGTTCGGAAGTTTAAATCTATTGGAATTGTTGTTAATTGGTCTGGACGAAGAAAAAACACACATTAATTGAAAAGACCATTCAAAATCATCTGAGAAATTGTAGTAAAACCCTTTAGCTACTTTAGAGAATTATTAGCTGCGACAGTTGAGCATCATGAATTCACAAAAGTACCAAGCCCTTTTGAGAAAAAAAGTACTCTTAGTCATGGTTGGATCTTTTAATAAGCCAACGATGCAAAGCATACATCTAAATCAACATCATAGTGGCTACAGAAAAACAAAATTAAGATATTAAACTGGCTGTCACAGTCACTAGATTTAAGTCCTATAGAAAATCTGTGGAATGCATTAAAGAATAAGGTGGGGGGGAAACGCATCACCAATATCCAAGAGTTATCCTAAGTAGGCCTAATCCTAAGTAAAACTTCTGAGCACTAATACAAGCGAAGGGTGGTCCATCCACTTATGTGAAGGTGTGCAGAATTTTGATTCTCAGTGTTTATTGAGCATGAAATGTATTAATTTTTACAGCTGATTTAATTGCTATACGATAATTTAAAAATATACAGATTTTCGTATACAAATATTCATTGGCCTACCACTTTCTAAGAGTGAAGGCTTATGTGTTCGTTTCAGAAACTCATTTTTTTTCCTGAAATAGACTTAAAAACTCGTGATCCGAAAAGATACGTTGAAATTCTGAAAAAAAAAAAGGAAATTCCGTCTGTACATATGCGACCATTTTTGTGCAACTAACTCCTCTGAAACGGCAAATAGCAGAACCGAATAAAAAAAGATACCATTAGAGGGTACCTTAAATTGTGCCTTAGTGTATTTTTTATGTCAATTGGGTAAGGCGTTAAAAATTAAAAAAATCTGTTGTGGGCAGCACAAGACTTCCTTGTACGATACTTTATTGAATGCTTTTTTGGGGGGGATTCTCATTTTTATTCTTGATACACAAATTTTGACGGTCGTTTGGGGCTTCCTCAAATGAAGTTCTTCAAATTTTGTTCTCCACATGGCTTATCAGATAGAGTACTTTAAACTCTGTCGTCACAAACTGCTCCACGCAATCAAAACTCCATAGACATGAAAGGAAATCATTTGGGAAAACGACCAAAACACATGTTTGGCCCAGCCGATTGCAACCAAAATGCGACGTGCACAACTACATGTTACAGCAGTCCTAAATACAAAATTTCAACATTCTACGCCTAACCGTTTTTGAGAAATGCGAGATACACTCACACACGTACGTACAGACGTCATGACGAAACATGTCAAAATGGATTCAGGGATAGTCAAAATGTATATTTCCGTTGAAATCTGAAAACCGAAATTTTTCACGATTAAAAAAATACTTCCTTTACTTCGTACAAGGAAGTAAAAATGGCTATAGCATTCAAACCACTGACCCAAACTCAATACACTCGACATACACTGACTCCTGACATTAAGGCAATTTTTTTTTTTTTTGTTGTTGTAAATGACTTGTTTGGCTCTGATGAGCCGTTTTGGAGTTATTAACGCCCCCCCCCCCCAACAGAAAATAAAAAATTCTTTTTGAATCCGTATCATGACTCGTGCTAGTAGGCCTGTGCGAATGCACCATTCCGCCATTCCAATTTATTTTGGTTAAGGTGTGAATAATTTTGAAAGCAACTGTAAATAAGCGTTTTATGGCACCTACGTCACCAATAATTCGAGCCTGCCTGTTGTATGGCCCTACTTGGCCATAAAGCAGCAGAGGCTGCTCGTAACATTAGTACAGCATTCGGTGATGATTCTGTCTCCGAACAGACGGCACAGAATTGGTTCAAAAAATTTAGAAACTGGAGATGAGCGTCTTGAAAATTCTCTTGAGTGTTTGGTGGACAACAGCTGGTGTAGTCCATTATGAGTTCCAAAATCCAGGACAAATCCAGGACATGAACCGCCAGCTCTTGAGAACCGTAAGGGTGTTGTTTTTCTTCATGACAACGCACGTCCGCATACGGCAAAGCTGACCCGTCAGGCAATGAGCAAACTTGCCTGGAAAGTGTTACCTCATCCGGACATCTCTCCAACAGAAATTCGGACATCTCTCCAACCTTTCCCGATCTCCCGATAACCATTTGAGAAACAAGTGCTTCAAGACAGCAGAAGAGGTAAAACATGAACTGGGTGTGTTTTTCAACTGTAAAACTCGTGACTTTTATAAAAAAGGAATTTATGATTTAGTATCTCGTTGGGAGAAAGTTGTTGATAATGATGGAGAGTATTTCGATGAATAAAAAATTCATTCATGCATTAATCTGAGCGCCAATTGTAATATTTGCAAAAACGAAAAAACTTTCCCCTGGACCTGATACTTGCAATCACAGAATCTGTTGCTTCTTGATTTTTTCACTGCTCTAGAACCTTCGTCATCATAGTCATTATTAGAATACCCAGAAGGATAATAGAGATTCTTACTATATGCAAACTGAAAAGAAAAAAAAATGAACAAAAGATGGTACGACCCTGAAAGAGAAGAAAAAAATATTAGTGAAAGCTGAACATTAAAAAAAGAAAATGACAAAATGGAAAATTTGTTACAGGTAAACTCCACGGAAAAAAATCGACTTTATTTTTTTTTTGCATCATAACATTAATCCAGATTAATAGAGTATATATCATTCAAAATTTTTCGATTTTTCCTAATATTTTATTAAGAAAAATGTCTCGGAAAATTGAAATTTTGCGTGGGATCTTCCATTCCTTCACAGAACACGGCGGAACAAGCTGTCATTTCCTGCCGCGAGAACCTCGGGGAATTTCGTCGCCGAGATTCTAGTCGCTTAGAACGATTCTACATATCGTAAGATTTTGCTAACCTGTTTTATGTCGGAATGCCTTCAATTTGTTCTCTGTTTGGATGTGTAAATAGAGAGTCGGATAGAAATTTCACGTTTCATAGATTTCCAGAATCAGAATCGATTAAAAAACAGTGGATTCGTTTTTGACAGCGAAGGAACTGGTATCTAACTCCAAACAGCATCGTGTGCTCATTTCGAAGCGTCTTACTTTGTCTACGCATCCGCCGTTTTAAATTCAGTATCAATTCAAACAAGAAATTCGCCGAAACTAGATCACGTATAAGGTGGAACTAGATGCTCTTCCAACTCTAAACGGGCCTGGCGTTCTTCAAGAACAACGACCGCAATAGCACTCGTTAAATGCCGAAGGAATGAGGAAGTAGGCCCATCTACTGTGTAGGGCACACGCCGACGCGGCAAGCAGAAGATCCCGGTTTAACGCATAGGGCTGTATTTCGCAGAAGTTGCAGTAGCATTTAATTCTGCTAACGGCCCTTATATATCGCTGCCACTGTTATCAAAATCGCAGTCGTCACTACCGGTGTTGTTTCACATTCATAGTCCATTGCGACGCCCAACTGACAACTAACCGATTGCGTCCAGTGTGTGTGACGTCACGAATTCGAAACTCCTTCGTACTTCTCGGCAACTTGTGACGTAACAGTTGCCGAACCATGGCGCCAGTGTCTATCGCAGGGGGAGGGAAAAAATGAAAGTTTTTTTTATATATTTTATCAATTTTGAGTACGAATTGAAAATTTTTATACATGCTACGTTGTTGTTGAGACTTTGATCTTTCATTTTAAACAAAGTTGTTTTGGGTGTGGAGTTTACCGTTAAGAGTGGGAGTGGCGGGAGAAAATTGTAGAGAAGGAAAGACAGAAAGGAACTGTAGGGAAACCTACCTCGTTTCTGTCTGAAACAGCTTTTATCAAGGTCTTATAACAGTATAGAGATAAGTATTGCAGTCTTACCACCCTTTGTTCAAGTTTTGTTTTATTCCAGGATTCTTATGTCTCGTCCTTTTCTTCTGCATCCGTCATTTGTATATAAATTAGAAACAGGCATTTATTTGGAATTAAGACTTTATTAACATTGTACAAAAATAAATCTCTTAAAGGTGATGGTTTATTATCAAATATAGTATTGCAACCGGTATCCAAATAGACAGTACATAATTGTTAAATAAATATCAACAAATAATAATAATAATTAATAATAAATAAATAAATGATTTAAAATAAATCAGATTATTAGGCTAATTATGAAAAAATAATTTCGATTTTTCTAATCATTCATAATTTGCTGCAGTTGAAGCTTCATCTTTGTGTATTTGTTGTGAAAAATTATAAATAAATAAATAAACTAACGCAGTGGCTACGTTCACGGCTACCGTGAAAGCATAATGGCTCACGGTACTAACGACACGTGTTGTACATTAAAATTTAATGGGGAATACAGTATTAGAATTATGTCTACAATATTCGACAAACAAAAGCACTTTGGTCTCCAGTATTTTGTAATTCACATAATTTTATTGCACACAAATGTCATTACTGAGAAATGGTAATTGTTAAGCATTTACAAAACAGTCTTGAGCGTACTGCTGCCACAGCTCGTGTACTGGTAGATAGATTCTCACCAATCTCTTCAAGCACCTTGTCCTCCAGTAGGTCTGTCCGAGAGGTTCGTGGGCGAACTGCATCTGGTCTATACACATTGATAGTTCCAGTCTCCCTCATACGTTGTACAATACGGCAAAGATAGTGTGCTGTGGTACATGTCGCTGTGGAAAACGCTCTCGATACAGCCGTGCAGCAGCACGCCCACTGCACCTTGCTTCTCCGTAGATGAGAACCATATCCACCCGCTCTGTGATGCTGTAATGCTGCTCCACGAGATGCAGTAAAAGATGTTTCAATAATACTGCCAAATGATATTCTGTTTCTTTGGAAATGATGGGTGAACTCTAATAGTAAATGTAATATCAACAAATTCACTGATTTTGGTACCAGAAGATTCCACTTTTGTTGAGGTATCGGACAGTAACAAGCTTGTGATCTTCCGGCAGCAACCCCACCTTTAGTGGCGTTTATCTCCCACAAGAGGGATTAACGGCAAAAATGGCATAGAAGTTGTTCCTGTTAGCACTACCTATCACCCCTAGAAGTTTCTGAAATTGACTTAAAAACTCATGATTCCTGAAAATTGTTGAAGTTTAAAAAAAAAAATTTCATCTAAACGTATGTGACCAATTTTGTGCAACTATCTCCTCTGAAACGGCAAAAAGCAGAACCAAATTAATGTTTGAGAGTACCTTATACTGTGCCTTGACGTATTTTTATGACAATTGGTTAACCTTGTTTGGAGATATTAATTTTTTTCTAAAAATGAAGATATGGCTGTAGCCCGTATTTAGTTAATTCCAGTGCCTTTAAGGAGAAAAAAAAAAAATTCGACAAATACGGACTCCTCACATTAACACAATGTTTCTTAAATAACTTGTTTGCTTCTGATGAGCCAGCCAGTTTTGAGTTTATAAAGGTTTACGCCCCCCCCCCCCTGTTTTAAGGTTTTTTTTTTTTCGTTTTTTTTTTACTCTTTCCAACTCCCGGGAACAACTGTAACGTCACTTCTCATAAAAAATGGCTTCACTCCTTACTGTCGTGAGCCGTTACGCATTCACGGTAGCCGTGAACGTAGCCACAGCCAATAAATAAATAAATAAATAAATATCAACGTTATGCTCTTAAATATCCATGAGCAGAGAATATTTATAAATATTTTGGAATGTTTTAGTTCCAGGAGAGTTCAATCAGCCAATGATGATTCAATTTAAATATTATTTGAATTTAAGAGCTTTTAAAGTTGAAAACGCTGGAATCTTTGTTGCGGTGGCAATGAAATGAAGTTTTAATAAATAGTCGCATACATTCATACAAACACACACATACATTCATACATGCTCGCAGTCATATAAATACTGGGAATCTTTCGTTTAAAAAGCACGCGTAAAAGGTATGAAAATTATTTTTTTTTTTTTGCTATAAGATTGCACTAATGTTATTAAAGAGTTTTGGCGCCATATAATAAATCAGTTTGTTTCCAGCTGTTGATTTTGTTTAGTCGACCTGAAGTATGATCTACGATTTGGAAAAGGCTAGATTTGTGGAAGAAGACTTTGTATGAAGACTTTGACTCGAATTTTTGACCAAAAAGTGAAAGAACGTCATCGATCAAACACCGTATTCATGGAAGACGTTTTCAAGTCGCAAAACAAATTTCCAGAAAGCTTCGCATACTGGAAGAGTTACACGACTAGATTATTCGTTGGCATCAGTATATCGCATCAAATGGGGGCCTATTTTGAAGGCGACAAAATAAATTTTGATGATTAAACCCCTATTCTGTGTTTTATCGAACAATTCCCGGTATTTATTTAACTGAAAGTACATGCACTACATAAACCGTCCTACACCATATTATTTTTGCACCAACAGAAACTTTCGTATTGCGTCAACAAGGTTTTGCATTCAAGAAGCGTCTAGATCATTTGTTGAGGAAGAGATTTCGAGCATGAGGTCTCCAGCATTTGCATGCGCCAGGCACGAGGAACCAGTCATAGAACATGCGCACTTGGAAGCAGCCCTGTTGATCGTAGCCGTCGCAAACGATGGAGGAGGGCGTCGAGCGTGAGGTGTCGGCGCTGCTCGAACCGAAAGGTTTGGTGCGGTGGGAGGCCTGAACCCCGGCCCTCGTGTTTAGGTATTGTTGAAAGTTTTGGAAGTCATAGACCGGGGGTATAGGGGCATCGAAATGGGCCGGCGGCGTGGATGGTCTTGGTGGTGGTGGCAGACTCGGAGCGAAGGAGTTCGGGTAGAAGACTTCCGCTGCAAGTAGACTTACCCAACGAGAAGAAGTGAGGCAGGCACCTTCTAAATATTTGCATTTTCCTTGCCTTTTAAATAAATCAAATGGTATAAGGTCAACAGATAATAACAAATGTATCCGTTAAAAAATAACGAACATGCCATCTTAGTGGCATTTCTCAACCTTTAACACCGAAGCTCACGAAGAAAATATATCTGAAAGCCATTCTTGACACAAACACAGAAAACATTCTGTAATTGTTTAATTAAGCCAGCAAAATCAATTTTTTCACACTTGGGGCCAGTTCGTTATCTACTTTCTCAGTTGAGACTTCTCCCCAGCAACATGCGATGCCATCCACGAGCTGATTCTTGAGGACCCGCGAATATCTGCCAAAAAGATAACCCGGATACTAGATATCTCCCGGGAGCATGTTGGGTTCATCATCAGCACGATTCTCGACATGCCGAAATGGGTGAACAGTGATCAGAAGAAGGTACGAGTTGAGGCATTCAAAGCCGTTGTGGCCCATTTTGAAGCTGCATAAGACTTTTTAGCGAGATTAGTGACCGAGGATGAAACCTGGCTCCACATTTTTGATCCAGAACCAAGTCAGAATCAAAAGAATGGTGCTCCCAGAAATTTACTAAAAAAACAACGTCATGGTGTCTGTTTTCTGGAACAAAGATGGTATTCTTTGGTTGGCTACCTACTCAAGGGGTCTACTATAACCGGACACTATTATGCTAATCTTCTGGATCAGCTGAGGGAGGCAATTAAGACGAAACGTCGTGGGAAGTTGACCAAAATTGCACACCCTGGGATTCTAATTGGTTCGCCATCCCCCTACTCACCTGATCTAGCCCCGTGTGACTATTATCTGTTCCCAAACTTAAAGAAACACCCTCAAACGTCAAACATGCTGCTGAGGACTGGTTTCAGGCCCAATCAAACAAAATTTTTTGAACAGACTTGAAAAGCTTGCAACAACCGCTGTCACATGCCTCTGGCTCTATTCTTTCTGGGCAAAGCCAGGAACTTCTCAGCACTCCCTCGTACTATTGCACATTTTGTCATTGCAAATTCTCTCATGTAATGGGTTTGAAGAAGAATTTGAGTTGTAAGAACTGGAGATACCGAGAAGTTACTTCACGTGGACATAAGGTGAGGAGCTCTAAAGTTTATCATTTATGCTTTTCAATGTAGCTTATACGGGATCGGGACACATTAATATGACCACCTCTCCTCGAACATGTTGGAGCGTCCCATGGTAAGCAGATGAAAATCATTGCATATCATTAAAAGCTGACAACAGCAAAGGTTAGTAGCATCCGTTAACACAGCAGTTGTCGCCGTCATGGGCAGAGCAAGTGACCTGTCGGACCTCCAAAAGGGGATGATCATTGGCTATCGGGCCAAGGGGGGCAGCATTTCAGAAACGGCCACCTTTGTGAACTGCTCTAGGGCTGCCGTTGTGAAAGTGTACCGCGACTGGACGAACCAGACAGTTTCGAGCAACCGAAGAGGCGAGCGTCGGTTAAGCCGCCTGGCCAAGATCAATCGGCGTGCCACTGTTGAGCAACTGACACAGCAAATGAACAGTGGGGCCACTAGGCGTGTCAGCACCAACGATCCCTCTTGAGGTTGGGGCTCCGGAGCAGGCGTATGGTACCCATGTTGACGCCTGTGCATCGCCGAAAACGCCTCCAATTCGCAATGGACCTCGGCCGAGTGGCAAAGGGTTGCTTTCTCTGACGAGTCGCAGTTTCTGGTGAACAGAGTGGACGGACGATGGAGAATTCGCCGGGAAGCATCTGAGAACAGGCATCCCGACACCATCGTTGGCAGACGACAGGCTGGAGGTGTGACTGTTTGGGAGATGTTTTCGTGGTATGGTCCGAGTCCACTGATATCGCTGGAGGGTACACTGAATGCTGTTCGTTACCTGACGATCGTCGCAGACCAGATACACCCCTTCATATCGATAGTGTTTCCTCAGGGTGATGGCACCTTTCAACAGGACAATGCTCCCTGCCATACTGCTAAAATTGCCCACGACTGGTTCGAGGAGCATGAGGATGAATTCAAGCTACTCCCATGGCCACCAAACTCCCCGGACCTCAACCCCATTGAACATTTGTGGGACCATCTCGATCGCCAGGTCCGCAAGCTGGACCCTCCACCACGCACAGTCATGGAATTACGGGATGCATGATCGCCGAATGGTCCCAGATACCTGCAACCACCTTCCGAGGACTTATTGACTCTCTGCCACGTCGACTAGCTGCTGTGCTTGCCGCCAAAGGTGGATATTCCGGATACTAGCAGGTGGTCATATTAATGTGTCCTGACCCTGTATAATTTAATGTCCTTTAAAGATGGGAGAGGCAAAGAATATTACTGTAGAAACTCGATTGCGGGGGAAACAGTTAAGAGGTTATTGACTAAGTTATTCGGCAATTACAAAACAGTTGAACTTAAGTAAAACATCATGCGTACGTGCCATTCAACTGTACAACGAAACAAAAGGTTTCAAAAACTGACCACAAATCAGCAATGGCAAAATGTGCTAAGAGAAGAAGAATACGACTCTCGTTGCCTTCAACTCTCGTCAGTAGCCAAATGGAGCTTCGGTCAAAGGTTGAAAAACGCATCTTGTAATCTATCAAAACGAATACTTACAAGCATTTTGTAATTTCTACGGTTTGGGTGAAGTAATCTTCGTGAGGAATCTGCATTACATATCTCCATATACCTTGATAATTTTTGGCAAACAATGGCGTTGCGTACTCCGAAACGGACGGACAAGGCGTCGGCGGTCCACTCACATCTAATTGATTTGATCCAATTCCGTTTCTGTTTGGTCCCGACTGTTGGCCAGAAAAATTTGGAAGTCCGGAAAACATTCCAAAAAACCGGCATAACCTTTCATTAAGGGAAAAAGAAAAAGTTATTTAATTATCCCCACAAATATGCGGTAACTTAAATTCGTATATTAGACTTACATGTTCGAAGAATCTGAGCATATCTCCCTGCTCTCGGGTCCAATGGCTCTTGGACTTCCCCTGGCTTTAAGAGAAGAGACATTGTGAACCGCTATTTGAACGTTGTTGTCATTCGGGTGAATGTACATGAGCACTTCATTTTGTCGGCGACGTCGCGACGACCGTGTCAGGTGATTACTCAAAGGAGGTTCTGCAGGCAAGGGACCAATGTACTTAGTCACCTTAGGAATGCGATCATCGCTGACTAGGAAGGGCTTTGCATTTCTTAGAAATTCTAGAATCAGATCCCTAAAGAGTTCACTAAGAAAAAAATACATTGAATCAATATTTTTTGAAACAGATTTAAGACGAATGTTATAGTGGATTACTTACAAGGGATAAGTTTCTCCGTTTGGACGTTGGCTTAATGGATTGAGAGGAATGACGCCTTTGTTTAGGTCTCCGCAGAAGTTCTCGGCCAAGTCGAGCGGCTGGTGTTTTCGCGATGGGCAGTCTTCGGAGCCCTGATGGTACGGAGGTTTCCGCACTTGAGGCGGCTGGTCGCCGGAGGGTGCCGTCGCGAAGGCGTAATTGCCTTCTGGACGGCTGCTTTGTCCCAGCGTGGAATGAAGGAAAAGGAATAAAATCTAAGGTGAAAAGAAAATGATTAGAATTAATTGAAAGAGATCCTATGCAAACATAAAGAATCTGCTATAAAAACGGAAAGTGACAATTGCACAAGCAGGAATTGTCATGTTCTGCGGAAATGTTCCCAGGAAGTGTTCCCACCCGAACATGCGATCACTCGAGCAACAGAATAGCCCTGGCCATCACGGTCGCCAGACCTATCGATCTGCGATTTCTTCCTCTGGGGTGCAGTGAAAGGTGTGGTCTACCGGAACAATCCGCGCACAGTCGCCGACCTTCGACAAAACGTTTAGGCAGCCATTTAGGCCATTCCAGCGGAAACCCTTGCTCGTGCCTTCAGGAACACGTGGACACGCTTTCACACGTACCTCGAGATCAATGGAGGACACTTCCAGCACCTACGCTAGGTTATTTGCACTGAACTTTGAACGTTGTTATCTCTCTTTATGCTCAGTTTTACACGTTGTTCACCGGGCCACTTTTATTAAAAAAACTCCACTACCCTGTACATAAGGTCCAAATTACACAACACGCCAACAATTCTAAAATCAAAAATGGCGACCAACCTTCAAAACCTTTCCAACTAAAACCAAGCCTATTAACAAGCACATAGACTCTGATACATACCGACACGATTACTATCTTACCTCAAAGTAACATGAGACCGTACTAAAAGAGAAAATTTAATATATTTTCACCAATAACTCAAACAATACGACCTGTGATATTCATACGCTTCTAGGTAAGGGCTATGGTCATTTTTCAATCAGAAGAGTGGCGCCATCTAACGTGCAATTGTGCAAAATAAGGCTGGTTCGATTTACACGATGGTAACGAATTCATTAGCTACATAGCGTGATGATAGAAATACTGTAGTGTTCAAAGACAAATCTCGATTCTTAACGGCAATGTTGATCAAGAATGCAAGAGGCGACGCGGTAATTCGACGGATCCTCCTACCATTTTCTCCAGTCGTCAACGCGGAGTCATGGTTTGGGGTACATAACGGGAACTTTGACAGCACAGCGATATGTTGATGAGCTGCTGAAGGTCGTTGAATTACTTTACATTTAAAAAGTAACCCCTTTATCCTCCCCCCTAGACATTTATTTTAACTGAACTATTAAACATCATCCCCTTCCCTTGATACATTTTAAATGGAATCCTCAGGACTGTAATCTAAACGTCATACATTGTTACATCACCTACAAACGTCAAATTCTTATTATTAATAGAAATACGATTGACAGTGGACTAATCTAGATCATGTGACAATGTATGAAATTTCATTGAGGAGGACTTCTTTATCTAGATGGTGTTGATTCAGGGCATACCAAATGCCATTTTTCAATAATACTAAGTATGGCTACGTGCTTTGTTAGGTGACTCCTTGAGCAGCATATAATCTCCAGACCTCCCTTGAAATGAGAATCTGTGAGACACGATTGGATGTTGAATTTTGTGCTTTCCTATGATCTGGATGAAATCTGAACCTAACACATGGACCACAATACCTCGTAACAGTATTCGGGCACTCATTGATGCAATGCCGCGCCGCGTATTGTTCAACATTTTTAGCCTACATCATCCTAATCCCCCCCCCCCCTTCCTGTATATACACCACTGAGTATGCTAATGGCTTGAAAAAATAACATTTTTTCAGAAAGTACTTTTCCAGGTTTTCTCATTTGAAGCATTTTTCATGATGTTGTCTTTTCTCTGTGGAATAGTTTACTATAGAAAACGCGAGTATATACCTCCGGGATCATCGATATTCCTGGTTTGACAATTTGATACTATTGGGTTGTTCAAAAAGTCATTGCTTTATTTTCCAATAGATGATTGTAGTTGTAAATTTTTAATGTATTGAATGCTGCTATAGATTCTTATGCCCATGCGCATTTGACAGTTGACTTCTAGCTTCCATCAAAGAACCAGTTGTGCGGATCTATCAATAATTCTTCTTTCTATAAAGTTGTGGGAATGGAGTCAACACGAGCATTTTCGCCAGGTTTTACTTGATTACTTCCAATAAGGAAAAACGCTGTGCAGGCTTGTGAAAAGTTACGTAAAGTGTATGGTGGCGAAGTCCTTAAAGGTCATATTTGACACTACCATTGTTTAGCTCCTATCTAACTTCCTTTATGCTACCTGAAACAGATATATTGTATCTCCACTCGTTTTGAAATTGTATGGGGAAAACAGACTTTCGACTCAACTTGTATATAGATTATTAATTTCTATGTTTTTAAAAGATTTATCTCCAGTTTTAGATTTTTGGTGGTAGTATTACAGAGCTGTGTGTTATATTTCAACTTACTTCCAAGTTGCATTTTAAAACCGGACCAACATTCATAGACATATACAAACATTGTGCTCTATATGTATAGATTGGAAGGGTGTGGTCTTTTCAAGTTCTTATCAAGGAATATTACGATCAATTAATTGCTAATTGAACGAAATAGTAGCAGAAAAGCGACAGGAATTGAAAGGCTTCCTTCATGGCTACACTTGATCATGCACAAGTTTGATGGCTCGCGGAAAATTGTTAGAGCTTGAATGCAATCTGTTGCTTCACCTATCATATTCGGCAGACCTTGCTCATCATGCTTCCATTTGTTTAGGTCCTTGCAAAAATCCTTGAATGGAAAAATGTTCGCTTAAAGGTAAACTCCACGGAAAAAATCGACTTTTTTTTTTGCATCATAAACATTAATCCATGTTAATAGAGTATATGTCATTCAAAATTTTTCGATTTTTCCTAATATTTTATTAAGAAAAATGCCTCGGAAAATTGAAAATTTGCGTGGGATCTTCCATTCCTTCTCCACAGAACACGGCGGAACAAGCTGTCATTTCCTGCCGCGAGAACCTCGGGGAATTTCGTCGCCGAGATTCTAGTCGCTTAGAACGATTCTACATATCGTAAGATTTTGCTAACCTGTTTTATGTCGGAATGCCTTCAATTTGTTCTCTGTTTGGATGTGTAAATAGAGAGTCGGATAGAAATTTCACGTTTCATAGATTTCCAGAATCAGAATCGATTAAAAAACAGTGGATTAGTTTTTAAATCGTGTGCTCATTTTGAAGCGTCTTGCTTTGTTTACGCATCCGCCGTTTTAAATTCAGTATCAATTCAAACAAGAAATTCGTTGAAACTAGAACACGTATAAGGTGGAACTAGATGCTCTTCCAACTCTAAACGGGCCTGGCGTTCTTCAAGAACAACGACCACAACAGCACTTGTTAAACGCCGAAGGAATGAGGAGGTAGGCCTATCTATCTTCTGTGTACACGCCGCCCTAATGTGCACACGCCGACGCGGCAAGCAGAAGATCCCGTTTCACGGTTTAATGCATAGGGCTGTATATCGCAGAAGTTGCAGTAGCATTTAATTCTGCTAACGGCCCTTGTATATCGCTGTCACTGTTATCAAAATCGCAGTCGTCACTACCGGTCTTGTTTCGCTTCATAGTCCATTGCGATGTCCAACTGACAACTAACCGATAGCGTCCAAAGTGTGACGTCACGAATTCGAAACTCCTTCGCACTTCTCGACAACTTGTGACGTAGCAGTTGCCGAACCATGGCGCCAGTGTCTATCGCAGGGGGAGGGGAAAATGAAAGTTTTTTTATATGTTTTATCAATTTTGAGTATGAATTGAAAATTTTTATACATGCTACGTTGTTATTGAGACTTTCATCTTTCATTTTAAACAAAGTTGTTTTGGGTGTGGAGTTTACCTTTAAGATGACGCTATCAAAAGACACGAAGAATCAATCATTGCTCAGTCATCGCTAATGGAAGTTTTTCACGAATGGGATCATCAAACTTACCGGAAGATGGCAGATCATTATCATTGATTAATGTGTATTTTTTTTTAAATAAACTAAATGGTCTTGATAATCACTGGAAAAAACGCAATGACTTTGTGAACAAGTTAATAGCCTAATACATACCAGATGAGAATGCGCAAAGTATCATTACCAGAAAGTTTATTATTACTAGATAATTCTCTAATATTCTATTTGCTTTTAGAGAATTATCCTTTTTGCTTTGATAAAGGATAGTCTCTATCCGCACTGGAAATAAACGTCGCATCCTATTTAATTGTCCTACACTGAAGGTAATATGTGCCGCGGGAATCATCAAAATTGTCGATGCCACCACTGAGTTGATTTCGGTTGATTTCAGTGCACAAACTCAAAAATGAACTTTTTAAGTTGGTTGAAAGTCCTCAAAGAGCAACAATTATAAACGTCACAGCTCTTTTTAGTAGTAACTGACTAATAACTAAAATACCCGTAAAAAGAAAGATATCTCAACAGCCCGTAGCCCATATAATTTAGCACATTTCGGGGATTTTTTTTTTACTCCTGACAAATTTTGCTCTATCTTACACTATTTTGACTGTATTTTGGCCACATACAAAAATACACAATGCGACTTTTTATAGCATATAGATTTTTTTCTTCTCAAAATAACCTGGATTTATATATAAGACCAATAAAATTACTCTTGGGAAAAATTGTGTCACACCCATGAGAAATTCTCACTCGTTTTTTGCTCTTCCCAGTAAAAACACAACCCCATTGCCTTGTAAGAATTTTCCAAACTTACAGGTAGCATTGCCCACTATTGGAGAGGGAACAACTCATTCACGCACCTCATCACGTGACTTTTGATTTCCGTAGACGACAAGAAGAGAAAAGACGGAACAGAGTGAAAACACAAAAGCAACATAAGGTCGGGGTCAACCAGAGAGAGAGAGGAATTCCAAGGGGGACATCGACCCCCAATTCCTGTCTTGCTTTCACTCGTTCCCGTTTAACCTTAATAACCTATCCCCCCCTCTCCTCCTCTGACTTGGTGAACCCATGAACCCTTCTCCTCCTAAATAAGGAAATAGTCGATCCTCCTAGGCGAACCGTTAAAAATAACTTGCGCATAGTAATTAGTGATTACGCGACGACTAAAAGTTGTTGTTTTTTTTTAAAAAAAAAAAAAAAAAAAATTATCAAGCGCAATGCTTTGTGAATGAAATTTAACTGATTATGGCTATTACCCAATATTTTCGTATAATTAAGAGAAAACTGTAAGCTTTGATGATCCCAACACGGAATGAAATTATGTAAAATAGGTTCACGATGAGGCCACCTCTTAATAATAATTAAAATTAGCTATGCAAATTAATGAATTTACATTCTTGAAAATAAAAGAACGATTTTTTAAACATTTACTTTCTTGTATGAATTTTTTGTATAAAATTCTTTTTTTCAATCGCAAAATTGAATTAACTTATAGTCGAGTTATTTAAATTTATTTTTTTTCTACATAGATACTTAAAAGTCGATCTTTACTTGTATTTAAATGATACACCTGAATTATTGACTCTTCCTAAAGCTAAATTTGAAGATTAATGAAAGGAACAACAAGTAGATTAAAATGGAGTATTATTATTATAAATGATAATCATCTCGATAGCATAGCGGTAAGTAAGACGAATTGTAAGCCAACAAATATCATCCTTAGTGTTCATTAAGAATTTTGGAAATAATGTTAAATACCTAACTATAATACAAGCTTTATAGCAAATAATTTTCTACACAAGAAGATTTCGTAAAGAACACAGATACGAAAGCTTTAGAAGTTTTCCTACACAAATGAATAGTTTTATTGAATAAGATAGAGAAGATTTGTTTACTTTTTCTTTTCCTCTTGCAAGGATAAATTAAAATGGAAAATTTGAAATTTGAAAAAGATATAACGAATTTCAGTTTTTATTAGGAAAAGTTAGAAGGAAGTTTAATTCAAATTATTCCGCATGAGGAATTTATCTAAGAACAATTAAAAATATCGTTATCCGTATTTCATCTCTGGAAATGCGACACTTATATTGAATGGTATTATTTATGAATATTTTTCATAACTTATCATATAAAGATCGCAAATTATTGTTTATCCTGAGGACTTAAATTATATATAAATACTAAAACTTTATTAATCTTATAACCGCAGCATTTAATAAGACGCCAAATAAAACATTAGCAATTGGTTGATTTTGCGACAAAAATTATACATTTCTATTATGTAAGTAAGTATATTAAAAATGTAGTAATTTTTATCAAACTATATGAAAGTATAGCCTCATAAAAATTTAAATATATCTATACCATATTTATATAAATTTTATAGAATTTTTATAATTTTTGGAGCCAAATCAACCAATCTTTATTAAATACTGAGTTTATAACATTAAGGAATTTTTTGTACTTGTTTATACAATAACAAAATGATATCTTTCCATATTCTGTATTCATTATGTCGGCAATCTATTCAAGAGAGAGAATTTTTAAATAAAAACTGTATAGATGAGCATCTCGTTGATTCTCTAATAACATCTGACTGACATCGAGATAGAAAGTTAATTCACAAAAATAATAATTCCTAAATCAATTAGTTTTTCAAGTATTTTACAAGTGTTAAAATTCGAGATAAAAATCCGATGAAAAGTTAGGTGGGGATGAACATAATGTAAGTTAGAATCTTAAGTCGGATGCAGGGCCTTTAAGAAATTCTTTTAGGATAGTTTAGAATACATGTATACACTCCTCAAAATCTGTTTTCTTAAGAACAGTTTTTTCTTTTTTATAAATCATATATTCTGTGCTGTAGTAAATAAAAATGGAAATCTGATGAAGCAGGAACGAATCATCAGGTGGGAAGCTTTTTTTTTTTTTTTTTTTTTTGTATTTTTTCCCCTTCAAGTATCATCATCTTTTACTCTTTTTGATCTTGACAAACAATTGAAATTTATCTTGAAGGGAAAGGAAAAAGTTGGTGATGAATGATTCTTTTTCTTCCTGCTCTAACCTTGGTAATCACCATCCACCTTTACCTTCCCACGGAATGAACTGGACACGAGGAGAAAAAAACTTTTTTGTTGTGAAGAAACCTCGGGAACTTGGACCTTTAATACGATGATAGAACACGCTCTAATCGAGCACTGGAACACATGTTAAATTTGGATGCTAATTGTATTATTTATTTTTCTTTATTTTTAGAGCAGAGAATTATTTATTTTTAAACCGAAATGAAGTACAATAGAAAGTGATTTGTATTAATAATAATTTTGTGTTTATTTTCTGTGAATGAAGACTGTGAATCTCCATTTCATTTTTTTTTTTAACTAAATTAGGGAATTTCAAATTTCTTATTGTTTTTTTCTATTTATATTAAAAGTTATATAATTTAAAATTAAATTTTTTATTAAACTAGCAAGCTGGCTATCATTATGCCGATACCACATAAGATTGGCATGCAAATAAAATACGACTGTTGTTGTTTTTATTGAATGATTATAATCAAATTGCAATCAGTCAAAACAAAAGTTTAACCATAATAATTCTTAGTTTGTATATTATTTTAGACATTTATATTATTTCCAATACTAAGTTAAAAGATGTTGAACGATTCCAAATAGATTCTGAAAGATTTGTATGCAATAGGTATTACACTTCAAACGTAATTTCAAATTTTCATATTACTAGTCAGTTTTCGTATTGTTTTTAACTTTTGAATAATAATCGAGTTCTACAGAAATGAAAAAAAATATCTCTTTGATAATTATAGAAATTAAAAAATTAAGTTTCAGTGTGTATAAAAGTGTAAAATGTAAGCCAAAGTAAATTATTCTGAAATACTTCATTAATGTCGACTTCTCTCCGTGCGTGTCTTGTATTCATTAGGATAATTGATTGAGAAGAATTTATTTAAGTGCAGTTTTTATTACCTATCGTTTTAGATTCAATATCTATTTCATAAATTTACATAAAATTGAACCTTTCGACTCTATCTTTAAGATCTCTGCTAATTGCATGCCCACAACGTGTATGCATTTTCATTGAATTAATTTCATCCGTTGCTGTAGCTAATGTTTATCTCCCTTCTTTTTATTGCAAAAATTCAAACGGACTTCCTCATATTTTCTGTCTGTTCCGCAGTCTAGGAGGCTCTTTAGAGGGTCAATGGAAATTTCTTATTGGGCAATTGCGATGCTGATTTGAAGTGATACCTTTTGTCTCGAGTTCTCAAATGTTTTTTCCTCTTACAATTGAGAGTGGTCACAGTTTCATCAGTTCAAATCGATGATCCAAATCTTTTTTTTAAAAAAAAATCAAACTTCCCGAAACACTTTGTTCAATTCTTTAGCTCTAAACCGATTGTCTGAAACCTTGCACAATTTCATGGTGGAGATCCCAAAAAGAATAGGAAACGGTCTTGAAAAAGCACCGATGCCCCTTTTTGTATTTAATCAATGCAATGACCGTGGAGACACGTTGAACCAAATTTCTCCCTTCGATCGATGGGATTGCAGATAATTCCGGGGAAGATGCAATCTACAGAAAAACCATGATTCCGAATAGAGATTCCATATTATAATAATAGAAGTGAATTAACAGGGGGGGAGCAGCCTAACCCACTTAAAGATACATTTAAAGGGATATGTGCACCAGACCGTGAATAAATCGCTTAAAATCGTTAACAAAATGCTTCCAGTTTTACTTAGTGTAAACTGCGTGAAAAAAGCGCGTTTTTTCCATTGTAGATTGTTTATCGAATTTCAATTTGACATTTTAACAAGATTTTAAAAGTTGTTTGCAATAATTTACAAATAAATTTTAAATCTGTTGATTAGTTTTCTCTGCTCGTATAAAATGCTACAACGGTTTACCAACGAATACGCTTTTTGATACATATAACCTAGTCTTGTCTTCCTTAAATATTTTTAATATCATTTTCAGTTATTAAAAGTTAATGAAACTAAATTTTTATATAAATTAAAAGTCAAACGAGAGGTCTTCTAATTTGAAACCCGAATTTCTCATTCAGTGTTCTGGAACTTGAAACGCCAAAGATGGTAAGATTCAATATTATCATCTGCATTAAAAAACGTTTTTTAATGGCATTCTTTGTAAGAATATAACACAAAAAAGTGTAGTAACCTAACTACAAAAGTGTTTCCTAATGTTAAATGAAAATTTCGTTTTATAACTATCAATTTTCATATTCTATGTTTTGAAATTTTGTTTTGCCTTACAAACGTGCTTCGGGACATTGGAAACAGCCTGGGGTTTTTTAAGTAAATTGCACTTATTTGACACGAGGTACAGTTTCGAAGGTGATAAATTCTAACCGAAACTACTCCAATTAATTAGTTCTAACTACAAATCTCTGGGTACGGTGATGTATCAAAATTTTAATATGAAATGTTCTATAATCAAAAAAAGGCGCCAAAATTTTAACTTGAAATGCGCACATTTGTACCTCACTCTCCCTCTTTCAAGAAAAACCAAACCACCACAAATGTGAATTAATATTAACATATAGTAGTTCTAAAAAAATCATTAAAAATAAAATTTCTCTATCTTAAAAGTAAAAAAAAATGGAATTTATAGATAACAAAGCCTTGCGAAAACGATTGACAACCAAACGCGCGAAAACTGTTTGAGCAGACTATCTAAATCGATAAATCTAAATGCTTATAGATTTCTATAAATATATAGATAAATAGACATAAATATTGCCTACCGTGCTCAGGATTCCATGGAATTTCTTCGCTGTCAGGGTCATTGGGATCGTCACTTGTAGGTAACAGGAAGGAAGAGTGGTGATCCTAATAATCCGACAGTTTATATCGGCTAGTCTGAACTCGAGATTGGAGAGCAGGAGAAATAATAAGAGGGAAAAGTCGGAACTAAAAAAAAAAAAGGATGACTAGAGGTGAGGCAATGTTCTTCAGAAATATCTGTACTTTTACTACTACTACAACTGCTGCTGCTACTACTACTGCGTTTTTAATTGTAATTGATGCAGAAGAGAATTGGCCCGCGGCTCTCCTCTCGCGTGCCTGGATCGCCTGCGTCCTGACTGATCTTGACTTTTATTTTCTTCCTATTTGCCTTTTATTCTTGCCTCGCCTCTTTTTCTCACAGAAGGTTATCACTGTTTCTTCATATTATAGATGCAGAGAATAAAGAATAGAGAGAGAGAGAGAGAGAGAGAAGGGAAGAGGGGGTCGGGAAATAAAGTCCGCTATGTTGGCCTTCGGGCGACCGGGGCTGACGGAATAGCTCCGCCCACCGGCTAAATGATAGACAGATTTCGGCTAGACTGTGTTAATATAAACATCCAATAAACTGGTTTATACCAAACGCTAACACTTTGAGAAATATATAGGAAAAAATTCGGTATTACGCAAAAGGCTATAATGTATTTTAATAATAAAGTTGTCCCTCCTTTCCCTCTCCTTCCACCATTTCATAAATGAGGAATGGAAACTTAGAGAAAATATATATTATAAAAAAAAAGCCAATTAAAATTAGATTAGGCATTCTCCTGAAATTTTTTCAAAGATTTCAGAAATTGATGAAAAATGATGAAAAGCATTTGAATGTAGAAGCTTTTATTCCATGATCTCTCAGCCTTTCGCTCTGTTTGTGTGTCTGTCTGTCCGTCTGTATGTCCGACGATTACTCGAGAATGCTTTAACTTTTTCAAATTCTGCTTTCGCTCTTCGATAGAGACACTTCCTGGGCTCACCTGATTAGTTTGTGATTGAAATCGGTCTAACGGTCACGTGACTATTGAGGACCCCCCCCCATTAAAATTTTTTTTTTGGAAATATAAGGCATGTAATATGTCATTCGAACGGTAATGACGAGCACAAGTCGAATATGACATTCTTTTCGATTTTCGAAATGCTACGTCCGAGAAAATAACCCCCCAAAAAGTACTTCAATGACCCCTTATTACGAGCTTTAGCTAAGATTACAAGCTTAAGATTACAACCTTCATGTGCCCAGCCGGCCATCGTTTGCACGAAGACGTTGAGATGGAAGAACTTACCTGCGATATATCAACTTTTGATGAGCTCTCGTGGACCCCTTCAAGCACGTGCACTAATGTTAAGAATATGAACATTTGGCATGTAACATATCAATCGATTCGTACCGACGAGTCATAAGTGAATACAGTGTTACTTTTTGGTTATCACTTAAGCATTGTTGATGGCAGCTTGGAGCACGTGCTCATTTCGTTTTAAAATCCAGTGCTGTGAGGCCTATTGTATAATGTGACTAATTAATGTTAAGGTGATTGTTAAAAATGGCTAATTAATGTTAGGCTTATTGCTAAAAATGGTAATGTTAGGCCTACAGTTAAAAATGACTAAATAATGTTAGGCCTATTGTTAAAAATGACTAAATAATGTTAGGCCTATTGTTAAAAATAGCTAATTAATGTTAGGCCTATTGTTAAAAATGGCTGATTAATGTTAGGCCTTAGGTTGAAATGACTATATAATGTTAGTCCTATTGTTAAAAATTGCTAAATAATATTAGGCCTATTGTTAAAAATGGCTAATTAAAGTTAGGCCTAGATTTAAAAATGATGTGTGTGGATAGAATCAAAAGTATTTCCATTGTTTATTTAAACCAACTGCAAGTAAAAGTGAAATATTGAAATTTAAAATCACATCTGCGTCACAGGTAAAGTTTCTTGGAATGCTTACAAGATTTTTCCGGACAATGCTTTGCAACAATGATTAAGAAGGAATGAATGGTAACTTTGATTAAGAAGGGGTGAATAGCTCTAGCAGTGGAAAGATCCTAGGTAGTTTAAAACATTTGGACGTGCGAGCATTTCATTTCTCATTTCGCGCGTGTTTGGAAAGATTCGTGTGAACGCTGCAATCGTTCGAATACGTAAATTGACATGCTATTTTCGCCATTATATATTCTTCTTTTCAGCATATTTGAAAATCATTTTACGAGTTATATTCTTGTATAGTTCCTAATTTTAAATGAGTTTTTATCTAAAACTGATGTTTTAATTTGTCTTTCACTCCTAGTTTTCCTTATTAAAAGTTTATCTCAGTCATCATTCGTTTCATAGCCATACTACTTATTATTTAACATTTATAATTTCCACAACAAATAATTCTAATTTTATCAAAAATAATTATTCTTCTCTACATTTTAAAAATTTATAACTTCATCGAAATAGTTAAAATTATAATTATCATTTTCGGGAATTTCATTTAAAAGAATCGATTCAACTTCAGTCATTTCTTGAAAAGCGTTATCCCGGTGGTTTAAATAATCAACACAAGTTTGACAAAATGATATTGATTCTCTATCCTGAGCGTGTTCTTCTTCCAATTGTGATATACATGTATACTTTGTTAATTTAAAACTCCCCATGATCGTGAAAAGAAAGGACAAACTCGATATTTTCAAAAGAACGGATGGTCACCGTAAACATAGATAACTTTTATCCAAACGAATATACTCCATGTGATCAAAAGTTTCCTGACGACCTCTTCTTTTGCACTGCAACTATGATTTCAGAAAAATTGCCGTTTACCGGTATTTACGAACTCTGTTTACAAACAGAAGAGCTAGTAGCGCAAATTTATGGCTGCAACAGAATAGGCAGGGATTTTTGAGTGCCAAAAATTTAATAACAAGGCGCCGTGAGGCATGCATTAGTGCTCATGATCAAGAAATTGAATACTTTTTGTAATTTTACAAGCATGTAGCTGGTATTTGGTTATTAAAAACGTTTGTGACCATTAGTATCAAGTTTTCTAATTTCTCCATTTTCTGAAAATACATTAACGAGAGAGACGATACTAAGGAGAGTCCACGTATCGGACTCACTGATTCTGATTAAAAAAAAAAAAAAAAAAAAATTCTACGAGCAGCTTTCACCAAATTAAACACTCATGTAAAGCAATTCGATGTACTTCTCAAAATTTTCCAAGAAAAAAATTCATAAAGTTTGTTAGCATTGATTGCACTATAATTGCCCGAATTGTAGCGTAGATTTGTGTGATGAAACGCTAGAATTTTAGTTTTCCCCCTTTTTAATTTTTACTGAATATATTTCCTATTCTCTATGTTGCTACTATCATTTTTTTTTTTTTTATAAAATACATATACGAATTATTATAATAAAACATTTGCTAAGGTTATTCTTTCGTAAATTGAAAGGTTGTTGCAAGTTATATTTATTTCATTAAAAAAAAAAAAAAAAAAAAAACGAAAAACTTTGGGAAGGGGGAAAAAATTATCGAAGACGGAACTTGAATTTAGCGTCTTAAGCGTGGTTCCCACATGCGTAAAAACAACGGCAGAAACCACAAAGCATACAAATTTTATGATATCACTTCCCGTTTTCGTCTCTTCTGCCCGACTGAAATTTTCTGCTTTTTAGAGTTGGGTTGAGTTCAACTTTTGTGGCACAAACAGGGCAGAAACGATTGTTCAGCCAATAGAAAACGATCTCTGCAGTGACGTCACAGTGACGTCCTCTCTCTCTCTCACAAAATAAAAATGTCGGACACTCAGCTCACAAAGGTGAAGAGGCCGAGAAAGAAAATTGATGTAGAAGCGCTAATAGAAGAGGTGCGAAATATATATTTATTAATTAATTAATCAAATTAAATCGAATAAACAACAATTGAATGCAAAAATTCGATGTGATGATTGATGAGGATTGAACGAACTGTGTACGTACTGTGTGCAGTCGAAGCCGACCGTTTAGATCGATCGACGGCTTCGGCGCAGTGTATTTGTGTTGGGTAAAACTTCTGCTATCTTATCCTTTTGAGTTTCTGCCATGTGGGACACCTGTAGGAGCAGAAAGTAAAAAGGCAGAAAAAAATACGCCTTGGTTTCTGCTCTCTTGTTTTCTGCCAGTGGGAACCACGCTTTACCACTGAACTGGCAGAACGCGATAAAAATCTACAACCTGTGACAATTAAGTTCGGTGAATGAGTTCACACAACAAAATGCAAAACAGATAGAGCCACATTTACTTTATTGTCCTTCGAAATAATCACCCTGGAAGTCAATGCACTTTTGGGATCGGGTGTATAAGTCCTGGAAGCTCCTTAGGGATGGCTTTAAGTTCACGTGTCACATTTGCTTGAATATCTGGAATGTCCGCAAATCTGTGTCCCTTTAAGGCCCATTTCAGGCGTGGGAACAAGAAAAAGTCTGCCGGTGCCAGGTCTGGTGAATAAGGTGGATGAGCTATGGATACGACCCCTTTGTTGGCCAGAAACTGTTGCACGATTACGGCAGTGTTCCTCTTTGATCCATTATCCACAGTTACGTGCGCACGCTACACCTTCAACTGAAGAAACGAGCATCTGCTATATCATTGCACGCACAAACGTGACCTGTCTGAACTCGCTTAAACAATGACTGGGCTTGTATTCACATGCATTGTTACTCGCGTAAAGCTCGCACAGCTTAGGGTGTGACGTCATTCACCGAACTTAATTGTCAGAGGTTATATGCTACAATTCGGGCATTTATAAAGTGTGCAGTCAATGATAACAAACTTTATGAAGTTTTTTTTCTCGGAAAATTTTGAGAAATGCATCGAACGGCGTTGCATGGGTGTTTAATTTGGTGAGAGGTACTCGTAGAATTTTTTTTTTTTTTTTTTTTTTTTTTTTAAATCAAAATTGGTGAGTCCGAGTGCGTAGAGTCTCCTTGTCAGACATATGATGTTTGGCATTTTTTTTTGTCTCAAGGGTTCATTGCGACCCCAGTTTATGGCAAAATATATTCAAAATAAGGTCCTCTATCACCCTAATGAATACACCGCATCGTCGAATAATCAGCCACCTTAATTTTGGAAGGGGAGGTTTTGCCAATACTATCGGCATCTTCTATTATACGGAGTTTTTCTTTCGCCGTATATTAGCGCGTATAGTACAAACTTCAATACAAATAATGCACGCACGCAAATTTTCCGAACCAAATTTTGAAAAAATATACACGAAGTATTCTTGTATATATACTATACTATATACCGACACCATATATACTTTTCACTAGATTTTGGTAGATAGCTTCAGAAATATTCTTCCGCTCTTCAGAGTGTTGATGTATTCAATCACAGATATTGGACGATATGGCCTAGCCAGTAGTTGCCAATCCAATTCATCCGAGGTTTCAGTGGGATTTATATCGGGGCTCTGTGAATGAATGGTAGTCCATTTCTTCAGCCCTTGTTTCATCAAACAATTCCTGTACACTTCTTGCTTTGTGACGAGGAGCATTGTCATGTTGGCACAAGATTGGTCCAATCCCAAACCAGCATGGAACTCACTGAGCGACCCATACTACACAAATAGGATTCACAAATGAGCCCAGTAAGACAAATTTTTATTTATATTACCGTAGACATGTAAATTAGGACACGCAACATTGTGTTGATAAGGTGTCCGTAAAACTTCAGATCAGATAGTATACACGAAACACTGTTATACAGGGGCAAGCCAAAAATTCTCGGAATTCATTTATTAAATTTTTTTATTCTTTTAAAATTGTACACTTACATAATAAATAAACTGATTGATCTCCTTCGAAGTATTTGGTTGCGCCAGTCCTAGTGCGATTTTAATGATTAGAAGTACCCATGGAAATCATTTTCTGGTGTTACCTTCAATGTATCCTGCGTTATCCTCTTCATTACATTTACTGTCTCAAATCTTTTCCCTTTGAGCTCCAATTTCATTTTCGGGATGAAAAAAAATAATCGCAGGGTCTAAGTCAGGTAATGGGTCTAAAGTTCAGTACTTTCCTTACAACCCGACAGTCTTGGAGTGGATCAGTAATGCGTGAGCGTCTGGAACAGGTCTACTTGGATGAGTACCAACATTGAGCCGTCGCAGCAAAATTACGTCCAATGTGGGCCGCGATTTATCGATAAGACCATATAATCTTTCGAAGTCTCACAATCGACTTCTGTCAAACTCCGTTAACGATGAAACATTCTTCCAGAAGAGGGAGTTTGGGACACCCTGTATCAGGATCCTGTGCACGCACGTATCGTGTTAAAATTAAAATATTTGCCATTCACACTATGCGCTTGTGCAATTTCATTAAAATTGACCCATTCCTTCGATATGTTGCATTTTTTTTTTCCTGAAAGTGTAAATTGACTGAAAAATCATAAGAGAATCTGTGTGGTATTTCTCCAGCGTAGAAGAATGCAGGAAATGCTTTTAACTTAATAAAGTTGATTAGGCGCAGAACAACCCTTAAGAAGTTTACCGGGCTACAGTTCTGCATATTCCTCCTATGTTTCGCCCTCTTTCTGGTGAAGGTGAAGAGGCCGTAATATTTCCTTTCATTACTCCTCATCTTTATGCATTCCTACAACAATCCCACATGGCTATTACCTATACTCATTCCTGGAAAAAACACAAACATCCCTGCTCACAGTAGGATTCAAACCCTCGATACGGCAGAATTGAGAACTGGATAGCCTATGGCCTCATCATATGTGTTGTACGGCTTTGTTTGTTTGAGTGCACGGTGAATGAATTCTCACTATTAATCTAAGAACTTTTTCACTCTTTGCTAGGCTGAAGACCAGTTTAAAAATTTACATTATTTTTTCCTATTGAACTCTTGTTACGGTTATACAGCATGCGTTTCGGCCAACCTTTCACGCTTTTAATTTATCATGAGAGCAGATGTCTCCCTCTCTCATCTGAATTGCATTGTGCAGTAATATCATTTGTCACGTTTTTTCCTCCGCATTTGCTCTTTTGGTTCCTAGTTTAATTATTCCTTTCTTCTTCTTAGAGTATGATTCTTCCATCTCAAGGAATTGCTATGCTTTTTACCTCAATTGATTTCTAATATTGTGCATAGATCATTTCTCTTTTCAGTATAAATTAAAGGCTTCTTTTCTATGGTCATCAATCTTCTCTGTGACCCCTGCCGTTTTCCGACACGTAAACGGGTGTTATTTCTTTCTGCTGTAATAAGTTTTCTACCAGTCGGTTCCTTTGAGAATTAATGTCCCTATTATATAAGTCAATTTCTTATACAATAGAGAAGAACTGCAATAATGAATACTTTTCTTCAGATATTGAGAATACGAAATACAGGGTGGTTATGAAATAAGTTCGCCTACTCGGAACCCTCTAGAGCCCAATCTAATGAACCGATTGTGATGCAAATTGAAATGTAGGCTATTCAGACCATGCGGGAGAGAATTCCGGAAAGAAAAAAATTAGTGCAAATTTCCACCACCAGGTGAAAGTGTGGCGCTGTGGAATGACAAATGGAGATTTTAAAACTAGTTTTATTGTTTTAAACAAGCAAGGAAGGTTTATGTTTGATTACAGCATCCATTCATTACATTATGTTCGTGAAAAACTTTCACGAAAGATCATGGTTTTAAGCAAGAAAGAACGAGTACTGTTGGTGAAGTTGTTTTACCAGAATGATAGCAGCAGTCCAGCAGCATTGCAAGCCTATCGTCGTCTAAAAGGACTGCGAAAAGGGCCCATGTCAGATACTGGCTTGCGAAAAATGATAAAGAAATTTGAATCGACTGTCGATTTGGCTGTCGCATCAGGGGGTCTAGGCTGAGCTCATCGACAAGCAGTCGACTGTCGACAAGTTTCGATGGTCACGTGGTTAATGACGCATTTGTCGATTCGAGCTAGAATGAACACGACTTGTCTACAGTGTCTACAGAGTCTACAGTGTACACTTGTCTACTTGTCTACAGAGTCTACAGTGTACACTCTACACCGTCGATTTTCGACTTTGACCATCGACAACTGCCTACAATTCTGCCATTCTTGTCTACAATTCAAGAGCAGTCGACTATGCACTTGACGATCGTTATTTCAGAATTTAGCAACAGATTTCTTATTATAACCTTTTTTCCTTCGTTTCCGGCCTGCAGGCTAAATACACACAGCTCAAGAATACACATTTTCTAAAAATATTAACAAAAACTTGTTTAAAAATATTTACATACATGAAGTACTCTCTTTTGCTACGAAACTTGAACTGTGAAAATGATAATATAGTGTGTCTACAGTTATGTGTTTATGTATGTATTTATGTGCATACATGGATAAATGTTTGAAATTATGTGTAAATGTGTGTAAACTTGTGTATATCACTGTATATCATCCAGCCATACGCGTGTAAATTTGTGTATAAATGTGTAATATGCCACGTATTGACGGTTAGATTTTGTCGAGATCGACAGCTTCTCGATGAGTTCAGCCTAGACCCCCAGGAAGAGGACGGCGCAAGATAGCAGACGAAGTTGTTGAGGATGTGGCTGTTGCAGTGGTCGACAGAGCTTCCTCTTCTCAACAATCTGCAACATGTGCTCGAGCAACAGCACGCGAATTGTCCATCCTATGCTCCACGGTGCGAAAGGTCTTGCGGTTCATTCTGCATTGGTACCCATACAAGATTCATCTGGCACAACAGCTAAAACCTCAAGATTCCTCTCAACGCGCTGACTTTGTTTATCGTTTTCTGGCGAGGATGATTGTTGATGACCCGTGGCCGTGGAACATTCTATTGTCAGACGAAGCACATTTCACCCTAGAAGGAGCAGTGAACATGCAGAACTGCCGCATATGGGGTGCCTCGTTCCCCCATGCTGTGCTACGCTTCCAACATGTCATTGACGCACGGGGCGGACATACTGAACATATGCTGTAATCAAACAAAAACCTTGCCTGCTTGGTTAAAACAATAAAACTAGTTTTAAAATCTCCATTTGTCATTCCACAGCGCTATATTTTCACCTGGTGGTATATCCAAACCGAAGTACTATCCACTCAGTTCCGTAGCGAAGGTAAATAGTGCCCGAGACATGCTATTCATTTTTTCTCCCCGTTTTCTCATACTTTGTCTGAACGCCCCTTCCCCCAAACAGTATGCGCAAGCATATTATTTCTTTTGCATAATTTATTAGCCAAATGTATAGAGCTACTCTTATGAAAAGCCCAAGGAAATATCCTGAAAATTCGGAACGATATCTTCGATAGAAAGAGTTGAATTTCAGTTGCTCTCAAAAATAAACAAAACGATAAGGGGTTTGCAGCAAACCGTTTGCTCCAAATTTTTATTTTTGGACCGGACAACATTATCAACTTCTTCTTCGTATGCTGATATGAAGTCAACATGCCTTCATATCAGTCTAACAAGGGGCCCGCTTGGATATGTAATCACGGATTTGGTTGAAGTTTTAGGAGGTCAACCTTCTGTGTAAAAGGATTGGAATCAATGACCTTTGTTTCGGAGAACAAAAAAATGAGGTGTGGTCACCACCCGACTTTCTTATACATAAATGACCTGGTCCAAATTCAGAAAAAAATTAAACAACTGTCTAAAAAATCTACTTCCGATAGAAATTTTAAAAAAGTTTGTGAATAAAAGTTACTTCAAATTAGCTTCTAAACCCTTTGGTATAGATTCCAAATTTGCCTATACCATCTTATTTCGCAAAAAACTGGATTTTGACAAGAGTAAAACTGGTACTTCCGGTTGGAATTTGGAAAAATTTTCTTAACAAAAGTTGTTTAAAATTGAAATTGGCATACAAAATTTTCATAAACGCAATGTTTAACGAGATATTTCAAAATTTATATTTTGGCGCTGGAGTAAACTGATACTTCCGGTTCACCGATTCCACTGGAAAACTAATCAGACCTCCAGAGGAAGATTTTAATCTTAAGTTTAAAGTTTGGTCTCGAAAGCTTTAGCCGTTTGGACGCTAGCGTGGACACACACACACAGACACACGAACAATACGTACCCCCCTTTTATTTCTCTGATCTGTTTAAGTTCATTTGTTTTTCTTTGTTTCTGTTAAAAAACTATTCTACCTTTTAGGCGGCCCCCCCCCCCCCCCACACACACACTTAGAACCCCATGTAGAATCCTGAAGATTAACCAACAAGTCTCAAAAACCGGAACATTTCCCAATAGCCCTCCATAATCCGGATGAATATCTAACAGGCCTCTAAAGTACTGAAGATTTCAACAAGAGGCCTCCAATATCCGGAAGATTCGCCACTAGCCTTTTAAAATCCGAAAGATTAACCAATAGACCTCTAAATAACAAAAGATGATCCTATATTAGACTTCCAAATTCCGGAAAATTGTTTAATACATCTCCAAATACGGAAAGATTAACCAATAACCCTTCAAAATCCGGAAGATTAACCAACAGGCCTCTAAAATCCAGAAGATTTTTTTATTAGGCCTCCAAATTCCAAAAGATTATTCAATAGATCTCGAAAACACTAATAATGGTACTCCAAAATCCGGAAGACCGCTTAGAAGAAATTCAAAATCCGGAAAAGTATCTAATAGGCTTCCAAAAGCCGTAATATTAACGAAAGATACTTTATTAGACTTCCAAAATCCGGAAGATTTTTTAATAGATCTCTAAAATCCGTAAAATTAATCAGCAGGCCTCCAAAATCGAAAAGGTTAACCAACAGGCCTCCAAAATACAATTAAAAGAATTCTAAAATCAGAAGCCCCCTTAACAGAAATCAATAACCCATAAAATATTTTAATAGGCCTCCAAAATCCGCAATATTAATCAACAGGACTCCACAATTCGGAAGACTCCCCAACAGGACTCTAAAATACTGAAGATTTCAACAAGGGGCCTCCCATATACAGAAGACTTGTCAACAGCCCTCCAAAATCCAAAAGTTTAACCAATTTAGGTGCATAACTCCCTTTATTTCCCTGATTTGTTTTTCTTTGTTTCTACTAAAGAACTATTCTACATATTATAGTTTGGTTGTTGTTGTTGTTGTTAGCAAGTAGCAGGCAGGGCCTTATTCTTTGGCTAAGCTCATGTCCACAAAACGTCTAAAATCGAAAGCGACCACTTTAAATTGAGCAGTCAGTGTATATAAATCGAAACTCATAATGGTTCCAAATCGTGTACGTGTGGCGCCGCTCTAGCGGACGTTTTTCCCATATACTACTTTTCACCTCCACCTTCGTTACAATGCAAGCTAAACGAGTTACAGGGCTTAATTATCAAGAAGTGACCTCCGAGGTAAGCATTTGAATAAATACGGGGAAACAATAATAATCAAAGTTGATGTTGCATGATCAAAAGGCGTATGAAGGATTTTGTATACGATTAAAATGTGCCGGTCACAAAGTAACTATAACGAGGAGCCGGCGTGAAGGAGATGGAATTCGTGTAATTTTTTTATCTTTTTAAAATAAGATCGCTCGCAAAATATAACTGGAAATTAAAAAGAAGCTATAAAGTGACATAAATAAAAGGTATGCACAAGTACGCGCGGTATAATGCTGTAAGAGCCCAAATCCGAGGCATTCTGTTTGTCAACTTGACTCCCAAAGTATGATGAACAAACTGCACACCAGATGGCGGTTGCGGTGTTGTTTGGAAAACGAGGAACAAAACGTCAGCTCTTAAGTACAACCTTTGGTCAAAAATATGAGACCATAGAGTACTAATGCATATTTGTAATCATTATATAGATTCATACGGATTAATTACATATTAATAAAAAAAATTTACATGCTACATTAATGAAATATTAATTTAGTCTGTGTCAATAAAACGAAATTTGGAAATCTGTATGAGACAACTTTGATATCAGGAATTTTGTGGGACAGAAGTATGAGACCACCCCCCAATAGCACAAAAAATTAAATGGAATTGGTCCACCTAATGAAAAAATTTAAAAATGATGTCATGATTTCCACAAGATGCCACCTACAAAAGAGCTGACTTGAAAACAAAGAGTTGTAAATTTACAAAAGCAAGGCTGTTCCCAGATAGACATAGCAGAGCGTTTGGGAATAAGCAAACCTGGTGTCCAAAAGGTACTAAACACATTCCATTCAATTGGAAGTGTGGACAATCTCAAAAGACGTGGGCGATCCAAAGTAACATCTAAACGAGATGACAGACAACTGAGAGACATTTGCAAGTTGAATGGAAACAAGGTTCTGGTCCTTTCAAGACAGCCTGCTCAGTGCGCTCTCCATGTTAGGGAGCCTCATTGAGCCAGTGGAGAAATTCAAGTATCTCGGGATTGCATTCACGAGTGATGGACGGCAGGAGAAAGAATTCGATGCTCGGATCGGTGCAGCAAGCTGTGTCAGACGCGAACTGTGGCGATCCGTGGTAACAAAACGCGAGCTGGGTAACAAAGCCAAGCTCTCCGTCTTCAAATCTATCTTTGTCCCCATTCTCGCCTATGGTCATGAGGCTTGGGTAATGACCGAAAGAGTGCGATCGCGGGTACAAGCGGCTGAAATGAGATTTCTGAGAGGTGTGGCAGGTGTTACCCTACTAGATAGTGACAGCAGCACAATAAGGGAATCTTTAGGTGTTGAGCCACTACTTCTCCGCATCGAGAGATCTCAGTTGCGCTGGTATGGCCACGTGATACGGATGCCGCAAACTAGTCTTCCTAGGCAGTTATTTTCCAAGCCGGTAGGTAAGAGACCAAGGGGTCAGCCTAGAACCAGGTGGCTAGACTACATGGAGAATCTGGTTTCGAGTTGCTTGGATATTACCAGGGAGGACATGCGCCTGATGGCAGAAGATTCTGATCGCTGGAGATCCTGGGGGTTGCTGCCCCCACGACCCTAACGGATAAGCGGGCTTGAAAAGTAAGTAATAGAAACAAGTCATCTAAAGAATGGAGGAATCATGGAGTTGACGTCAGCGCTCGCACAGTACGAAGACGACTGTATTCAATGGGGTTTAAATCACGTAAAGCCGAAACCAAGCCTCTCATCACTTCTAGACAAGTCAAAAGACGCTTAAACTGGGAAAAAGAGCATGAAAATCGAACCAGACCGGGAAAGTATTGTTTTCTCAGACGAGAGCCAGACTTGTTTTGGATGTGGAGACAACATTGGCCAAAGAGTTCGACGTCAGCCACATGAAAAATTCAACCCCTAGCGTCTTCGGTCATCAGTAAAGCATCCTACTTTCTGCACGGTGTGGGGCTGCATGATGGCACGTGGTGTTGGAAGGATATGCATTGTAAAGAATACAGTGAATTCCAGTGCATATCAAGCTATACAGGAATACTTTCTTCTTCGATCAGTTGAAGACATGATTGGAGAAGATTTTATATTCCAGGACGACAATGCTCCTTGCCACAAAGGCATTGCTGCAGGACAACCAAGTGAACCGATTGGAGTGGCCAACCAACACCCCGGACCTCAATCCAATTGAAAACATGTGGAACATTTTGAAGAAAAATGTTGCCAAAGAAAGCCTCACCAGTAAGGATGAGTTGACGACTTCTATTCGAAGATGCTGGGAAAAAATGACACCAAATCAAGTGCCAACACTTTGTACATTAGATTCCCCGACAAATAAAAGCATTTATTGCAGCCACAGGAGGGCCTACATGATATTAACTGCAGTGGTCTCATAGCTATGTCTCGGAGAATGACTGGTCTCAGGCCGTTGTCTGGGTGGTATTATGTTCGTGCCCATTCAGCAGACGTGGCCAAACCATCCTAGCCTTCGCTTCTGGATTTGACTGACGGTGGGTGGTTGCTGTTGACATCTTGTACGGATGGTGTCATTAGTGATGCGGTCGTGAAGTGAAAACCCCAAGATCTGCCGCAAGCATCGCATTTTGGAATACCTCAAGTATTCAGATTGAGGCAGTATACCTCAATTTTGAGGCAGATTCCGATCCATAAAGAAGAATGGGCAGAAACTTGAGTCCAGAAGAGTCAAATTTTGGTCTTTGTAGAATTGCTGGTCTTCTTCCGCAACCACCATTTGAGCGAAGCGAACGCCCTCAGTGTCATTTTCTGTGAGAAAAGTTATAGTTTTCTGGCACAAGAACTTTTGAAGTTGTAGTATTGGCAGGCTTCTGCTGTCATCTCGATTAAAGTGGATTTATTTATTTATTGTCAATTCATTTTACTTTGAATTACTGTTTCATGCATTATCATTTGTAGCCAATTCAAGGAACCGCAATCGTAGTTATACATCCAGGCTCTTTTTACTTGCGAATTGGGAAAGCGTCCGATACATTTCCTCACACTATTCCTCACGTAATTGCAAGACGATGCAAGCCTCAAGTAACAAGTCCCCATGTCGACCCATTGCTCATCAACGAAGTCAAACTGGTTTGTTTATTTTATTATTAAATTATTTAAAATACCACATATTGTGTTCTCTGACAAACTGAAATTGGTATAGACTCCAGAAATTCAAGCGTCGATGATAGGTACCAGGAATTCAATAAGCGACGTTTTGGCTTCTTGTCTTACTTCAGATGGTGTTGGCAGATATGCCACTTTATCAGACCATGTAAACAAAAACTTATTTTTTAATATTTTTTTAAAATTTATTATCATGATTACTCAGTACAATTAAATTTTTATTTTACTATTGCGTAGGTTGTGAATTATAACGTCAAAGTTAAACCTGAAGCTTTACATGGTTCTTGTGATTTACACTGGACCAAAGTTGATCCCGTTCAAGAATATGTTATTGGAGAGGAGGTATGTAATATACACACACAGTCAAAAGTAATGCAATCACTACCAAACTCCTATCGCAGAATGCATCTACAAGAAGCTGGAAATGATCAAAAATGCATGTGCAGCAAATACCGATGTTTGTATCTCCGCTTCAGACATCCCGTCATCCCCTTCATGGCTATTATCCACGGGGACTGTTCCAAGAGGACAGTGGATGTCTTGTTTTGCAATCAGATCACTGTATTATGACACTGAGTGAGCATATTATGACCACCTGACATGTTTATGCAAATGCACGCACAGACGTCACCACAATATTGCTAGCAGGCCGGACCAATATAAAAAGGGAAGCTGAGTGTCGTCGACAACAGTAGACATATTCCATTCTTCAACTATGGGTAAACGATGCGATTTAACAGCCTTCGAACGCGGGATGATTGTAGATGCTCGGAGCTATGGAGCGAGTATCAGCGAAACAGCAGCATTCGTGGGATGCTTGAGAGCAGCTGTCGTTAAAGTATTTAAAGACTGGACGGTTACCTGGAAGACGGGGTCTGAACGTTCGCGTTGTGGCCACCCACGGATGGTTGATGATCTGACAGAACGGAGACTGTCACGACTGGTAAAGGATAACAGAAGGGCAACTGTGCATCAAATCACTGCTGATCTTAATCAGGGGTCCTCCAAAACGGTCTCTGAATGCACTGTCCGCCGCATACTGCATCGCATGGGATACAGAAGCCGAAGATTTTTCTGCACACCTTTGCTGTCTGCAGCCAACGAGCGGAAACGACTCCAATTCGCTCAGGAGCACAAGGTGGAAACAAATCGTGTGGTCTGACGAGTCACGATTCCAGTTACATCATGCGGACAGCCGCGTGAGAATCTGGCGGAAACAGCACGAAAGCATGGACCCCGCATTCATGAGTGCAACCCTTCAGGCTGGGGCGGACAGTGTTATTGTCTGGGGAATGTTTTCCTGGCATGTGTTGGGTCCGTTAATGTGTCGAACAACGTCTGGATGGCACAGCATACCTCCGTATCGTCGCTGATCAAGTCCACCCTGTCATGTTGATGGCGTACCCCAATGGAGATGGCTACTTCCAGCAAGACAATGCGCCATGCCACAGAGCTCGTATCGTGCAGGAGTGGTTCCAGGAACACGAGGGGGACTTTACCTTACTTCGGTAGCCCCCACAATCCCCAGATCTCACTCCAATTGAGCATTTGTGGGACAAAGTCGAACGAACCATCAGACGGCTGGATCCACCACCATCCAATCTAGCACAACTAGACAGTGCTATCCATCAGGCACGGTGTCAGATTCCTCCCACCACCTTCCAACATCTCGTGGAATCAATGCCACGAAGAATCACTGCAGTGTTAAAGGCAAAAGGTGGCCCAACGAGATACTGACAGGATGGTGATAATAATATGCTCACTTAGTGTATATGACTATAAGCCACATAGGGTGAGCAACTACTGTGACATGCACAGGGGCTAAACATGGGGTTAATGTTAGCACGCAGGGTGTAAGCAAATAAAATCAGTGATGTGTAAATTTCCTTCCTATGCATATTTGACAATTTGCATAACTTTTTCTGGGGTTGCAGTGGGGTGGTCACAAAGGGTAACAATTGCATAGAGGGCATGATCATATGGCAACTAAATTTGATGGGGTCATCAATCTCTCTTCACACAGATGCCCTGCAAAGTCGCACAGATCGGCCATTGATGTTTCACCCGTGAATGCTGTAAATGTAGAGCCCGCCGTCTGCTCATGAACTTTTTGACCACCCTTTATATTTTTGGATTTGCTTATATTTTGTACATTTCAGAAACTCATGAAAAATCTAGTTTGCTTATTTGCGTTAATAAAAATTACATCTTAGGTCTTTTATTTAAATCCAAAAGAAAAGTTTAATATACATTGGCCTATCAGAAGGGGGCGTTTGCATCTTCACTCTGGCATAGGAGGATCCCTTTCAGCCATTTTAACGGATTTAGAAGCAATTTGGGGAACGGCTATCCAACAGTGCTTGGATATTCCTTTAAAAGATCTCAGAGTACGTAAATAAATTTTAGCTTTCACTTGGTGTTTTCGTAGCAATTCATAAAATTGGGTTTTAAATTTTAAAATTTTAGCATTACCGAGCAGTTTTGGTTATTCCCGATATTTATAATCGCCAACATGTGAAAGAAATGGTCAACGTCATCCTTACAAAATTAGGATTTGGAGGTTGTTTTGTACAGCAGGTAAATTTCTATTCCCCCATAAATAGAAACGGCTCTTATACAGTCGACTACAAAAACATGGCTCGTTGAGGTTCTAGCAGAGAACAGCAGAGACTGAACTTTGCAGATGCAAGTTTGGACCTAGATTGGACCAAGGTTGTGTTCTCTGATAAGAAGCAGTTCAATCTTGATGGTCCCAATGGACTTGACTGGGAATGGGTGGACTCGCGTGCACCCCAACGTGTCAAGAAGCGACGTCAAGCTGGTGGTGGCACGGCGATGGTGTGGGGAGCAATTGGATATCTTGGGAAACTTCCACTGGTGGTCGTGACTGGACGAATGTGCTTCCCAGATTACTGTGGACCTACGGGCAGAGCTGGTTCGCTTGGTGTATGACTGTAGGAGACAATTTGATACAGTGGAAGCGTTTACTGAAACAATCCATGAGTGCTGGGGCAATCCAACAAACATATGTGCAGAACTTGTATCACTCAATTTGAAACTGGCTCGTTGCAGTTCAGAGTGCACATGGAGGGCCAAGTGGTTGTTAGTGTACAGAAAAAAGTATCTTTTCGCCGATGTTACATTTTATTCGAATAAAAGCGGCACCGAGCTATATTTTTGTCACTGGTGTTTACAGAGGTGTCTGATGAAATCGTTATTATCTAATTTGCATAACTTCGCTGCCCACTGTAGCTTTACGTATTGTAATACTGAAGGGTTTGTGTGTATTGGTTAATATTTTTCTTGACTTTTCCTCGTCATACAGGTCTTTACCCACTGTTCTCTGCTGGAGCCTCAACGAGCCATATATATTGTCATTGACTGTAAATAGTTTTATGTTTATTGACTTTACCATAATGATTTTCACCCATTAGGAATCTGTTTGTGCCACTTTTGGAGCAGGATTAAGTTATGCATGTGTGGTTGATGTTGGAGACCAGAAGACTAGTGTATCATGTGTCGAAGATGGTATTTCTCAACGTAATACCAGGTGAGAACTAAGTAAAAATTATCGATGCTGATATGAGCTTTTCATAAAATTCTTAGACCTGATACATGATGATGATACATAGCGGGAGATCTATGCATTTGGTCGCCTCGAAGCTTATCAATGGAGTATTAATTAATATTGGGCCAGAAGCCAAGCCATATGCTTGGGGTCCTAGTGGTGAAAATGCATGCAGATTTTAGGCTTGATTTCTGGTTTGCTTTTAGATGCACGTTTTTATCTACGTCTGATTCCATTCTCTTGAAAAATGGAACAAAGTGTCAACAATTATCAGCTCACGCAAGGCTAAGAAACTTTTTGAGTTTTTCTTTGTGAACAAAAAAGAACTGACATCTACAACCTGTGACAATAAAGTTCGGTGAATGACGTCAAATTGCTAACGGTCGTAAGAGTGCACCATCGTCATATCCTGCCCCAGACAGGTCGAGACATGTTTAAACAAATTTGAGAGAATCAGCGCTGCGAGTGTGTTTATTGTGTTTAAGCAGGTTTCACTGTAATCACGATTTACAATATCCTGATTTCCTTAGAATCTGTCATGTCACTAAACACACAGTGAAAACAAACAAGAACTTAGCAAAAACATGCATCAGACAGACCACTTCAGGCATATTTATGTGACTCGTTGATCTCTAAGAAGGAAAAATAAAAATGAGACATCCGGTTCCCTGGATGCTGGGAGACGCTGAAGAAGTTTTAAATTATTGATGAAAAACGGGAAAGAAAATTAACCGGGATTCGAACCGGGAACCTTTGGCTCATGCTGCCGATGCGCTAACTCATTGTACCACTGCAAACACAAAAGCATTGCACTATTTACATGTCCTTTGGGCTTGGTTAGAGCAGTTACCTAGTCCGCAGGGATAATATTCATTAAAGAATAGCTCGTGGGTGGCATGAACCAAAGGTTCCTGGTTCGAATCCAGGTACAGGTTATGATGAGTCTTTCTAGCCATCATGAGAAAAACTATAAACCATCATTTCATTCTAAATTTTTACATTTAAAGGTTAGTGATGGATTTTGGAGGTAGCGATATTACACAAACATTTCACTGGCTATTAAGGAAAAGCGGATTCCCTTATAAGCAATGCAATACACGGAATTATATAGATGCATTGTTATTGCACGAATTAAAAGAAACACTTTGTCATGTTAATTTGGTAGGTTTTCCTCGATTCTGATTAAATTTTTAGGCTTAATAAGTTTGCACTAAGTAAAAAGTATTTTTTTTTTCTTATTAAAAAGGATATCACAGGCCCACAACTTCGTACATTCCAAGTTAAGCATCCAGGACAAGCTATTTACCAATTTAACATTCAAGTTGGAGATGACTGCATAATAGCCTGTCTTGGCCTTTTTCATCCCGATTTGTACAGTATCACCGGTTCTAAGCAGACTCACTTTCAGCAGAGGTCACAAGGTGATTCGGAAGACCCACATGACAAAAATTATTTGAGAGAAACTAGCCAAGTTAGTTGATTAACGTTTGTTTGCAGTTTTAATATCATTTAATCGAGGTGTCACGAATTGTTTAACGTTCTTATATGACGGAGGATTGAAAAGTAATGGAACATTGCACATTCAATACACCTCGTTGACGAAACTTCATTTTCTGGTTGTATGGCCACCTGCTCTTGGCTGATTTTACCACTTCATCCAAACAAAAAGTCGCGGCCTCCTAGGAATTTCATCATTGGTCCCAAAGAGGTGATAGTCAGATGGTGCGACGTCTGGACTGTGGGGTAGATGTGTGAGCATCTCCCAGCCAAATTCATCAATTTTTTCTTGGCCCACTTTGAAGAATGTGCACAACCTGGAAATGTTGCTAGAGTCCAGACAATCAGCACCCTACACCTCCAACGTTTCCCTGTAGATTTCAATGGCATTTTTTCGTTTGGCCCACAAAAAATGGACCACACCTTGCTGTTCTTCAAAAGTTGGCGATGCTATGCCATCTTTGCTCAGCAGTTATTAGTCCTTCCACTAGAGCGACACCTGATCAAGTTAGTGCTATCTGTATAGCGAAAGATTCAAACTCTCAATGTGCCAACTTTAAACATCCGAATCAAAATAGGATTCGATAAACAAATTGTTGTGCAATATTTTTCGATCCTCCCTCGTATAAGAAAATACGCTGTGGATACGGTCACGGCGCCGTGACTTGTCAGCGTTCACGGATGGTCGAAAAAGGGAAGTAACGCGATCAAGGCCAAAGCATGCGGATGATCAGTGATGAGCGAAACCACAGAATAAGAAACATTCTTATTCTGTGGCGAAACGGCACTTTGGCAAGCGAGAATCGTTCAAAGGAGTATTTCCCGAACGATTTACGTGCAGATAGTGAAATCAGACAATTCACGAAATACGCAACTTATTCCATGAATTGTACAAAGTCTTTTTACCGCCCGTGTGCGAAATAGAAACGAAGAGGGGTGGTGATACTGCCCACCATGTCCGTAGTTAATTGCTCCATGTTACGGCCGCCTGTTTTAAATCGTGGACGAGCTAGCGAAACTTCTGTGGGAATATGAAGAAAGCAATTCCATTCAACTTTGGACATGCCATTCCAGAACTACTGACGGCGCTCGAAAGCGTGGGAATGCATGTTTTGTGAAAGAAGAGCTACGTTACACAGAAATAATGTATAAGCCGAGCTCGCCTAGCGGACAGAGGGCAAATCAGAGGTGAAATTTCATTATTTAAGATGAATTACAAATGTGAGAAATTATATACAGATTTATCCAAGGCCACCACCATCACGGGTGCCATGTGTGAATCGCGCACCGGCGGCCGTGTTTAGGGACGCACAGCAGCGATCAAAGAGTGGACCCCCACCCCTCCTCGTATCAATTTTGGCACTCGGGCAACCAAAAGACATTACAGTTAGTGGAATGAGCAATAGGAACTTGCATGTTTCCTGACTTGTGTGATTTCACTATGTGCGCGTAATTTGTTTACATAGACATGTACGCAAATGACTCCTTTGAACGATTCTTGCTTGCCAAAATGCTGTTTCGCCGATTATTAATCATCCATTGCGCGAAGCATATGCTCTATCCTTCACCATGTCACTTCCCTTTTTAGACCATCGTGAACGCTGACAAGCCACGGCACCGCGACCGTATCCACAGCGAAGAAAATAATACTCCAGAAAAATTACCAAATACAGTGTGTTTACAAAGGATTGTAGTGGTTTGACAAATTGCAGTGGGTTTGAAGGGATGATGTTCAATAAAAATATGGTGAAGCACCACATGTAGAAAGGAGAATTCTGCAATGTTAATTTGCAGTTATGACAATAGTTAAGTTTCAAGCATGTGCGGATGGGTATACCCCATCACAAAGGGTTAGGCAGGAATGAAGATGAACGATTTTGAAATTTTATTGTAATAACACTACTCAATTTGTTTTCCCTGGTTATATAGATTTGCTGACAATGTTTTTTTCCCCCACGAATCCAGGGCTTTATTAACAAGTTCCGAGGCATTTTCTTCCTTTCATCGAAAAGAGCTTTAAGCCCATTTCGACTTGTCACTATGCGACCCCACGGTTTCTGTTTTAAGTAATCCCAAGCAAAATAGTCCATGGGGGCTGCATCTGGAGATTGGGGCGTCCATTTATCGGGGTGAATGTACTTCCAGGGTTTGCGCTAGGACAAGAAATCTAGAGTCAATTTGAATCGCAAGCCTGAAAACTGCGAGTCAAATTTTAAATTCTTTTTTACTTACTTACTTTTCAAACCCGCTTATCCGTTAGGGTCGCGGGGGCAGCAGCCCTATGGAGGATCTCCAGCGATCGCGATCTTCCGCCATCAGGCGCATGTCCTCCCTGGTAATATCCAAGCGACTCGAACCCAGATTCTCCTTGTAGTCTAGCCACCTGGTTCTAGGCCGACCCCTTGGTCTCTTACCCACCGGCTTGGAAAATAACAACTGCCTAGGAAGACTAGTTTGCGGCATCCGTATCACGTGGCCATACCAGCGCAACTGAGATCTCTCAATGAGAAGTAGCGGCTCAACACCTAAAGATTCCCTTATTGTGCTGCTGTATACTCTATCTAGTAGGGTAACACCTGCCACACCTCTCAGAAATCTCATTTCGGCCGCTTGTACCCGCGATCGCAGTCTTTCGGTCATTACCCAAACCTCATGACCATAGGTGAGAATGGGGACAAAGATAGATTTGAAGACGGAGAGCTTGGCTTTGATACCCAACTCGCGTTTCGTTACCACGGATCGCCACAGTTCCGAGCATCCAATTCTTTCTCCTGCCGTCCATCACTCGTGAATGCAATCCCGAGATACTTGAATTTCTCCACCTGTCTCAATGAGGCTCCCCTAACATGGAGAGCACACTGAGCAGGCTTTCTCCCCAGAACCTCGGTTTTAGCCACACTGATCTTCATCACATTTGGCTGCAAACCGGTCTAGTGCATGCTGAAGGTTCGTGCGAGAAGACCCAAGGAGGACAAGGTCGTCAGCAAAGAGCAACCTCTCCACCAGGCAGTCGCCCACACAAACACGCTCATCGCCTCGGCTGCCCCTGTCTATCCAGTCCATAAAGATAATGAACAAGACGGGCGACAGTATGCACCCTTGGCAGAGTCCAACACCCACAGTGAACGGTCTTGACTTAATGCCATTTTTCCGGACACACATCTCAAAGCTTTCGTACAGAGGCATGATAGCAACCAGTAATTGCCCATCCACTCTATGCAACACTTGCCAGAGCTTCTCCCGAGGAACTCTGTCATATGCTTTTTCGAGGTCCACAAAGCAAGTGTAGACCTCTTTTGCTTACTCCCTGGATTTCTCAAAGATTTGCCTTAGAGCAAAGATGTGATCCGTCGTGCTTCGGCCAGGTCGGAAACCACACTGCTCCCCCGACAGTTTGGAGTCTATAGTTGCTACTATAATTAATTAGAAATTTAAACAAGACCGCATGTGACAAAATGAAGTGAGGTTAAAATGTTGTGAGAAGGATATGGGCTGATGATATTCAAAATTTAACAAGTCAATTTTTAGAAAAATTCCCATTTGACGCGTAAATTGCGAGTAAGTGCAAACCCTGTACTTCACTTTTCTTTTTTTTTCTTTCCAAGAAGTCCAAGAGTATAAACTTGATGAGCTAAATGAGCAGGGGCAGAATCTTGGGGAGCATGATCGCCTTTCAAATATAACTTTCGAGCATCGATGTCCGAAAGCAGTTTGATAACCTTGTGGAAATAATAATCTGCGTTTATCTTAGCTCCAGGCTTGATAATTCCCAAATGCGTTTTATCATTATACGAAATCCCTCCCCCATACCATGATAGCTTCGCAATGCGATGGTTTTTTGTTGAGTCGTTCGAGGTGTATGTTTCCCACGTTTCTCTGTCCCCTGCAGCCCGTTAAATAGAAATCTGTACAATGGCAATGATCTCTTGTGCCTCTTGTCTCTATTGGCTGTTGAACTTGATTTTTTTTTCCCCTCATTACCAAATTGAATGTATTCGAAATATGATACCGGAAGGTTCAACAGTCCGGCCATACTTCTTTGGCTCAATGGGTTTGGAGATTTTAGCATTTTCCCAAGACGTTGTAACTTACAAGCGCTCGCCCCAACACGACGTCCAGCTTTGTGTCTTTTTCTTCACTGCTGGTACCGTGGTTTCTTTGGCTTCTTTTCAGAGCTTGGATATTGTTCCTACGCTCTTCGTCTGATTTGAATGTTCAGTTCACAGGAAGCGTGGATTTAGAAATTTGCATATTAGCCACCTTGAAATAGTACGACGCTCTTTTCAAAATCATTCATGTTCATTCCTGCCCATCTTCTGTACGTACCTAGAACTGCTATGATCATTTGTAAACATCCTGTTTTGCAAATTCTCGATAATTAATCCATTGTTATCTAAGATTTGCCAATCTCTCTTTCGGATTTTTAAGTTCTTATTTTTTTTTTCAATATTTTATGTTAGAGGAGAGGAGCAAGAGAAAACTTTGAAGTGGGATCTCAGAATGCAGACATGGGAATGCAAGACGATGTTCAGCTGGGGCCATCACAAATGGAAGACGATATCGATCCCACAGATGCAGTGGTTCCCATTGCCACCCGAGATATTGATAAGGAATTGCAGTGTGATCAGCTTCTCAGTTTAGACCAAGCCATTCTCCATTGTGTGGATCGATGTGGTAAAGATGTAAATTATTATGAGAAAGCTTATAAAAGAATTGCAGTCAGGCTGTTTCTACGAGGGTTTTCCGAAAATGAGTTTCGTCGTCTTTTTTCACATGGAAACTATATTGCCAAAATAAAAATATGGTGATTGTGCAGTCCTTCCCTCCCTTTTTTCGCTCTGTGTACCGAGCTTTGCAAAAGTTCTGTTCCACTCTTTACATCCCCCCAAAAAATGGACTGCTCAATAGACCTCAAGTCATCAACCGTTTGGCTGTGAGAAAAGCCTTCGAACAAGACCCGACGCTCAAAATGACTGCGCTCGCAAAGAAAAGGAAAATTTCGGTGTCCAGCGTCCAGAGCGGTCAAAGAAGAAGGTGGAAAGAGCGTGAGGCCTCTGCTGACGGATCGGATACGGGAACAACGTCGGGAGCGCTGTCGCCGTCTTCTCAACGACTTGAAAAGTCATTGCGAGCGAATTGTCATTTTCTCTGACGAAAAGACCTTCACGGTCGATCCTGTCGTCAACAAGCAAAACGACTGCGTGGTAAGCTTCGGCCAGGACATCTCCAAGGTCCGCTATGTGTCTACAACCAAGCACCCGGCCTCTGTGATGATGCTCGGAATTGTGGCGTCGAATGGCGAGAAAAGTGGCTCTGGAAGTGTTCGACCCCCTGTCGGGCCACTCCCTTAGTCTTTTCCTGCCCCCTCGCCCCCCGCGAGGCGACCGCTGCTCGGACAAGGGAGTCACGCTTAATTGGCCTATTTGAATTACTAGAGTTACGTTAGGAGAAAGAGACTGCACTGATTGGGGCAATCCATTGAACCCTTAATTCTTGATTGGACGGTTGCTTCCATATTTAAGGGTTTGTCGCCCTTTGTGACACGACAGAGAAAGCTTCCCTAACTTTCCTCTTGTCTTGCGGCCAGTTGCGATCTGAGATTCTTTTGGGTGGATTTGGTGCGTACCGATTATTATTTTTACGGACGTGCTCTACCTGTTTTTACTCGGTCACTGCTCGCCTCTTCTTGTGCTTTTCTGTGCCTATTTAATAAAGGCGTATTCTTGGACCCGTCTCTCTCCCTCTTTCCTTCTCTTCTCATCTACGTGCATCAGCAAGCGAAGTCGTCGTCGCCCGCAGTTAAGCTAGGGAAGTTTAGGGTGAGTTGTTTTAAGTATATAAATTTATCTTTTCTTTTTTTTAGTGGGTCGAGCCTAGCTGTCCGTTCGGATTCGCCGGACCTTTTTATTGTTACCCCATTCCCAAAAAAGAATGTTCGGCCCATTAAATTGTGTTTTTCCCGTTAAAGGTCTTTTTTTGTTTCTTTTCTAAGCAGCGTTATTCTTAAGTATAACTGCTCGCCCCCATTCCTCATTTCGAGTTTGGTAGTGGTTCAACCTCCTGAATACCACACAATACGACTTTGCCATCCTTAACACAACGCAAATTCAGGATCGTTGAATCGTTCGCCAAAATCGTAGTGGTTCCCATCCCCTCGTTATCCATAAAAATACACCATGGCATCATGAACTATACATGCTGCTACTCTTTCTTCAAACTGATTGCACGCTACGACAAATGTCTCAATGTCGATGTGCGACTACGTCAAAAAATAGTGCAAGGTGTATAGTTCGTGATGCCATGCTGTATTTTTTTTGGCAATAAAGTTTCCGTGTGAAAAAAAATGACGAAACTTACTTTTGGAACAACCCGCATATTACGGAATTATAGTAAAACATGAAAATAAAGAGCAGTAAAGTTTATATGTGCACTGAGATATTTACACTGAGTTAGCAAAACTCATGGGATATCAAGCACATTGATTGATGGGCATGGCTCACGAATTCACAGGGGTAACAGATTCTGGGAATGGACCATTAGACATTGTGGGAAGAGCTTGGATAAGTGATTAATCAGAAATGGCACGTCGTCGCGAGTTGACGTCTTTTGAACGGGGTATGATAGTAGGTGTCCGACGCATGGGATGTTCCATTTCGGCAGTGGTGCAGGAATTTGGCTTTCCCCGCTCGACTGTCTCAAGGGTGTATCGGGAATGGCTGGATGAAGGCATCACAGTCCACAACAGGCACCATACCGGGCGTCCAGCTGCCCTGAATGATCGTGACCGGCGACATCTGGGACGAATGATTCAGAGAGACAGGAGCGCAACAGTGCAGCAAATCACAGACCAGTTCAATACTGGCCGCACTAGAAACGTCTCTCGGTGGACAATCCGTTGGAATCTGCATGCCCTCGGGTTTGGCAGCCGTCGCCCTACACTGGTGCCAATGCTTACCCAGCGTCATCGGACACTCCGGCGTGCATTTGCCACCAACCATCTTGGCTGAACTCTGCAACAGTGGCGTAACATCATATGGTCAGACGAGTCACGATATCAACTGTACCACGCTGATGGGAGGCACTGTGTGTGGCGCAGACCTCACAAAACGATGGATCCCGCATGCCAACAGGTGGTGGTGCAGGGTGATGGGGCGTCAGTGATGGTCTGGGGTGCATTTTCCTGGTTTGGAATGGGCCCTCTGGTTATCCTGGACCAAACGTTGAATGGTCCACGGTATCGTCAACTCATCGGAGACCATCTGCACCCGTTTTTGACATTTCAACACTCTGACGACGTAGCAGTCTTTCAAGATGACAGTGCTCCACCACATCGCTCCAATGTCGTCTGCGAATGGTTCGAGGAGCATGCAGGAGAGGTCCAACGACTGAGCTGGCCAGCCCGGAGCCCTGACACGAATCCCATCGAGCATATCTGGGATGCTGTTGAAGTCAGGCTCCGGGCACTGGATCATCCGCCCACGAACGGGCAGCAACTATCTTCAGCTCTGCAGACTATCTCGTGTCAACTGCCTCTAGAAGTGTACCAGGGACTTGCAGGCTCACTAACACGCCGTATTGCTGCACTCCACAGGGCCAGAGGTGGCCCGACCAGATATTAAGTAACTATCCCATGAGTTTTGCTAACTCAGTGTAAAGCTTCCAACCATCTAAATTCTAGACATTCCTTAATCAAGAACCAAATTTCATTTGATGTGTATTCTGTATTGCATCCATTACAGCAATTCTTGTAACATTGTTTCCTGTTTGAGATTATATTGTTTATACTAGACGCTGCACAATATGTGTGCGTAGATTATTTGAGTTGAAGTAGGTACCCCTACAGTACCGGATAATATCCAGCAAAAGAAAAGCTCCATATAATAGATGATTCACGCTGCAGGAAGGAAGTATGATGCGAATGAAAGCTGTATTCGTGATTGGTGGGAAAAAAAAACAAGTGCGTCTCCAGCAAACCAAAAGTCATTGCCAGACATTTCGCAGCCAAAAAGGATGGTTTCCTGACATGCTGCCTTCCATGTTAGGATCCACCGCCTTCTTAATGTTCCTCTATCCGATCAAAGACACCAAACTGAATTGAGTACCATTAAATCTATAGCAAGGTTAAATATATGAAAAAAGCTGCAAGGCAGTATGGGAAAGCCACGTTACCAATTGTCATCTCATTCAGATCAACGCGCGGCCAATAAAAAAGAAACTGAAACTATAGAGGCTAAAATGCAGCTGAAACAGTGCTTCAAGATTTTGAGCACTACACGTGCGCAGTCAGAGACTACTTTACGGGGCGGAGGTGAAAAAGTAGTGACGTGCTTTCCCACACTGCCTTGCAGCTTTTTTCATATAGTGAGACAGAGTAAGAGTCCTGTGAGAAAAGTATCCGACATTTTTTTTTTTCTACGAAAACCTGATGGATTTGGATCGCGCATGCTTGCATGAGCCGACCGTGAACCTTTGTGCGTATGCGTGAATTTTTTCCCGCCTCTCAATAGCGTCAGTTGCTGGCAATCAGCATTAGAAGGTGGTAGTGTGTTGTGCTCTTGTCAGTTTTTGATTTGGAGGCTTTCGGTGACTATGCTATGGTCGTACCTGTACACCCAGGAGTCGTCACCAGTGATTATGGTGTTCATGAAGTCGGGGTCACTGTTTGCGGAGGCCAGCATGTCCTGTGAGACGTCGACACGAAGTTGCTTTTGCTCTGCTGTCAGCAGCTTCGGCACGAATTTCGCCGCCACTCTCTTCGGTCAGAATGGAATGTGCCGAAAACGTACTGCTGCCCAACTCTTCCGCAACTTCTCGGATAGTCACACGACGGTCCCGCATCACCACAGCGTTCACTGTGGCAATGACCTGGTCATTTCGGCATGCTGATGGCCGAGCGGTTGTACCAGTCCTTAATCTGTGGGATACCCATAGCATCGTCACCAAAAGCCATCTGAATCTTCCGGATGGTTTCCACCAGGCTGTCGCCCAGTTTCTGGCAAAATTTGATGCAGTAACGCTGCTCCAGTCATTCTGTCATTTTCCTTCAAATCAAAAACCGACGAGAGCACAACACACTACCTCCCTCTAATGCTGATTGCCAGCAACTGACGCTATTGAGAGGCAGGAAAAAATTCACGCACATGCACAAAGGTTCAAGGTCGGCTCGTGCAAGCGTGCGCGATCCAAATCCATCAGGTTTACGCAAAAAAAAAAAAAAAATAAGGTCGGATACTTTTCTCACAGGCCTCGTACAGGGTGTCCATAATTAAAGAACCTTATTGCAAACCTTATTGTAATAGGGTCCTTTGATTATGGACACCCTGTATATAGTATATATCCAAATTTGAATACCAATTTTGTTTAGAGAAATACACTGTCATATCACTGAATTATGACCACCCACTTAGTATGGGAGTAGCCACCCTTCACTGCTATAACTGCTGCTAGGCGTCGTGGCATGGACGCAAGAAGTGCAGATGGTATGGCAGTCCATTTTGCTTGAAGCGCTGTCCAAAGAGCTTCGAGAATCAAAGAGGGAGGGTCCAGCTACCGTACGTGGTGATCAAGGTGCTCCCACAGATGTTCGATTGATGTCCAGCGAATTAGCGGGCCAAGGGAGCACTCGAAAGCTACTGGAATATTGTGAGCATGTACGGGTGCACCTGGTCCGCTACGATTGACAAATAGCCACAGGCATTCAAATTGCCCTCTAGACGAATCGGTGGACCTAACTCCTCCCATCGGAAGATCCCACACACATATACACAACCCCCCACCAGCCTGTTTCCGGCCCACAATAGCCTCCTGCAGTCTATTTTCATGTCGTTCATGACGCACTCGCCATCGCCCGTCAATCTTATGGAGCAAAAACCTTCACTCGTCGGAGAAGGCGACCTTAGCCCACTCGCCTGCGGTCCAATGGCGGTGCTCACGTGCAAAATCTAAGTGTTGTCGATGAGGACCCCTGGTCGACATGGGTGTAGCAACCATGCGTCAACTGTTCAGGCCCATCTGTAGCAGGGTGCGTTCGACGATAATGTCAGATACACGTCTGTTGGCACCACTGCTGAATCTGGTGGTCAGTCGATGGACTGTGGCTCTCCCATCACCTTTTACGAGTCGTCGTAGGCACCGTTCACCCCATCGGTCGAACAGCGGTCCGTGAACAGTTCACAAATCGCGCCGTTTCGGAGATGGTGCTGCCCTCGCTGCAATAGCCTATTATCATCCCTTTTTGGATGTCCGTTAAATCCGGACGTTTACCCATCTTGAGGCTCGTGCATCTGCCGTTTGATGCACCAGCTTTAAAGCTTTCTCAGCCTGTTATGCAAATTTTGCAATGCGTAATCGCTGTTGGGGCGAACCATGCGTGTGCCTTGAAGCGGTGCTGGTCATAATTCATTGACATGACAGTGTAATGTCGTTTCATAAAAAATTTCCTGCAAACTTGAAGATGGCCAGTTCATGAATATTTTTCCAAATTTGTTCCTATACTATAAAACTTCTCTTTTTCTTATTTCTAGGAAGTGACGAAATGAAACGAAGGATGTACAGTTGCATTCTGATAGTTGGAGGAGGTATGCTGTTTACTGGAATTCACACGTGGCTACAGAACCGTTTGTCAATGCAAATCCCAATCCTTTATCGTGCAGAACAAATGGACATAATAACGAGGCCAAAGGATATGGACCCACGCATTACGTGTTGGAAAGGAGCAGCAGTTATGAGCTGTTTAGACACGGCTCAAGAACTCTGGATTCGTCAGAGGGAGTTTGCACGTTTCGGAGTGAAAGTTTTACGAGAAAGGGCACCGTTCATTTGGTGAAGGAAATATTTTACGTTTATTAACGGATTTTTAAAAACTCTCCTGAAACGACAACAACAATACATTTTCAGTTTAGTGAGAATATATTTATTTTTTTCCTTTCTTCTTTTTTCCCGTTAACATTTTACTATTGTCTAATTTCTTTTTCCCGTGTTTTAATTTCATTTTTTTAATTTGACGCTGTCCCATCCACTGTGGGTAGTTACCAAATTGGTCTTTAAGTTGCTTATTGAATTTCCTTTTTACTTCATCTGTATCCATTACATCTGAAACTATCAAAGCACAAAATGTTATAGAAACGTATTTTTACTTAAATAAAATCCATGAAACAATCAAACGAGCTGTCTTACCCGTTTCTGAATCTATCTTGGAGGAAGGCTTATTAGATGATATTTTTGAACCTAAAAATGGTGGTAAAAACACAAAATCTTCAGTGAGATTGCAATAAACCTTCCACTATAACTTTTACAAACAATTTTTTTGTTAACTTGCTACTTCTTAAAGGTAAACTCGACACTTATTGCATCATAACATTAATCCAGGTTAATAGAGTACACTATATGATCAAAAATATCCGGACACCCCTCACAGATCATCGATTGGCCCAATGTCACATGATAATGACTTGCACATCATTTAAATAGCTTCCCACACCTTCAG
>JAHWFO010023306.1:19354-52061 GCA_023313115.1 Rhysida immarginata | reverse complement strand
GCCCTATTGATTTCCATGAAATCGTGGCTAGAGCGCAAACGTGCATGTGTCCGGATATTTGTGATCATATAGTGTAAGCCTATCTGCTGTGTAAGGCACACGCCGACGCAGCAAGCAGAAGATCCAGTTTCACGCTTTAATGCATAGGGCTGTATTTCGCAGAAGTTGCAGTAGCATTTAATTCTGCTAACGGCCCTTGTATATCGCTGTCACTGTTATCAAAATCGCAGTCATCACTACTGGTCTTGTTTCATAGTCCATTGCGATGCCCAACTGACAACTAACCGATAGCGTCCAATGTGTGACGTCACAAATTCGAAACTCCTTCGCACTTCTCGGCAACTTGTGACATAACAGTTGCCGAACCATGGCGCCAGTGTCTATCGCAGAGGGAGGGGGGGAAATGAAAATTTTTCTATATATTTTATCAATTCTGAGTACAGAATGAAAATTTTTATACATGCTACGTTGTTATTGAGACTTTCATCTTTCATTTTAAACAAAGTTGTTTTGGGTATGGAGTTTACCTTTAACCAATGCATTTAATAAAGGTATCGTCTATGAAATGTTACAATTGAACTCTTTTTATTTAAAAGTAAATTCTATCGAAAAAATTAGACTTTTTTTTTGAATCATAACATTAACTAAGGGTCATAAAGAACGTCGATCCTTGAAATTTGCAATTGCGAAGAACTAGCGGTACTTGTAAAACTCGACTTTTCTCCGTTTTTACTTTTTGGCACATAGACCCCGTCATATTTATAGCATTCAGTTAAGTATAGATGTGAGGAACACCAAGATGACCCAAAAATTGTGAAAAACACTGAATTTTGGATGTGGTAAAAAAGTACCATATATACTCGTGCATAAGCCAACCCCAGTTTTTTGGTCCCAAAAAGTGGAAAAACACCATGACCCGAGCATAAGCCGAGGCAAAAAAGGCAACGCTTGAGAGGGAAAAAAATTTGGGAAGATGTAACCTAATGCACTAATTAATGTATTCTATGTTTGTACTATGTGCTGTAGGTTACCGTATATTAAATTTTATGTGCTAGTGCTTGGATCGCCTGTCGATGTTCGAAAGCCATGCAGCAGTTTGGGGCAAATTTCCGCAGGGCAAATGACTGGACCAAATCAAATGTAGACGACTTTGTTGGCATTTCAATTTCCTAACATTAAGTTTACATATGAAAAAGAATTAGATGGTTCCTTGGCTTTCTTAGGCTTACTAGTCAGCACAACCGAAGTACCGGGTGGGCAAGAAATAACCTGAGGTGTTTAGAGCTCGCTAGCGGGGATTCTATTAGGCCAAATGCAGTACATTTTGGTGTATATACTTAGTGGAACATGCAGTTTCGATTTCTGCAAAAAAAAAATAAATAGTACCAAAAGTCGCCATAGGGGGCGCTTATTTCAAGAAAACAATGAATACATTTGCATAAGCACGTTCCGTGTTGAGCAATCATGACAATAAAAGGCAAGGCTGAGGATCTCCCATCATTCACGAACGAATGGCCTGACGATGACGCTTACTCTGCCTGACCGGGCGTTATTAGTCAAGTTGTTTTATAAGAAGAGCAACAATGCAAGTGCTGCCCTTCGTAAATTCCGGAGAGGACTGATGAGCATAACTAACTTACGGAAAATGATAACGGTTGAAAGTCGCTAAATGGGAAACGACCGCGCTCGCGTGCTAATCAGGGTGCGTGTCACAGGCGACGATTGTAAAAAAGGACGCCGCACGTGACGAGACGCCAAACCGACGCTAAATGGAAACCAGGCTTAAAAATCCTGTCCTTGCGTGTTCGGCCTTGTTGTCGCGAAGCAATCAGGAGGAAATGGCCAGGACTTCTCACCGAGGGAGTTATCCTCCTTCACGACAACGCGCGACCACATACAGCCCAGAAGACCACCCTATTATGGAAAAAGGTCCGACTCAGTGGAATTTTTGAAAATCGACCCCCCCCCCCCCAAGATAACGGCGCTGCTGTTGAAGCAGTTTCGCTGGGACATCATCGAACACCCTTCCTACAGTCTGGATCTCGCTCCAAGCGACTTTTACCTCTTTCATCATTTGAAGAAGCATCTAGGAGACCGACGATTCGCTTCGGACGAGGAGATGAAACACTTTGCGACAACATGTAAATTAGGTAGGTAGGTAGGTTAGGTTAGTTCAGTGTTGCCTTTGCGGTTAGAGTTCACTATCTGCACATTTACTGCGACTAAATAGTAAAGGGGGGGGGTATATACCAGTTCGTTAGAGGGGGGGGGGGGGCGGGCCACCCCCCCCCAGTTTGAAAAAATAAATATTTTCTTGGCCCCATGATTAGAAACCGCTCAATGTGCAGATACTGAACATTAACCAAGCATGTAATCAAATTAATTAACGAGAATATTGCGCTTACTTTCAACAACTTCCATAATGTCCTTGTTTTCGTCGGCATTTTCTAATATCTTTTTAAGACGATCAAGTTCTTTCTTTCCATAACGTTCTCGCTTTATCGACCGCATCTTTCTCTTCCATTTGCTGCGAAGCGATTTAGCCATTGTATATGCGATGCTATCCCTTACAACTCCGTCAAAATAGCTCCACGTGCTTTCGGCCAAACTTCAAACGACTGAATCGTATGATTAAAAGGGACGAATCAAACAGCGTGTACGGAAGCTCTGTCTGACCAAGCTGAGAATTCAAACAAATCACATGTTACAAAATATTTATCTCCATTAACAGCAAGATAACTGATAATCAAGTTTATATAAGCATTTATTTTGTATAGCAAAAGAAAAATAGGAAGGAATTTATTTGTCAAAACAAAAATTCTTTGACAAAAAAGGATGCGAAGATGCTTAATAGACTGGTTCTAAAAAGCTTCCGTAGCATGGTGACATTTCTTTAGCTAGTCTGTGTTTTAAAAGTGAATAAAATTACAATGTTTTATTATGAGGATGTACCTGTTGAAATAGTAAAATGAGTCAGAACGATAACATTTAACGTACTTCAACGATATTAATAATATTCAGTAGCATTGAGTTATAAATGCTAAATGTATAGCAACTCGAACCAAAACTTAAGACGACTGAGAACTAAAAACTCGAAACACCTCGAGAAGCAGTGGAAATATCGTTTGGCAATATCCAATAAGCAAAGCTTATGAACATGAAAGTATTTCGTTATATAGTATCAAAACATTTGTTCGATCGAAGTTGTATAGAAACATTTGTGTGCTCTACAAGCAGAAGATTTCAAACTGGAAATAACGTTAAGAATCTGATAGAAATAGAAAAAACGGAAAGAGAATCAAAGCAGGCACATTGCTTTAAAACTCTTTACAAATGGAAAGATTCGAGAGAGTTGGCTCAGTGTTTGGTTGATGGGATTATTTATAAGAAAAGTAAATTCAAATAAAAATTTATTTGGCTACTTTGCTTGTTAAATAAATAAACGAATTGAAATTGACATTTGGCATTTATTTTGAAGGTGGATTAATAGGTTTTAACAAGCCCCCTGGGATAAGAATACGGACACTAACCGGTAAAAACAATAATTATTTTAACGTATTCTACTATAATGCGATCTCTTGTATAATATGATCCCGCTTTCAGAGCCCAAACAACCAGTAAATTTTGGTGTATTTTAGGCTCGTACTAATTCAGGAATTGTTAATACTTACGGAAAATAAAGATAAAACTTAACAAAACGTTAATGCACTAGCAGCATGTACATTCAGTATAATTTCTTACGCAAATTCAGAGACTGGTTATCCAGACTGCTACACTGAAAGACACGCAGAGCAACTGCTATTGGGATTCACTCAGGATGCCGATACCTATCTGAAGCCGACGTCAGTCCTGATAGTTAACAAGGTTGCCACATTTATAGCTATGATGCACCTATACCCCGATAGCTGGCAGCGTTCATTTGTCTGTAGGGCCGCAGCATCATATCTCCTATCTTATTTACAGCGAGTCTAACAAGAAAGACAGGCTCCAGCACTGAAAAGTCACATGACCAAGATGGGTCTATTAACAATGTAACTTTCATTGTTTCCATCTTGTATTTTAACAATCAGTGTTTTATCCTTTATTGGAAACAATGAAGAGTGGATTGTTAATAGACCTATCTTGGTCAGGCGACTTTTCAGTGCCGGAGCCTGTATTTCTCGTTAGCCTCGTATTTACAGCTTGGAAGTCTCTCTACATGATGCCTGATGAAATTGTGGATGTCGAACTTTCATCGAAGAAGTAATTTCACACAATTCTGATGACTGGTTTTGCCTGAAGGCAGATTTGCAATAGGGTCCTTTAATTATGGACACCCCGTACTGCATAATGCACCAACATACTCGTTTGAAGTTTGTCAGACCAAAGTTCATTTGCAGTCCCCCCCCCCCTTTTCCCAATCATTGTAGCACTAAATTTGCCCTCTTGTATAACGCGATTCCACAAATATAGGTGCTTTTTCAGGTCAAACTTAGCCGGCCAGGTGGCCAAGAGAGCTAGGGCATAGTCTAATTCTCGAGTCAACCTGGTCGTGGGTTCGAATCCCGCCATGGGCATAGTGTTTGTGTTTGTCCTGGGCTGCGTACAGATATAACTTGTGTAAAAGGTGCAAAATGACCTTAGTAGTCGACGCCAAAAATTCTAATAAACCAACCAATCAAGTCAAAATTTTTCGCATCATAGTAGAATACTTACGGTCATTGCGACGTCAAGAACTTAACCCTCGTGTAACAGGAGCGATTGTTTCGATAAAACCATTTGGAGATTACATATACAGTATATGAAATCTTTTTTGCATTATTTATTGTAGGCCAGCAGACTAAAGGGTCAAACACATCTACACGGATTTCACGCGACAAGTTTCGTGTGCGACTCAAGCGACAATTTATCATCTTTAACGAATTAGTCGGATGACTCATGCGAACGATACGCGTGACTTTGAGCTCGTCCGACTTTCTTCCACTCAAAACAAACAAACAACCAATCACATTGCTCGCTGCTGCTACGTCATCATTTTTTTGTCGGATGAAATCTTTGCACGCAGTTTCCGCGTAGATGTGTTTGAGCCTTAGGTCTCTCGAAGGTATGCATTCATCTGGCTTCCACATGTTTAGTTTCCATTCTTCTGATTTGCTAGTGTAACAGGATTTCATGCAATCCATAGACATAGCTCTTCATAGAGCCATTCACACTTTTGATCGTTCAGTTTAGGTCATATAATGTATTTTAGCCTACGAGGCATTTTCATTATAAGGCTCTTACGCACTGTTGACTGGTTGCCAGCAACCTTGAGGCATAACTAGAATGGTTATCGTTTACACACATGGTTTCGGTGATCCATTAATTGCCGGACGCCAGAAAATCGAGAGCAACACATTAGGCGACTGGGAAGTTGCGCAACTGATAGGATGGCTCGTTTTTCTATTGATGTCTACGCGCTGTGTGAGAATCACCTTTTTTCAATCACTTTTTTTGATTATATCATAGACTATAGTGCGTTTCAGAGCAACTTGACTGTGTTAGAACAGTTACGGGACCGAATAACATGCAGTTGATCCAATATCAATGCGCGGTAATGGCTGCCTCTGAGGATGGCTTCCTTGCAAAGATGTAACTCTCACCAATCACAACTTACGCCGCACTACTTTGCTATGCGACGTCACATCAGGGCGTGAAAAGGTTGCGTAACTGTTTCAATACAGTCAAGTTGCTCTGAAACGCACTATAGCAGACCTTGGACTTGTCATTATCCCGTTTGTCTCATTTCGTTTTAATTTATTGTCACGTTTTCGCAAGACCTCCGAAAAAAGTGTAACATGCCACGTTCTTGTAATAGGGGGTCACCTAATATTGGTCTCACGTCTTCGATTTTCTATTTGATTCTGCTTGTTCGCAACCACAGTTGCTGAAAACTAATCAACAGTGCGTAAGAGGTGTAAAGCATGCTTTGTGACCAGGCCTGTTTGTGACCCTAAGAAAAGTATAAGGGTCGTACAAATGAAAACGAAAATTATTTATTTTATCCAAAGTGTATACAAGGAATTTAAAAATACTCTCCAAATGCGCTAAGGCATTTATCCCAATGTGTAACAAGGCTTACAGTAATTCCTTTATGGAAGAAGTCTTTCGGTTGCGTGTGGAACCATTCCAAAACCTCTTCCTTCACTTCATCATCCGACTGAAACCTGCGCCCTTTCAGATGTTTCTCGAGATCCCCAAACACGTGAAAGTCACATGGGGATAAGTCAGGGCTGTAAGGTGGATGCTGTATTGCTTCCCAGTTGAACTTTTTGATGAGGTCTACCGTTGCTTTCGAGATGTGAGGATGCACGTTGTCGTGGAGAAGAAGCACTCCTTCCGTACGAAGTCCAGGACGCTTGCATTTGATGGCTACGCACAGTGCCTTCATTGTGTCCCCATATCGTGGTGCGTTAACTGTGGTGCCTTTTTCAAGAAAGTCCAGTAAAATCGGGCCGTTGTGATCAAAAAACACTGTCAACATCACCTTCCCCGTGCTGTTTGTGATTGCTTTTGATTTTTTCGGGGGTGGTGACCCATATGCTTCCATGGACGACTTTGACGTTTGCATTTGGGCTGGAAACGAAAGCACCAAGTTTTATCCCCTGTAACGATTCTGTCGAGAAAATTTTCTCCTTCCTGTTTGTAGCGAGTCAAATGTCGCAGGGACGTGGCCATTCGAACTCCAAGTTGTTCCGATGTCAAATGATGCGGGACCCGTTGTGCAGAGATTTTTCTGTAGTGCAGATGGTTCCTCATAATGGAGTGAACAGTTCCACGACTACGGCCAGTTTTTGCAACAACAACATCGATTGTCACTCTTCTGTTTTCCTTTAAGACAGCGTCAATTTTGGCTGTGGAATCACCCGTGATGGCACGGTTTGCTTGTCTGGGTCGTTGATCATCTTGCAAGCAGACCGTCCCTCCGAAAACTCTTGCTCCATGCCCAAACACGAGTGAAGGTTAGGCAGTCGTTTCCACAGACGTTCTGCATACGACGATGAATTTCAGAAAATGAGACTCCTTCGCTCTCTGTTCCTGTTTCGTTCACTCCATTTTGTTGGTTGGACCAAGCACGAGCTGTCGTTCTTTCTCACGTGATGCAACACTTGCAACCTATTGTTCAATTTGCATGTGGGATTGCGCAATTGTTGAAAACAAAAGCTTACGATCCTTTCGAGTATTTAATAACATTACTTGACTGTAATTTTTATTTTTGCCCCTCTAGACAAGATGATCAGCGAGAAGAAGCACGTAAAAGAAACACTCCTTGTAGGCTCTGTGGAAGACAGCCCTATATCTATGGAGTCATGTGAGGAACATGTAAGGAATATTTTGCGACTGGACAAATTGATTATGGCACTTTCAACCGAAAGGTGCGCAACATTTAATTGTTTTTAATTTTTATATCACCCAGTGAAATTGCCCCACCCACAAGGCGTCATCCGAATTAGCCAAAAGTAGGTATACAGCAAGAGATACATCTGAACACACTTTATTACGTTATGGAGCCAAGACGTACACTTGTTTGTACCGGGTGTCCCAACGGAAAGCGGCATCAATAGGTTGTGGCACCACCTCTAGTGGCGATGCATTGTTCCAGCTGCAGGTGTAGGTGGTGAATGTCATCTGGGGGCACGTCTGCTGTGTCAGGTCTGTTACGGGGTGATCATAAACGACGTCCCACCATGTCCCACACGTGCTCAGTTGGCGACAGGTCTGGGGACCTCGCGGGCTGTGCTCATGTTTGCCGTGTGCGCTCTGGCATTATCCTGCTGAAAGACTGCGCCAGGTTTGGTGTGCAGAAAGGCAGTAATACGGGCTGCAGAATCTCTGTGACGTACCATGCTGCTGTCAGGGTGCCTTGGACGGTGACTAAAGGCGTTCTGGTATCGTAGCCAATAGCACCCCAGACAATGATCTTGGGTGTTGATCCACAATGGCGATACCGGATGCATTGTTCATTGGCATGTTCCAGTGGTCTGTGCCACACCCGTTCGTGTCCAAACTAAAGCGGGGTTCATCACTGAAGACCACCGGGTGCCATTCCATTCGCCAGTGCACTCGTTCACGACACCATTGCAGTCGTATCGTGCGGTGCTCAGGTGTCAAAGGAAGACACAACAATGGACGTCTGGCAGACATTGTCGCGGCGTGTAACCGGCGTTCTATTGTCGCTATTGACACAGGAGCAGAACCGGGAATAGCGATGTCGCACAGTTGCTGCAGGGTGATGGTTCTGTCTGCTAGCGCTGTTCGCAGTATCCGCCTATTAGTACGAGCTAGCGTGCTTCTCTGGACCCCAGAGCCTGGTCTTCTGGCACGTGTGCCTTCCTCTCGCCATTGCCTCCAACATCGGCCTACGTCCATGAATCTCACGACACATGGACAGCAATCCGTCTGGTTTTACCATCCAGCCTTGGAGAGGTTCAATCCGACCTCGTTCAAAGTCCGTTAATTGCGTGCGAATTACAGTACTGTACGTTCACAAGGCAGTTGCTTCCTCCCTACTGCATGGAACGTCTAGCACAGGTGTCAACTGATGAGCCTATACATGCACCCGGACACCCTGTATCAATCCAAATGGTCATGTCCCGTGAGCATGCATCTAATCATTTACTAGTCGGAGGTAGACGAGCCCCTTACTAAATATGGATAAGGTCGGATAACTTCTTGTTGGTGGGGCAGTTTCATTGCAAAGCAGTGCATATGGATTTTTTTTTAATTATGACATCATGAGAGTTTCCAGGAACCCTTTCATAATTACACCAGACCTATATTTGGAATTTTTTAAAGGAGAGGATTTCTCTTTTACGAGGATGGTTCAAAAATAAGGTAACGAGTGCACTTGGCCTCAGTTACAAGTGATTTTGTACAGCGTTTAAAATGGAATGTCTTGGAACATCCTCCCTTTAGCCCTGATCTCGCACCAAGCGATTTCCATTTCTTCGGACCATTGAAGAAGCATCTGGCCTGGCAGGTTGCCATTTCAGAACCGATGCTAAAATCAGAAAGTTGTCGTTAAATGGCTCCAGGACTTGGACCCTGACTCCTTCAATGCTGATTTCGATAGATTGCTTTACCGATGGAACAAGTGCTTAAGCAATCATGGTGATTATGTGGAAAAGCGATATGTACCAGTGTCTTACTAACTTTGTGTATTGCTTTGATTTCGTGAATAAATCTTGTTACCTTACTTTTTGAACCACCCTCTTACTTTACATTTCCTATGCTTTTGAGAGGGTTAACCCCGCCCTTTCCTGTGAATACAAATTTTGGAGTACAAGGGCTGTTCAATAATGAATGAGACTGATTTTTTTTTTAATGTTGTGTGAGACCACCATGTGGCGTGCATGCCTGCAGGAGATCAGACTTGTTTAGTTCCTCCGTGCTGCATGGCAGCAATTGAAATACGTATCCGTTAGTTTCTGCCTACAATGAGAATGGAGCATAGTTTACTATGCTGCAAGAAGCTTATGGTGAAGCAAGTCTGCCAAGATCTACCGTTTTTCGTTGGTTCAAACAGTTTCAGGAGGGCCAGCGATCGACGTCGAAGGAACACAGTTCTGGGGCGCCGACAACACCAGTAACGGAAGAGGCGATTAACACTGCGTGTGTCATAGTCCGAGAGGATCATCAAATAAGCATCCGAGAACTTGCCATCCGAATACTCACACAATTATAACTGATTGTCTTCACAGTCGGTGCCCCGGAACTGTCAAATGGTCATTCCTTCTTCTTGTCCTTTCAGGGCATGTCCATGGCATAAACTTTTCCTTTAACAATACTTTCTACTCCCAACCGTCCAGCTTAGGAATGGGGTTCCTTTTGAGTAGGCTTCTTTTCTGAAGTCTTCCTCCATAACCTTGAACTCACCTTTGTCTCTCCCCTCCTCTCTGATTCTCCCATTATTTCATATGTTCGATACGTCGATGATATTCTGATTATTTTCGTTTCCCATTTTACCACACCCATTGACATTGCTAACCTCTTTAACACTTTCTCATCCCACATCCAGTTCACCTTTGAAGTTGAATCCGACCGTTCTCGTCCATATCTCGATGTCCTCATTACTAACGATCCCACCACATCCTCTAATTTAATCCATCGTTCATCTTCACCCCCCCCCCCCCATACACAAACAAGCCTCCCTCCGTTTCTTCATCGACCGTGCCCTCAAGTCACCCCTTAGTCCTTCTTCCCGCGCCGCCGAATTCCGCACTATACGCACCCTCGCCTTAAAGAATGAATATTCTTTTTCCGCCTTCTCCCATATTCTACAATGAAGGAAACTTGCCCAATCCAACCCTAGACCACCTGACCCATCCCCATCCAAAAAATGGGTATCCTTGCGTTTCGTTAGCCCTCATTTCTCCCGCCTTTCCAATTTCCTCTCCTCGCTTGGCCTCCAAGTTTCCTTCCGCTCAACAACCCCATGCTTTCGTTCTCTCAATCCTCCCATCCATACAGACACCAACAAGTTCTCCTGTTCCGGAGTTTATAGATTGAATTGCGGGTTTTGCGATAAGTATTACGTAGGCCTGTTAACCCGCAATTTTAATATCCGTTTCAAGGAGTGTATGGACTCCTACAACAAACAAGACAATAAATGTCATTACGCGAACCATCTTGCTCACACATTCTGTATATATATATCCTCTTATGTGTATCCTTGATAAAGCCGAGAATAAATGGCGAAACTAGTCGGAAACTCTGTTCTCCATCTTTTGTGTTGCAAAGTATCTACCAACTTTATCAATAGAAGCAGCACTATGGACTCCGTATACAGTTGCGTACTTATTGTTACGATGCATTTTTTCTTTCTTATTCATTTTCTTAGATACACAAGTGGAGTAGTGGTTTACGCTAATTCTGAAGACACGAAAGTGTCCTTAAAGAAAAATATCAGAAGAAGCAAAGATTTGAAACAACCACCTTACAAATACTTGTAAGTTTTCTTTTCATTTTGTTCTGAATCAGTTAAAAATAATTTAGATATTTTATTTGATTATTAAAATTTTAATTATGTTCAATTGAAAGTGATTTGGGTTGTAGCGCGCGAGGCAAACGGGTGATTGTTGACGTATCGTCTGCTTGTTCTGATAAGCACTGCTGTGGGAAGTTACGTTAGGCTTATGCTCGTATTTCGTTTGTATTACAATGGACCCTCCTATTAAATTTATGGAGGTTTATGGATAAGCATGTGTCTCGAAAGCAACCGTGGTGCATTGGGCCAAAATGTTCCATGATGGTCGTGTGGAAACTGGTGATAAACCACGTCCGGGCCAAGCAAACGTGGTTATCACCGATCAATTGAAGACACGTGGATAACTCAATTCGTGAGGACAGGCGGATCAGCAAACGGTCACTTGCGAAGGATCACGTCGTCAGTACTGGTTCCGCATATGCTGTAGTGAAAAGCCTGGGATATGGCAAGATCTGCTGTCAGTGGGTACCCCGAACGCTCACGGAAGAGCATAAAGGGCTGCTGTTTGGATCATCTGGAACGTTGCAGTCGTGAGGGGGAAGCGTTTTTGAAGAAGATTATCGTGGTAGATGAGACCTGGTGCCATTATTAGGAACCCTCCGGGAAGGTATCCGCAATGCAGTGGAAGCATCCGTCGTCGCCACGGCCCAAAAAATTCGAGTCGCTAAGTTCGGCTGGGAAGGTTATGCTTACGTGTTTCTCCGACGGTCCTCTGTTTTTGAAGTTTATGGAACCCATATTAATTCTATTGCATACACCAAGACACAGCAGAACTTGCATCAAGCTGTGAACAACAAGCGTCCTGGTAAGCTCAGTGATGGGGTGATCCTCCTCCAGGACAATGCCAGGCCACATGTTGCGAGACTGGTGCAGAAAATCTTCGGTCAGAATGGAACGTGCCGAAAACGTACTGATGCCCACCTCTTCCGCAACTTCTCGGATAGTCACACGACAGTCCCGCATCACCACAGTGTTCACTTTGGCAATGACCTGGTCGTTTCGGCATGCTGATGGCCGACCGGTTGTACCAGTCCTTAATATATGTGATGCCCATAGCATCATCACCGAAAGCCGTCTGAATCTTCCGGATGGTTTCCACCTGGCTGTCGCCCAGTTTCTGGCAAAATTTGATGCAGTAACGCTGCTCCAGTCGTTCCGTCATTTTCCTTCGAATCAAAAACCGACGAGAGCACAACACACTACCTCCCTCTAATGCTGATTGCCAGCAATCGACGCTATTGAGAGGCGGGAAAAAATTCACGCATACGCACAAAGGTTCAAGGTCGGCTCATGCAAGCGCGCGCGATCCAAATCTATCAGGTTTTTGCAAAAAAAAATAAGGTTGGATACTTTTCTCACAGGCCTCGTATAAATTGCATATAATACAAGGATGCGTATTATATACCGAAAATTACGGTATCTTCCGTTTTCTTCTTAGGTTAGAAGTAAAAAAAACAGAAAAGGTTATTTTTTTTTATATTCAGTTGATTAAATTGTTAAAATTTATTTTGTAGAGCAATTGTACTTGGAATTCCTCCTGAAGAATCTGCATCAGAAAGAGTAGGAATCACATTACAAAATGTGAAGAATAAAGCTGATGAAAAACTAGTAAGTTTGTGAATATTGCATTGTTCCATATATTGATTTCGTTTTCAGGCACCTTGTAGCCCAGAGCCTGTAGCAGCTGCACAGTTGTTCGTGGAACATGTGGACGCGCATTGTCATGCAGCAGAAGGATGCCTTTGAGATGCACAAGTGCAGATTGTTGCTGATACAGTTTTGTGTGCATACGATGCAGTTAACGACAGTAGGTCGCAGCGGTGATCGTCTCCCCCTGTTGCAGGAAGTTTTAATGCCCTACACCACGGATGTTCCACCAAACTGTAACCATGACCTTCCTGGGGTGCAACGGGGGTTTAGAGAATTGCTGTAGGGGTTCATAAGCATCCAGCCATTGTGCTGACCGTTTCCTATTGTCGTATAGGAGCCACTTCTCGTCACAGGTAACAATGCGATCAAGAATCCCTGCTTCTTCGTGGCATAAATAATTCTGTACACACCTCCAACTGACGCTCTTTTTGGTTTTCCATAAGTTCACGTGGGACCCATTTGTCCTGCTTTTTCACCTTGCCGATGGTCGTAATGTGTCTACTGACAGTCGACGCTGACACAGCAGGATCCCCTGCAACGGTCCCGAACAGTTTTTGATGGGTCCTCTTCCACAGATTGCTTCAGATCGGCATCATTCGACACGTTGGGCGGTCTGCCGTCTGGCACGTTTGCCAGGTCCGTCACTCCCATCCGGAATGTTCGGAACCAATGTTGGACAGTACGTTCGTTTATGGTGCCTACACCGAATACCTTATTGATGTTTCGAGAGGCGTCGGATGCAGTGCGATTCAACCTGAACTCGTAATGCATTATCACACGAATTCGTATGAAGTCATGACTATCTTCGCTTGGGTTCAAACGCTATTAAATATCATAGCAGGCATGCAAATTTCAGGCAGCTGGTCGCAGATAGGTTTATCTCTGGGAATGTACCACTTTGTTATGGGTACTTGCTACTAAACGTGGAAACCGTGCTGAAGCGCGGAACCCACCTCGAAATCCGACATTTGGTATGCAACGACCTGATAAAAATTAAATCAACTTAATTTTAAACAGATTAAAAGCACAACACTCTTTAGCCACAACTAAAAAAGGTTGCTTCTGCCAAATCTTGTGTGGTTCAAATGCTCCTTAAATCTTGCTTCTATGCTTCGGAACATCTGCCCTTTGTACATCATAGGGCATTGGTTACATTGAGCCTGGTAGATGCCTGATTTTTGCAGTGGTGGGATCTGGTCCTTAGGATTGCCCAGCAGTTGCTTCATTTGACCTGGATTGCTGAAAGCGAGAAAGACATTAAAGGGCTTAAATATCGAGCTTATTCCGCTTATAAGAGCCTTGTTGTAGGCCAAGGAAATGATTTTCCGGTTATTTATGTTCCTTTTAAAAGTAGCGATTCCTGCTAAGAACTTTTTAAACCTTCTTCTTCTAACTAAATCCAAAATAAGCGTGGACCAAGTTTATGTTGGCCGTGTTTTGAATAATGGCTATTTCTTTTTTAAATTTGGACGGGCTCAATGGAATACCGGGCTTTGCAAAAGTTCTGTTACACATGTGACGACCCTCAAAGAAATGGACATGATGATGTTCACGATGCAGTTAGACATGTGTTTATTGTGCCATCATGTAGAATGACATTGTAATTAGTCATTTAATCAATGTAGCCACCATCTGCATCGAGAACCCGCTCCAGACGAGGCCGAAAAGCCTTGCAAACTTTGCAAATGTAGTCCTTCCTCATTCTGGTCCACACACGGTTGACAGATGTTTTCAGCTCGTCGACGTTGCTGTGACGGACCTTGAAGGCCTTCCCCTCGACATGTGCCCACACGCTGTAGTCAAGTGGATTGAGGTTTGGCGACTGCGGAGGCCAAAAGCCCTTTGACCAGAAGGTCATGTTGGACCCCAACCAGTTTTGCAGTGTGGGCAGGGGCACCGTCCTGTGGAAAGATGTACTCTGCATTTCTTCACCCAGGGAAGGATTTTTGTGGCCAGGATGTCCTTGTAATCAGCCGCCGTTAGCCGGTATCCACTTGGGAACCACACGGGTGGCATTTTCTCGCCATTCGATGCCATGATTCCGAGCCTCGTCACAGAGGTCGGGTGCTTGGTTGTAGACATGTAGCGGACCTTGGAGATGTCCTGGCCAAAGCTTACCACGCAGTCGTTTTGCTTGTTGACGACAGGATCGACCGTGAAGGTCTTTTCGTCAGAGAAAATGACAATTCGCTCGCCATGACTCTTCAAGTCGTCGAGAAGACGGCAACAGCGCTCCCGACGTTGTTCCCGTATCCGATCCGTCAGCAGAGGCCTCACGCTCTTTCCACCTTCTTCTTTGACCGCTCTGGACACTGTGGACACCGAAATTTTCTTTTTCTTTGCGAGCGCAGTCATTTTGAGCGTCGGGTCTTGTTCGAAGGCTTTTCTCACGGCCAAGTGGTTGACGACTTGAGGTCTACCTGAACAAGGTTGATCTTTAAGGTCTCTCCCATTCTTGAGCCTGTCCGCAACTCTGTGGATGGTCATCCGGCTGACTTTGAGGAGCTTGGCAATCTCGGACTTAGTGTGGCCCGTGTGCAGGAGAGCAGCGATCTCTTCTCATTTCGTTCCCATCGCTTTTGTCGTGGACATTAGGATCACTCAGAGGTTAACACGTAATTTCCAATATATTTACGAGCAGTCCATTTTTTGGGGGATGTAAAGAGCGTAACAGAACTTTTGCAAAGCCCGGTATTCAATGCTCTATCTATCATATAGATGAAAGCTGAAAGTTTTTGGTTCCAGGGATGACTGGAATCATTAGGTATGTAAACTGTTTGTAGGTTTTCTATACACATCAAATGATAGCGACTCTTTAAACCTAGAAATCTTAACGTCTAAGAACGGAAGGCACTGATTGTTTTCTGTCTCGACCGTGAATTGTACTGACGGAAAGAAACCATTGATGTGTTGGACAAACGAACCAATGTCACATTTGGTGGTATCAAAAATCGTGGATGCATCATCTACATACCTGTTCCAAGTGTCTGGGTACACTTAGTAATTCAATAAACAAGTCAGTCATTAGTACGATCCACGTAAATACTTATTTTGTTTCAACTTAATTTTATGTTGCTTTGTTCTCGTGCTTATTATTTCGTAATATTTTTAAACAACAAATTTATTTTTTATTTCAGCCCAACATTGTGACAAGTTTTTCAAATGTAGCAATGAAAAGTGGTAAAGTTGTGCCAGCTAACGTTCACTACAAAGTATTAGATACAAACAAAAATCAAACTGCATCGTTACTGGAGATATCAACCACTTGCCGTAAGTGTTTTCACTGTTAACTAAGATAACTCAAGATACATATAATACTTTTCAAAGTTATACCAAGTGTAAAAATTCATATAACAATCTTGTAGTAGGGCCATATTTTGCATATACTCTATCACCCAGTACAGTAACGCAGTCTTCCCTGTTCAAACCTTTATATTAGACTTGCGTAAAAGCAAGCATTATTGGGGCATTGAGCCAAAGAGGCCGATCGATGCTAGAAGGGAGTCTAGATTGGATGAAGATTATGGACATCATGTGTACGAGTCTCTCAAGAAAAGAATTTTTATACCCACCCATCCAATTCTGAGAATAGCTCCTTTATAAAGCATAAAGGGCGGTTCACATTCAGCGATTTCGCGTCGAATTCGCCGTATCTGGCGCATTGGATGCGATTTTGGTTGCCGGAGCCATTTCACATTCGGCGAATTCGCAGCGGAAAGCAGGTTCGAGCCGACAACGGTGCGGGAATTTTCAGAAGTCACTCCTAATGCGCAGCCAATCAGCTACGAGTAAGCATCTCTCCAGTCCCAGAATCCTTAGCAACTGTTTCTAGCCCACTTTCGCCAGTCGAGTCAGCCATATTGAAATTCACCGATAGTGTGTTTTCTGTGCATGTGTGCCTTGTTTTGTCATTTTTCCTAATATACATGTACTCGACACCGAGAAAGCCATGTTGTCAAGATGTCTAGAAAGCAACAGAGACTGAATGAGAGAACGACTCATCGGACATCCAATCAGAGCGGAATTCGCAGGCTGAAAGCAGATAAGGAAGTTCGCCTCGCTCCCCATGTCGTTCCCGCTGAATGTGAAACTGTCCTACATTTTAACACGCGCGGCTTTGTGATACCTAGAAGACCCCTGGATTCAGGTAAACGCTTCGTCTGCGAAGTCGCTGAATGTGAACCGCCCGTAAGAAAATACTAAAAATTGTTTTGAATAGAGAATATCCTATGTCGAAGTTAAAAGGTATACAGTCAAAAGGCCCTTCTTTTAACTTTGGCAAAGGGCAGTCTCTGTTTGAAACCCCAAACTTAAGCATTGCTAACACTCCAAATTTAACATTTTCACAATAAACTTGTTTCTCCAATACTGTCACAGTATGGAATCCGAGAAATCTGCTATAAACTGTCCTTTGCAAGCTGCCATTGTAATCAGCCCACTACATACAATGCCATCTATTGCCAACGTGATTGTCTGCGTTTACTATCAATCCCAGTAGTTTTGAATAAGGTCTATTCTATTTAAACTCATTAAGTATATAAAAAAAAAAAAAAAAAACCGGTTTGGTTTGGTATTAACGTCCTTTTCAACTGCTATGGTCATTTCAGGACAGCGTTATAGGGGGTGCAAACTTGATCTCGCAAGGGCTCTTATTTGCGTCAAACGACTACACAGGACCAACTGCTTTACTTCCCTTTCGAAGGACCGGCCAAGTGGCCAATAGGGGCTAGGACGTAAGCTTTTTCTAGTTCTCGAGTCCGCCTGGTCGTGGGTTCGAATCCCGCCGTGGGCATGGATGTTTGTGTTTGTCCCGGGCTGCGTACAGATATAACTTGTGTAAAAGGCGCAAAATGACCTTAGTAGTCGACGCCAAACTTTCCAATAAACCAACCAACCCTTCCGAAGGATCTCGAGATTTTCGCCTTGAAAAAATCCTCGTCGTCCTCGAGCATCAGAGGCGATCACGCACCCACTGAGCCACCGAGGTCGACAAAAAAATACTGTAGACAAAGCAGTGCTCCTGCTAGTCTATTTTAGGGGGGGCGCTGCGCCCTGCCACGAGAGTAGTGCGCTTGTTCCCAAAAACAGTGCTTTTCTGCGAAAATGGTGCTTATCAATTTGCTCTTGCTCTTCCATGTATCCTTCTGCCTGATTTTATTAAACAGAAAGCACACAATTAGGCTTAGCCCTATCCCTGCCCCTCGCCCCCCTTCCCTATGAGATGCCTTGACACTGCATGATGTGCCCTCTTGCTGCAGTTGACACCCTGCCCTCTGTCAGTTAGTGGGAGCACTGCAAAGCTCAATGTAAGACAACGTGTTAAGATGAAAAAATAAAAAAAAAAATTCGGGTCCAGTATTTGTTATTCCACGAGTTTACAAAGGAGGAATTCATCAGTAGGACACTTGGAGCCTTGTTGGCCAGCTAAGATACTCGTACTTCGGACTGGCGGTCGCTGCGACCCTCGGGTCGCGGTGGCGTGCCGGGAAGATGACCGAACTTGACCATTTAGAGGAAGTAAAAGTCATAACAAGGTTTCCGTAGGTGAACCTGCAGAAGGATCATTATTGTAAGATTACTTTTATTCTCGTGACCCCAGTTTGAATCCAGATCTGAGAATTATTGCTTTTCATCTTAACATGCTGTGATCTCCATAGAATACAACTGTCTTGCTATTCCAAAGGACCATATAAAATTGGCAGGGAAAAAAGTTCCCCGCTGCCAGTGACGCAACCTATCTCAAACATGTATTATGCTTATTCGAATATCTCCAGATAGATACAACCTAACATGCCTCTCTTCCTGAATGTTATGTTAATGAATCAATTTTCTTTTCCTAGGAAAATGGCACTTTTTGAGAGTATATTCTGCTCATAAAGGTTCACCAATTTTAGGGGATCATTTGTATGGATCGAGAGTAAAATGGCTTCTAGGAAAACCAGTCACAGTTAACATTTTCGAAGCTCTTAACTTACCAATGGTAGGCAATAAACAAACAAAAACCACTTTATTTATGTAAAAATACAAACGAGATATTTTAACTTATGTTTAATTCTTCCTTCCAGACAATTCCAAAAGATGTCATGCAGAGTCTCGACTTAAACGAAAAAACCATGCCTATCGTTCCACTACATTTACATCTGCATCAAGTCCAGTTACTAAATTTTCGTGGCGAAGATGTTGTTCTTACTGCACCAATACCCGAACACTTCCAATGGACTATGGAAAGATTAGGTTTTACTCGGTCTATTTAAAAAAAATAACAACTTGTAATTTATTACAGCGAATTGACAAATAAATTAGTCTTCTTCCATCTTTTCCATCTCTTGCACTTTCGCAGCCTCCACGAGTCTCTCCTGTTTTTTCCGAGGCCTCCCTGTTTGAAATAAAAGGGGGGGGGGTTAATATAGGTAAAAACAAATGAAATATGATTACTGTATTTATTCTACTATAATGCGGATCTTGTATAATGCGTTTCCACTTTCAGAGCCCAGAAAAACAGTAAAAATGTTATCCTCTTGTATAATGCGGTCCATTTTTTTTGATTTGTCGCAAGAATATACAGAAAAAGAAAGGGGAAAAACTCTTTGTTTTACTATTGCTATTACCAGTCACTGCTTCTCAGATGATAAAAAGTGGAAAACATGATGAGTTCGTTGCAGCGCTAATATTATACTCTTGTATAATGCGGTCCCACAAATTTCGGTGCTTTTTTTAGGCTAAAATTTTTCGCATTATAGTAGAATAAATACGGTAAAAGATATTTGGACTTACTGAGAGGAGTTTTTTCAAGAATGACATCTTTAACGTCCACTTCCATTTTCACTCGAAGGCCAGCTGCATGAAAGCATTTTACGTGACGGTTAAAATTTATATTGTAAAATAACAATAGAAAGCATCGTTATAGGTGAATTATGATTCTAACCTGCAGGAGATTTAATAAGGCTCATATCCCTTTGAGTTTCTTTAATGGCCTTCTCTTTTTCCATTTCCCTGCCGACTTTCATTCTGTTGAAAAAAAAAAAAACAAAACCAAAACAACAATAATAAATCGGTTATCCACCAGAGTATCGTTGGTGATCATACAAATTTTGCGTAAAAAAAATCTTTGACAGCACATGCAGTGTGACCTAAAAATTTCAAAACTAAAGTCTATACACAATTGTGAATTTATTCAGATATACACTGTCGTATCACTGAATTATGACCACCCGCTTAGTAATGGGAGTAGCCACCCTTCGCTGCTATAACTGCTTCCAGGCATCGTGGCATGGACGCAAGAAGTGCGCGATATGTGTCCCATGGTATTGCAGTCCATTCCGCTTGAAGCGTTGTCCACAGAGCTTCGAGAGTCATAGGTGGAGGGTACATGGCGATCCAGGTGCTCCCACAGATGTTCGATTGGATTGATGTCCGGCGAATTAGCGGGCCGAGAGAGCACTCGAAAGTCAGTAGAGTGTCCCTCGAACCAATCCAGAAGGAGACGTGCCTTGTGGTAGACTGCATTGTCCTGCTGGAACATTGTGAGCATGTACGGGTGCACCTGGTCTGCTACGATTGACAAATAGCCACAGGCATTCAAACTGCCCTCTAGATGAATCGGTGGACCTAACTGCTCCCAACAGAAGATCCCTAACACATATACACAACCCCCACCAGCCTGTTTACGGCCTACAATAGCCCCCTGCAGTCTATTTTCATGGTGTTCACGACGCACTCGCTATCGCCCGTCAATCTTATGGAGCAAAAACCTTGACTCGTCGGAGAAGGTGACTTCAGCCCACTCGTCTGTGCTCACGTGTAAAGTCTAGGCATCGTCGACAACGAATCCTGGTCAACATGGGTGCAGCAACCATGCGTCAAGTGTTCAGGCCCATCCATAGCAGGGTGCGTTCAACAATAATGCTGGATACACGTCTGTTGGCACCACTGTTGAATCTGGTGGTCAGTCGATGGACTGTGGCTCTCCTGTCACCTTTTATAAGTCGTCGTAGGCTCGTGACAGTTGTTGGGGCTTGTTTCTGTCCCTGCTGTCCACTCTTTGTAACCTTCACTACAGCACACCGTGAACAGTTCACAAATCGAGCAGTTTCGGAGATGGTGCCACCCTTGCTGCAATAGCCTATTATCATCCCTTTTTGGATGTCCGTTAAATCTGGACGCTTACCCATCTTGAGGCTTGTGCATCTGGAAGGGATGCCTGTTAAGCAAATGTGTAATCATCGTTGGGGTGAACCATGCGTGTGCCTTGAAGGGATGCTGGTCATAATTCATTGATATGACAGTGTATTCTCCGTGAAAATCTTTCCTTATCAGCCTATCAAGCATCATTTGCAATTTGACTTATGTCTCAAGTCTACCACCCTTAAACAGAATTTTGATCTTTGGGAAGAGAAGTCCGAAAGAGAGCTTTGAGGGTCTTAGCCAAACAAAGAATTCGGGGGTTGGGTTTGCTAAAACCTGGGTCAATCTCTCAAAAAATTAAAATAGATTCTGTGACCAATAAAAAAAGTACCGACTATTAACCATCTGTAACCAGCCGGAAGAAATCGATTGCCCCCAGACCAAACTGATTGGGATATATATATATATATATATATATATTTAGGTAATCCTTGGAGGGGGATGTCGTAGACAGAACACCAGAGGCGTTTGAGTAATGGAAAATAGTGATCAATGAGCCCTGCAGGGCTGAGTGTGGTAAATTTTATTAAGGGTGTCCTCGGGTTTCAAGTTTTAGTAAAATCCAATCCCAGAATTCTTTGCTTGCCTCTGTCAACCACCCACTTTCTAGACACAAGGCCTCGACACGGAAGACTCTGACCCAAGGTGATCTAGAATACAAGGTGGGGGTCAGTTTGCCGGAAGTAGTAAAAATTGCCTTACTGCGCAAGCGTATTTTGACGTCACGGGATGGCATCGAAACCTATACCCGCTAAATCGAAACCTCAACAGAAACTAAAACATGGCGGCAATGAAAGCAGTCGTGCGATAGCCACACTTGACGACTCGTTCATTTCCTTCACAATTCTCATTCTTTATACTATATATTTTAATTAAATAATAATGCCATTATATGAAGGGACTTACGTAATTTATAATTATTGTAAAATGTACTTAGGTATTATCTTTTTAATGTGAACACAGGGTTGATGTTAACTATCAGCACATCGCGCGATAACTGATCATGCGACCAAGGTAAGTGAAATTTACTGAGACTAAATAGAAAAAGGGTTACATATCAGTTCGTTAGAAGGGGAATGGGTGGGGGTCTTTAAAATGTAAAACCATTTACCTTGGTCTCATGTTCACTCATCGCGCAATGTGTGGATAGTTAAGCGAACACAGAGAGAAGGACGATAACGTATTTCTCATTATCATTAGGCCTAGTTATCATTCCTCGTTAAGATTTCGAAATTGATTCGTCGGAACCATTGGCAGTTAAGAGACAGATGATAATTTCGATATTATTTCTTAATAACTTTATTTATGCAGGCATTAGGAAATTTTAATTTATAAAATAGTAAGTTTACAAATAAACGTTTCTTCAGAAATCAACGTAAGAGTTTTGTTTTTTTACGTGAAAACGTTTTCTTTTGTGACCAGAATAATGGCTACCGCACACACCGGAAGTAAAGCCATAAGTCATCCCCTGACGTCACAATACGCATGCGCGTTAAGCACTTCTGACAAACTGGACCTACCTGTTATTCTAGATTACCTTGACTCAGACCTATAAATACAGGCCGAGGCAGTCAAAAATCACCTTTTCCACATTGTTTTCGACTGCCCTGGCCTCTATTTATAGTAGACCTGGCTGCTTACTGTTTGACATTAGAATCTTCCGTGCCAAGGCCTTGTGTATAGAAGGTGTTGCCTCTGCCCCTCACTTGTTCAACCAATCAGATCAAACGTGCACTCGTGAAACATACGGCGCTTTTCAGACACGACTTTACGAGATTCCCAACAGTCACTGCACTTTTTAAGTCTGTAAATTGGAAAACAGGCTTGCAGCTCAATCGCATTAATGCCTTTTGCTAATTTTTCAATAAAATGAAAACAAATTTAGGCCCAGTTTTTCAGGAGTGAGATCTATGGATTCCCAGAGATAATGCTCTGTAAGTTTAACGTTCAAAACGATCTGGCGTAAGTTCTCCTCTTCGTACAGTTTAAACTCGCGATATATACATTTAATTTTTAAACCATCAACTTACCTGTTGTGAATGTGTAATGCCTGTCGCTTATTTTTAATTTCCTCAACCTTCTTCATGGCCTCCACTGCAAGGAAAGTTAAAACACAATTTAGAAAAAAAAACAAGCTACTCTTTTAAACATTCACGAGAACGCAACTGCGAGTAGGCTCAGGGAGAAGATTAGTCTACATGAAATAAAGTTATTAATTCAATATGAATTAAATTGACAACACGTTAAGAAAAAACACTTCATCATAGCCTGCTCCTTCAATTAAGCTGCTAACATATAAGGCTGCGTACAAGTGTTAACACGAGTCGATAAAGCGTGCAGACGAATTCATTTGAAAACCACAAATTCTGCTTCAAATGAAACAAATGGATTCGGAAAAAGTTCAAAAACACTTGAATTGAAATCAACTCCATTCGATTAATTCGATTCAAGGAGGCTGATCACTCCTGTAACCTCGAATTGGTCTTATCCAAACGACACCATTCGAAACCTTCGAATACATCCGAAAATAAGCTTATAACTACTTACAAATAATAGCTCATTTCCGTGTTTATGGCGGACTAATCCATTAGAAATCTTCGGGGACATTGTAAATGCAGTTTCAATTAGTTAAAGTACCTAATTGAAATTCAAAGATTTCAGAACCACTCGTACGCGTACGACTGCAGCGTTAACTTTAACGTTAGAACGATAGTGCTAGAAATGGAACCAAATTCATCATCTAGGTCTTTCTACGGAAACATTACAACAAACATGTTGAGAAAAGTGACGAAAACTAAGGTATGTTCAAATGGTTTCGAAAGGAATATTCAAAGGCCAGTCGAATAGATTTCGAATAAGGTATTCAAAAGCTGTTGTATACAAATTAATTGAATGAATCACACAATTCGTTACATCAGCCAAACTTCAATGCTAGTTCAAATGAATTCGATAAAGGCTCGAATGACTCGAGAAACGGATCAATTCATTTCGAATTGTTTTAATGTAGATTTGATAGCACGTTCGAATGGTTCAAATCAAAGTTTTCTTGAAATTATTCGACTCGCACGCAGCCTTACTAGCGTATAACAACTCGTGCACATCAATTTTTATTTAACAAAGGAGGTAAAAGTAACTGTTCCTTACTTGTTTGTTGCCATAATTCCCTCTTGTATTTAAGAGGTACGTTCCTTCTTTTCTCAAATTCAAACGACGGGTCGACTGCTAATTCCTTTCCAGCAACTTTCCTAAATGCTTTGGTCCATCTTGTCTTTCTTGGGTTACGTTTCTTTTTAAATGCCTTGTGGCATTTGGATCTACAAAATTTAAATATCTGGAAGAGAAAAATGAAACTTGGAATGAACATAGTATCGGACTGTTCTATATGAATGGCCAAATTGTTCGAGGCCTAATCTAAGATCATTACACCATAAACTCTATGAAAACAATCAATATTATCTATAAAAAAAAAAAAAAAAAAAAAAAATGTATCAAAATTTGTCAACTGATTTCAAAATTCTGTATAAAAAAAAAAAAGCGGCATCTCATATACACTGCTTTTCAATGAAATTACCCCACCAACAAGAAGTTATCCGACTTTATCCATATTTAGTGGGAGGGGGTCGTCTACCTCTGACTAGTAAACAATTAGATGCCGCTGAGAGATACTCTAAGACAGCTGCCAAATAGACAGGCGCTCCGACGCCGACTCGTTCAGCGTAGTTGCCTTTTCGCTATGAATACGACCCATTGGAAACACGACACCAGCTCTGCTAGACCTCGTCGAACTCTTGGCTTTCACTTTACCGCCTTTTGAACGTCCAGACATTGTCTTGTGGTTACGATAACAGGTTCAGAAAAAAAAAAAAAATTTTTAGCTTCGAGGATTTCAAGTGTCAGACCTTCCTCCAAACTTTGGCTCACTCCAGTAGTCTTCATTAAAATCGGGGTTTGGGCTGCAAAAAGGTCGTATTGATATACCTTTTGGCCACATTGATTCCCGCAGACAATCCTCCAGTGTTGAATCTAAGAAACGCATGAAAACATAGGGAGATATCTAACCCTAGCAGGTTGTCCATCTACCACATTCACTGATGTTCAAGTTATGGCCCCGCAATAGCCCAGCAAGTGTAACGCAGTCACACTCATCACTCACACGATTTCCAAGTCTCAATCGTATTGTGCGTCTGCTTTTTATGGGTATAGTCCATGTACATGCACCCCATAGTTGGTCAGGTCTGGGTTGATTATTATAAACTATTGCCGAATCAGTATATTTTCTCTCTTTCACAAAACTGTCCCTTGTCAATCGGTATATCCGACAAAACGTCTAAAATGGAAGGTCTTCATATTATTTTGTCGTAATATCATCAACTAGAAATGTTTAGCCCTTATAAACTATGGAATTGGATTATTATACGAGGGTGGGCTGAAAAGTAATGCCTCCAAGGCCATACTTATTTACTTACTTACTTACTTTTCAAACCCGCTTATCCGTTAGGGTCGCGGGGGCAGCAGCCCTATGGAGGATCTCCAGCGATCGCGATCTTCCGCCATCAGGCGCATGTCCTCCCTGGTAATATCCAAGCGACTCGAACCCAGATTCTCCTTGTAGTCTAGCCACCTGGTTCTAGGCCGACCCCTTGGTCTCTTACCCACCGGCTTGGAAAATAACAACTGCCTAGGAAGACTAGTTTGCGGCATCCGAATCACGTGGCCATACCAGCGCAACTGAGACCTCTCAATGCGGAGAAGTAGCGGCTCAACACCTAAAGATTCCCTTATTGTATTGCTGTACACTCTATCTAGTAGGGTAACACCTGCAACACCTCTCAGAAATCTCATTTCGGCCGCTTGTACCCGCGATCGCACTCTTTCGGTCATTACCCAAGCCTCATGACCATAGGTGAGAATGGGGACAAAGATGGATTTGAAGACGGAGAGCTTAGCTTTGTTACTCAGCTCGCGTTTCGTTACCACGGATCGCCACAGTTCACGTCTGACACAGCTTGCTGCACCGATCCGAGCATCCAATTCTTTCTCCTGCCGTCCATCACTCGTGAATGCAATCCCGAGATACTTGAATTTCTCCACCTGTCTCAATGAGGCTCCACTAACATGGAGAGCGCACTGAGCAGGCTGTCTTGAAAGGACCAGAACCTCGGTTTTAGCCACACTGATCTTCATCCCAGCTTCTTCACATTTGGCTGCAAGCCGGTCTAGTGCATGCTGAAGGTTCGTGCGAGAAGACCCAAGGAGGACAAGGTCGTCAGCAAAGAGCAACCTCTCCACCAGGCAGTCGCCCACACAAACACGCTCATCGCCTCGGCTGCCCCTGTCTATCCAGTCCATAAAGATAATGAACAAGATGGGCGACAGTACGCACCCTTGGCGGAGTCCAACACCCACGGTGAACGGTCTTGACTTAATGCCATTTATCCTCCAAGGCCATAACACTTTTATTTTTTAACGAATTTAAATTATTTTTTTTTTCAAATGATGGCTTATTTTGTTCTCTTTCAAAAACACTTTATGTCTATGTCAATAGATGGTGTAGGTGTGCTGAAAATGAAACATAAGGCGACCTACATGGAATTAGGTTGAAACAGCGCACATTGATTGAGTTTTTGACATCTGAAGGTTGCGATCCTGTCCAAATCCATTGCCGAATGACAGCTGTATACAGCAATGCAACTTTTGACGTCAGTACAGTGAGAAGATGGGCAAGATTAGTGAAAGAACGAAACCTGGCAAGCTCTAGCCTAGCTGATCAACCCCGCAGTGGACGACCAATCACAGCAACAGACGAGCAACATCGAGTTCGTGTCAATCAAACGATTCGTTCCAACCGCCGAATTAAGCAATATGACATCGCTACAGAGCTCCAAATTTCCAAGGAGAGAGTGCACGTTATCATAACCGAGTTGCTGGGATATTGTAAGGTGTGTGCTCGTTGGGTACCGCACATGCTCACTCCTGAACTCAAAGAGAAGAGAAAGAATGTTTGCCAGGATCCGTTGGCCCGGTACGAGCGTGAGGGTGAGGCTTTTCTGCAGCGCGTTCTCACGGGGGATGAATCGTGGGCACATCATTTTGACCCAGAGAACAAACGACAATATAACATCTCCACGTCCCAAAAAGTTCAGGGTTGTCAAGTCAGCAGGGAAAGCCATGTTGACCATCTTTTGGGACTTCCAGGGTGTGGTCCACCTCGACTTCTTGGAACCAGGAACCACAATCAACTCAAAATAGTACGTGCAAATGCTAGAGAAGCTTCGTGCCCGGTTGCTCTGAGTTCGGAAGGGTATGGACCCTATTCTGCAGCACGACAATGCACATCCGCACACAAGTCGAGAAACACTAGAAGGGTTACAGCGACTGATGTTCGTGGAGGTTCTACCGCATCCGCCGTACAGCCCTGACCTCGCTCCCAGCGATTTTCACTCGTTCCCAAAGCTTAAAGAATCGCTTAAAGGGCATCGATTCAGCTCTGATGACGAGCTGAAAGACGCGATTCGATCCTGGTGTTGAAAACAACCAAAGGACTTCTCCGGCGGGATGCCACGACTAGTGTCACGTTGGTAAAAGTGTGTGGACAGAGATGGGGACTATGTTGAAAAGTGAATAATGCATTGAAAAGAGAACAAAATAAGCCATCATCTGGAGAAAAAAAATTTTAATTCGTTAAAAAATTCTATCGCTCGAGGTCGGGGTCTGGGGGGCACAGCCCCCCAGTTTTTAAAAAATAAATTCACAGTTGCGATTGTGCAGATACCGAAAATTTACCAAAAAACCAATTGAGTTCTTACACGCAGGAATTTCATCATCGACCTCAGTCTGAATATACAAAATTATGGGTCATTACCGAAATATACAGTCATAAATTCAGAGCATGGACGCGACAATATCATCTGGGAAAATTAGGAACGCTATCTTGGGGAATTTTACGGTCCGATCTTCACTATCGGTCCAGTTTTTTACTAACTCGCACAGGGGGGGGGGGGGGTGCTAACCTCTTTCAAAAAGGGTTGTTTCGTAGTACCTTGAAATTGGTCAGGGTATATCCATAGGAGAGCATGATTTAGTTCAGTAAAATCAATTTTACCAAAGATTAATAATAAGGTCATAAACTAATGAAGAAAAATGTCATTCACAGGGTTGAAGGACCCATGATCAAGGCATCACACAATAATGTCCTAACGATTTCTTTAACTTATTTATTTGTAAATATCAAACGTTTCCAACAGATAAATGGTTTTCATTTATAACTTACCTTGCAATCATTCCTCACAAACTGTATACCATGACCAGGATATACCGGCGAAGAACAAAAGTAACATTTTTCTACCCGCATCTTGAGCGCGAATTCCCTCACGTGGAGAAAGCGAAAACCGGAAGGCTTCTGTCGAAGAAGGGCAATGCGCTTGCGCAAAGCGAGTGACGTCACTTTCCGTCGCTGACGTCAACATCAACACAAACATCAGTATCAACAACAACAACAACATTGGAGAAGAAGCAGTATGAAACAGAACAGCAATATTTGTTTATAATAATTTGGATGATATTTTTAGATCCATAGCCCGTTTAGATCTCCATGATAAATCGGAAAAAAAGACTCAAAAACGTTGAAAGAAATAGCTCGACAACGCCCCAAAGAAGTGGAAAATTAGTTGCAGATTGATGATCAAGTCAATGGGGGGAACGAAGAGCAATTAATCATTCGCAAAACATGTATGTATTTGGTGTGATGTTTAAATGAAATGATGATGATGATGTTTAATATATCTAATAAAAAATAATAATCCAAAAAATAATAACAATAATAATCGAGCTGAATTAACGCGCTTTCATTCTTTCGATCGCAATTCCTCTTTCCCTTTAAAAGCAGGCGATCTTTTGCTGACTTGTCGAATTTTCTCATTCAAACGATTTAAAAAAAAAGAATAAAAAAATAAAATGCCAAACCCCTTCGTTTGAGTCCTGGTTGTGTGCATTTTATTCTTAGTCGTTAACAATTGCAACGACTAAGTGATTTTTAAACCAAGGTCGTTGGCTGAGCTCTACTTGGCAGTCACGAAGTCCGATTACAAACGCATTCGAGTGAGTGTTTGTTATTTAATTGATCCAGTCTGAGAGCAAGATGTATGGCTTACTTTTCCTTAGCTCTTTCTTTTGTCGGCGGTGATGAGATCTGCAAAGTCTTCTAAAAGTGAAGAAAACATTAGAATTTGGTCGTATAATCTTGACATACAATTTATCTACGTTCTTTTCTTTTTTTATTTTATTTTATTTTTTTTTCCCATTGTAAATTTTAAAGACACCATTAACAGTTTGTTCAAGAAAACGAACATCGCAATCAACTAAAGTAAATGCTCTATATAATATTAAATAATATTCTGAAATACCCATCCTCCTAAAAAATTATTAATATATTTATTTCACTCTCCATGTAAGCTAGTCATTAAAGTAGTCTAAATTTATTTTTTAAAGGCTGGGGGGCTGTGCCCCCCAGACCCCCCCCCCCTTCCTCTAACGAGCTGATATATATACCCCTTTTCTACGGGGGTGGGCTGAAGTGTAATGCCTCCATGGCTGTAACTTTTTTATTTTTTAACCGATTTTCAAAATTCTTTTTGTATCTGATACTCACATTTCTCCTCTACGTAATGCACTATTCACTTTTCGACATAGTCCCCATCCCTTTCCACGCATTGTACCAACGCGTGACTAGTCGGGTGAACCCGTCAGAGAGGAATTCCGGGGTTGTTGTCGACACCAAGACCGAACAGCAGGTTTCACCTTGTCGTCAGAACGCGACTCGTGCCCCTTAAGGTGCTCTTTCCTCTTTGGGAAGTAGTGAAAGTCGCAAAGTCTTTCATTTTTGAACTGCAGTTTTTCATCTTTGAACTGTAGGCGCTGCAACCCCCTCCTATGTGTGGCTATCGTGTGCGGACGGCGTTATCGTGCTGCAGAAGAGGATCCAAAGCTGCCATTCAATCCTCGTGTCGACGACAACCCCGGAATTCCTCTCCGACGGGTTCACCCGACTAGTCACGCGTTGGTACGATGTGTGGAAAGGGATGGGGACTATGTCGAAAAGTGAATAGTGCATTACATAGAGGAGAAATGTGAGTATCAGATACAAAAAGAATTTTGAAAATCGGTTAAAAAATGAAAAAGTTACAGCCATGGAGGCATTACTTTTCAGCCCATCCTCGTATTTAGTCATTGTAGATGGCTAAGCAGTGATGGTTGAATTAGTAAAATTTTCACTTATCTTGGTCGCATGATCAGTCATTTCGCGATGTGCAGGTAGTGAACATTAACCAAAATAATTTTTATTATCCACAGTTCTGCTTATTGTTTTTTTCCTAATTACTTATACTTTAATATCAGTATTCATTTAAATATTTGTATTAAGATATTTGTATTTTCAGTTCCAAAATCAGGATGGGATATGGGGGGGAGGGGTTAAATGTAAATTCTAACTAGTAATGTCCGTTGGATCTGGATTTCGGATCTCGGATCCTTTAACTGGATGCATATTAGGACTAAGTGGGAATTGGTAGGACTCAGACTATCACAATCGCAATAGTCGAGTCCATATAGATTGAGCGGATATGATACAATTCTAACTAAAACAAAAACTAAAGATTTGTTAAATTAAAGCTGATTTTATTTTATGATGATTTTGATTGTTGATTACATTAAAGCGATCCACTGCTCAGTCATAGGGTATTAGGGAGTTTAGGGTCTTTTGACATTGAGACACGTTATAAGGTGGTTATACAGGGTGGTTATCCTTTGCATGATTACAAACTTAAAGTTCCTTATCGAAAATGTCGAAAACTCAAAATTTAAATTGCGTCGTTACGTCATTTATGAACTTTCCGCACCAGCAGTTCAGTAAATTCAAAGGGGCGATTACAATTAAATCGGCGGCAGTAGTTGAAATTAAATGACGTTTTCGACAGGTTTTCAGCAAACTTCGTGTGGTGTTTAGACCCTTAACATTTGAGTTTTGAACATTTTGCATAAGGAACTTTAAGTTTGTAATCATGCAAAGGATCACGCTAGGTATTTTATGACCATCGAACTTGATACACCCTGAATATACACAGTTTCCTGATACAGGATCCGAGTTGCGGATCTCGGATCTAAGATGTGGATCTCGGATCTTGACATCACTAAACTAATTCTAACATATTCTAATAGATATGTAATATAAATTTATTTTCAAAATAAAATTTTATTTTTTAGAAATAAGCTTTTATCCAAAATAGCTTTCCAATTTATACAGGGTGGCCCATAATTCACTAAATGATGTTTGATGTCGTATAAAATTTGAACAGAGCCGAATTTATTTTAAAACTTTTGTGCATTGTGTTGCCAGATAACTTAGAAAAACATTGGTGAATTGTCGTAGCAACAGGACAGTGCCCCACCACATTTTTCAATAGCTGTTCGTGAGTGGTTAAATGAAAAGTTCCCAAACCGCTGGATTGGGCGACGAGGGTTCGCTCTCCCGACTTAACTCCACCAGACTTTTTCTTGTGGGGTTATCTTAAAGTGTACTCACATCCCATAAGCACTCTGGACCAACTGCGTGCCGTTACTACAGAGGAATTCAGTAAAATTCCTATTGATATGTGCAGGTCTGCGTGTGACAATATTGCATTACGCCTACAAGCTTGTATTGATGTTGATGGAGGAATGGTCGATCACGCTATGGAAACCGATACTAAGAACAGTTTTCGAGGTCCTACGCTGTGCAGTGATCTGTTTCCTAGACATTAATTCTGCTCCGTTCAAATTTTAGACTACATCAAACATAATATAGTGAATTATGGGCCACCCTGTAGTTGTATACATTGAAAAAAAAAATCATTTTTATAATAATAACTCATTATGTTAGATAGTATATATTATGGATATGTATAAGACATACAAGTCATAATCACTTAGGATTTATTTTAAGTAAAAGAAGGAAATTAGTGGAAATTTTCCTATACATATTATAATAGATAATAAATTGTAACTTTAATTATAAGAGTTTTAAAATTTAAAAAGTAAATAAGTAAGACAAATTATAAAATTGCATTTTTAATTAAGATGTTAAGGGTCCTGTTTTCATTTTCAGATATTTGTAGCCATTTGTATAAAATCTTACGTTAAAGAGCAATTCAGATGCATGGAGTCGAAGTGAGTATATTTTATAAAATTTTTAATAATTATTTAAAGATCAAAAACTTTTGTTTGAGCTGGATAAGGAATTGCTCAATTGTTTATAATCCATAAAAATTCTCGTATTACATTTTTTATATTCTAAGTCCTTTAAATTTCTCTAAATGAAGTGTCAGTGTCATAATAAGCTTTTAGAATTTACTTTAGATTTAGGTGAACAAAGAAAATGATTATATGATTATAAGACGAAATGAATGAGTTACTACGAGATCAATGGAGCACTTTTAAAAATTCACTTTTATTGCGTATACAGTTTTTTTTTTCCAATCTTTAAATTATCATAGCACAGACAATTAAAATTACAACACATTAGCTTGTTCAGATAATAATAAATTTAATTTAAACGAAGTATTTGCTTTTTTTTTTATGTCAAAAAAAAAAAGTAATTTGGCTGAGTTCCATGAGATGGCAAACTTGTGAATCGTGAGCCTAGCCTCTTGAATAAAGGGAGCTAAAAAAAAATCGCTGCCATTCCAGATTCCGTTTTATATAGGAAGTAGGGAGAAGGGAATTAAATTGTTGTTAAAGCTGTTTCTTAGCATTTTTTTCTTTGACCTAGGAGGCAGATTCATTAACAAGAAAAATTTTCTTTGCACAGCAAAATCTCCCCAGAAATTTTTTTCCAAG
>JAHWFO010023306.1:0-19254 GCA_023313115.1 Rhysida immarginata | reverse complement strand
ACATAGTAGAGTGTTGGAGAAATTTGGTATTTTGAGAGGAACTGAAGACTAATATCAAGATTGGGGTTTAAGGTTGAGGTGAGGAAGGTTTCTTCCTCAAATATTCACTTTGAGGACTGAGCTGTCGTTACTGATAATGAAGTCATTGGGACCTCCATAAAATTTGTTGCATAGAAATTCATTATACAGAAATGTAAACTTTCGTTATACTAAAGATTTACTTGTTGGGACCAAAGTAAAAATTCATTATGTGGGTGTTCGTTATCGTTATAGAGAGGTTCAATTATATCATGATTGCAAAATTTTTGGATGTGAGGAGATGCATTTTTTAGCATTTCACTAACCTTGAGGAGGGTTTTCTACTTCGGTTGGCATCATAAATTTGGTGAGGCAACGTTAATTCATTGTTAAAAAAAAAAAGTCGTCCTTTTGTCACATTATACGAGGTGTGTACAAAAAGTATCGGACCTTTGGCTGGGAAAACTAAAATTATTCACCTGTAGAATTTAAACATTAATCCCCGGGACTGCACATACTTCTCCTTGGAAGCATCTTTGGAAGGCCTGTTTGGAAATGGCGGACAGCTCCACCGTCGTTTTCTGCATAATGTCTTCTCGTGACTGAAATCGGGTTCCTTTCAGTGGCGTTTTGGGCTTGGGGAACAGCCAAAAGTCACATGGAGCCGTGTCAAGGAGGCTGACGGACCAAAGGAATGCTGTGTTTGGCCAGGAACTTCTGAATCAGATGCAATGAATGGGCAAGTGCGTTGTCATGATGGAGCGAACAAGTTCCTGTTGTGCAAAGGTAGGGTCGTTTCCGTCGTACAGTATCACGAACTTGACAAAGGACCGTCGGACAGTACTCCTTGTTGATGGTTTGGCTTTTCGAGAAAATCGAAAACCGACTGGCGTGTAGCAGCAACTCACGAGCTCTGTGTACGTGACCAAATGCAAGCATATTGATAAAGTTCACCTATGACAGCAGAGAAAACTGCCGTTCATTTATTTATGCAGGAAAAATAAAGGTCCGATGCTTTATGTACATCTTGTATGCAGAGTACTTCAATGGGTCAAAAATGAAAAATTGGAATATATACGGAAAAAAGATTTTATTTCAAATATTCAGGATTTACACATTAGAATAAATGAAACTAAAAGATGTGTTTCTCAAAATGTCGGCCATTTGAGGAGATTACAAAACAAAGTCTCTGCTTGAAGTTCTCGATAACCCGCTTGAGTTGGTCTATTGAAACTGATCTTATCACGATTTTCAGGTTTTCTATGGTTTTTGATCCATAACATTTGGCAAAGCTAGTCATTCAACTAACAGATTAACAAGACCCATTGATGCACCTTGTATATTCCAGGATGGGTCAAACAAAGAGACGAGAGGAGGGAGAGAAGGGATTTTATGGACTCATCTATGTTTCTCGCAGGCTAAAGAATTCTATGTTTCAAAAAGACCTGCAGGACTGTACACTATATGATCAAAAATATCCGGACACCCCTCACAGATCATCGATTGGCCCAATTTTCTCATGATAATGACTTGCACATCATTTAAATAGCTTCCCACACCTTCAGACACAACTCTGCTTGGACATTGGCAAGAATGGGTCGTTCGGCAGAGCTCAGTGAGTTCCAACGTGGAACCATAGTTGGATGTCACCTATGCGGCAAGTCCGTGCGTGACATTTCCAGCCTTCTTCAGATACCCAAGTCAACAGTAGGCGATGTCATTATGAAATGGAAGACCCGGGGATCAACAACAGTTCAACAATGAACCGGTAGACCCAAGAAACTAACGGACAGAGACTGTCGAGTGCTTCGTCGTGTCACCCGCAGCAACCGGAAGTCCTCGGCGGAAAAATTGCCACAGAGTTTCGAAACGCCTCTGCAAATGATGCCAGTACCATGACAATTCGTCGGGAACTGCACACGATGGGATTCCATGGCCGTGCTGCTGCCCACAAGCCCCACATCAGCAGGGTCGACGCCAAGCGACGTCTGGCGTGGTGCAAAGCCCACAGAAACTGGACAATGGACCAATGGAAACGTGTAATGTGGACAGACGAATCTCGCTACACACTCTGGCAATCCGACGGACGAGTTTGGGTTTGGCGCATACCTGGAGAACGCTTCTTACCTGAGTGCACAGAGCCCACAGTCAAGTTCGGAGGAGGAGGAGTCATGGTGTGGAGCTCGTTTTCATGGTACGGACTGGGCCAGCTCGTTCCTGTGCAAGGAATCATGAACTCCGACCGTTATCTGAATGTTTTGGACAACTGTGCACTTCCAACGTTGTGGCAATTTTTCAGAAACAGGCCATTTCTCTACCAACACGACAATGCTCCGTGCCACAAAGCGAGGCGTGTACAGCAGTGGTTTGCGGACTCAGGGGTCGAAGAAATGGGTTGGCCGGCACAAAGTCCCGACCTCAATCCTATAGAGAGTCTGTGGGATGAATTGGAAAGACGCTTGCGGGCCAGATCACATCGGCCAACTTCTGTACCTGAACTGATTCTCGCTCTTCGGGAGGAATGGAGGAACATTCCGGAAAGTACCTACCAACATTTGGTGGAAAGTCTTCCCCGAAGGGTGGAAGTTGTGATTCGGGCAAAGGGATGTGCAACGTCCTATTGATTTCCATGAAATTGTGGCTAGAGCGCAAACGTGCATGTGTCCGGATATTTGTGATCATATATTGTATTTTAGATGAATCTCTCAGGACTTATAGAAAGGTCCCTAGTTCATAATGAAGCAGATGATGTCATTCTCGGACCCAATAAATCCAGTACCAGTATTTCTGGAGTTTGTCTGGAAAGTGATTCTGAAAATTCAATACTGTAAAACTTGTGCTAACGACCACCTGAGCTTAACGACCACTTTTGCTTGGTCCCGCAGAAAGTTACTTGGGAAATTTGTTAGCGTAACGACCACCTGTGTAACATGACCAACGACAGGCATTTTTGATCATCAGTATATCAACATATACTAAAAAACCTGCCTTTAACGACCACTTATGCAAGCAATCGGGTCCAAACCTAATTACCAAATCTCTGTATCAAAAGATACAAAAATGCAACCATTGGTTCCTTTAACCTACTGAATTGTTTATTATGTCAGGTCCCTGGTTCGAGTCCAGGTCGTGGAATTTTTCCTTCCCTTTTCTCTTTGTATTTACAATTTGTTTGAAGTATATCTTCCGTATATTATTGTCTTCTCTTTGTCAGATGTCAGGCCTGTCTTTGGGGAAGCAAATGTTGCTCCAAAGTCACTGGAGGTGTTTCCATAAAGTCTAAGCAGTCGCAACTGTTTCAGTGTGGTTGCAAAAAAAATAAAAACCTCTCTAAAAATAATGACCGCTTCGCTCATTGTAAGTGACCGGTCGCCCACAGTGAAACCAGACTCCCAAGGTCGGGCTCTGCTTGGTCGAATGGAGTCAAAACTGCGAACGAGATTCAAGAAATTCAGCTCTTTAGCTTTCTAGATTAAATATTTTTTATCACTGATCACAAAGTTTCAGTTTTGAATTATTATCACCAAAGCTGTCTAAAAGCACAGACTGAGAGAATCGCCCCACCATGTGATTTGTTCACGACCGGTCGAACTTTGTGCTTGAAAAACATTTTGAAGATTCATCAGGAAGAAAAGAAGAAAAAAAACAAACTTAAATTTTTTTATAAAAAAATAAATTGGAATGGCGGAATGGAACATTCACACAGGCCTACTAAGAGTTGATGATACGGATTGAAAAAAGGAAAGCTAAGAGTTGAAATGAATGCTTTTGAAAAATTTTTCAATTTTTTAAAATAAAATTAATTTCTTTGAAAAGGCTTAGCCCATTTCCATAAAAAATACATCGATGCATAGTTAAAGAACCCCTCTAAGTTTGAAACAGTTTTTAGAGAAAAAAAAATTGACTGGGTGGGGGGGGATAGTAAATAACTCCAAAATGATAGCCAAACAAGCCATTTACAAAAAAAATTCGCCTTAACGAGAGGAGTCCGTACATGTCGAGTTTATTCAGTTCGGTTTGCTGGTTTGAACGCTACAGCCATTTTTTAATTTTTAGAAAAAAATTAATATCTCTAAAAAGGCTTATCCAATTGACATAAAATGTACGCTAAGGCACAATTTAAGGTACCCTCTAAGTAAGTATAATTTTTATTTGGTTGTGCTATTTGCCATTTCAGAGGAGTTAGCTGCACAAAATTGGTCACATACGTACAAACCAATTTTTCAAAATTTCAACCAATTACAAACCAAAATTTCAACCAATTACAAACCAAAATTTTTCAAAATTTCAACATATCTTCTCGAATCACGAGTTTTTAAGTCAATTTCAGTGTAAAAAAAAAAATTTGATTTCCTGAAACTAACACATAAGCCTTCACTCTTAGAGAGTGGTAGGCCAATAAACTTATCTGTGTTTAATTATGTTGTTGAAATTTTTTGATTGAACCCGTTTGTAATGACCACCTAAGTTTAACGACCACTTTTGCTTGGTCCTGTGAGTGGTCGTTATAGAGACAGGTTTTGCCGTATTCATAAAACAATCAGGTTTGCTATCTTGAGTTACTCTTCATTATCTTAAGAAGAGATACACAACATTTACTGACATCGTACAGTTCATTGTAAAAAAAAAAAAAAAAAAGAGGGGGGGGGGGAGAGAGAAGGAAAGAGAAAGAAAAAAGAAAAAAAAGAGGCAGCATTACTAGTTGCGCAATGTGCATAACTATCAAGTTTTATCACAAACTTGCATTAGAATTATAGGACAATGTTTTACTTAATAACAAAGGAAAACCTCTGGTCCATAAGCATATACGTATTTCGAACCCTTTAGGTTCATTATTTAATGCCATATGAGTGAATTTGGTACATAGCGCACGTCCTATATAAAGGAGAAAAGCGCGGACCTAGTAGAAATACCCTGGTTGTAAATTAGTTCTAATTAAGTTACAAACGTAAAAACTGGGAGAATCCCAATTATAGAGAAACAATACAAAATTATACACAAAAAGCCCTAAAAAACAAAATTGTACAAAGTAAAATAAAACAACAAAAGGGGGGGGGGAGAACATCATCTTGAGAGCTTCAATGACTTAATCAAAATCGAATCCCCAGGGGCCCTGCGTCTCCATTCAATAGTGAGTCCGGGTTTTTTCTAGCGATTTCCAAGGTTTCGAAGGCATCAAGTGCATTTCTGTTTCTTACGTGTCTCACCAGTCTGCAGTCCTTTATCCGAATATCGTGTCCGGTATCTGACATGTGTCTAGCCACAACCGATCTCTCCGGGCGTCCAAACCTGGCGTGGGCCGTGTGTTCCTTGAATCTTGTGTGGATCTTTCTGCAAGTCGCACCTCGATATACCTTCAGACATTTGCCACAAGATATTTCATATATACCTGATTGAAGTAAAGGCGGAGTCTTGTCCTTCGGATTACCCAGGAGGTTCCTCAAGACGTTTGGGTTTTTGTAGGTAACAGTCACGTCCGCCTCCTTGAAAATAGATCGCAAATTGGCAGTCAACGTCTTGTTGAAAGTGATAGGTAGTCTGAACGTCGAAGTGGGTTTGTTGTTGAGGGTCGTCGAATCTTTTATCATCTTAGTAAATCTTCTTAGTATATGACTTGCGCTATGTACCAGATGTATCCGTCTTTAATTTTCTTAGTATAATAATTTAACTCTTTCCATCAGCTTGTATTAAAAATAATAGTGGTATTTTATGCTTCATTAAGATGCCAACTGTGAACTTCTTTCAGATTGCTCGTTTTTCTTTCACCGATTGTAATGTACATTTCTTTAATATTATGCAAGTAACGGCCGGTTGCAACAACGTCAGTTAAAACGACCCTAACTTTCGGTTAGTTAACGATCGGTTAAGTCCTTTAACCGGGAAATGTTGCACCAAGCCTAGTTAAGTCTCAGTTAGCTAACTGGATGGAATATGAGTAACGAGGACTGTGATTGGTTCGTTTTGCTCCAATTAAACTTCCGGTCAACATGGCTGATTGTTTTCAATCATCGATATGAAATGAGCTGTTTGATAACTAGATTATCCAAATAGCGTATCAATTTAGCTGTTTGATAATTAGCTTATCCAACGAGTTATCCAATTAACATATCCACTTAACTTTTCCAATTAGCTGTTTGATAATATTAACTTATCCGTTTAGCTGTTCGATAATTAGCATATCCTGATTGCTGTTTGAAAACTAGCTTATCCATCTAGCTCACCCAATTAGCTTATCAAACTAGCTTATCCAGGAGCTTATCCAAATAGCTGTTTGATAATTAGCTTATCCTAATTGCTATTCAAATGGCTTATCCATTTAGCTTATCCAATTAGCTTATCCCATTTGTTATCCAAACAGCTTATCCAAATTGCTATTCACATCGCTTATCCATTTGGTTTATCCAATTAGCTTATCCAATTAGCTAATTCAAATTGCTATTCAAATCGCTTATTCATTTAGCTTATCCAAATAGCTTATCCAATTAGCCTATTCATTTAGCTTATCCAAATAGCTTATCCACTTCGCTTATCCAATTAGCTTATCCATTTAGCATATCCAATTAGCTTATCCAAATAGTTTATCCATTTAGCTTATCCAATTAGCTTATCCAAATAGTTTATCCAATTAGATTATCCAATTAGCTTATCCATTTAGCATATCCAGTTAGCTTATCCAAATCGTTTATACAATTATCTTATCCAAATGGCTTATCCAAACAGCTGGTTGATAATTAATTTTCCAAACGGCTTATCCAAATAGCTTATCCAATTATCTTATCCATTTAGCTTACCCAAACAACTGCTTGATAATTAGTTATCCAAATGGCCTATTCAAAAAGTTTATCCAAATTTATTTGCTATTAAATATTTCAAGTACATTAACTTATCCAAATGACTTATCCAAATAGCTTATCCATTTAGTTTATCCAAATAATTTGCACAATTAGCTTATCCATTTATCTGTTTGATAATTAGTTTATCCAATTAAGTTTAAAATATATTTCTCTTTCGGAATGCCATTTTGCTTCACTAACCATGAACTTAAACCGTGGTCATCGAGCGTTTAAGTTAAACCGCCATTTAACGTCTGGTTAAGCCCTAATCTCTGTTGATGCAACGCAAAAAAATTTAAACGGGACTTTAACGAAGAGTTAGTTTTAACTGACGTTGTTGCAACCGGCCGTAAGTCAATAAATAAGTTGCAAAACTTCAAAATACCAAGTACCATTTTAAATTTATGCATATGTTTTGATGATATATATAGCAGCACCTGTAAGCTAGCTATTAGAGGCCATGTGGTATCTTTGTAGCCACACGGTTGTTCAGCTGCAGCCAGATGGAGGGTGTGTTGCACCAGACCCTTTTCTGCGGGCCAAAGGATGGTCCACATAAGAAGTGTATTGCGGTTCCTTGCACAGTGTATCTCATGAAAAACCATGTTCAGTTGGATCCAGGAATTCAACAAAGGAGGAGTAACCATGTTCAGTAATACATCGGTTTGTGATGATGCCATAGTGCAACATGTTGAATAAGTGATGACAGGTGCTTGAGGACCGATGACTTAGGTTACTCTTGTGGAACTACCTACAACATCATGCACAAGTGGCTATTTTCATTAAGATGTATTCCTACTAGTTGCATGCTAAATACAAAATGAATAGAATGGGTCTACCCTTGCTGTACCTAATTTGGTACAGTATGGAAGGAGAGAACTTCAGGCATAGATTTTTACAGGGGCCAAGTCGTGAGTTCACTCATCACTTTAAACGTGAGTTGAAGATCCTCCATGAAATGGAAGTATGGCTCCTCCCTGTCCACCAAACTGTTCAGAGTGATTCCATCAGCCCTCATGATTAAGTTGATTATGTTTTGTGGCATGCAAGTTGCCATACAGCTGAAATTCATCCTCACGGTGAGAATGTTATTGCCAACTTTTACTGTGCTGCTATTGCAGGAACTGTAATAGGCCATTCGCCGCAAACAACCTGAACTCCTGACACTGACTTGATACTCCTGGATGACACTGTCAGTTCTCCACAGCCAAGCGAACACAGGAGCTGTTGCAAATGTTTCATTGGAAATGCTTGGAACAACCACCTTATAGCCCTGACTGAGCCCCCGGTAATTTCCATTTCAAAGATAATGCAGCCATAATCCAAGAGTTTACTCGTGATTGTAAACAGTAGCCAGAAAACTTCATTTATTTCTGGGTTTCAATGAAGGACTTGTAAGATGGGTATCTGAATATCAGGGGAGATTACGTTGAAAAATGAAATAAGTACATCTGCTGTTTTCTCCATCCAGTTTTGCAATCTATTTATTGAACCTACCCTCGTATTGTTTTAAAAATATCCTTTCGGTACTTTAACATTATTGGATGTACAAATAAGTTTACATCGTTTGCTAATGGATGGTGTACTGGCGGAGATTTCATGTAACTGAAACAAGTCTAGAAGAAAGTCCTTAAAACAAGCTATGATAATTAGTGTAGGACATTTTATTGATGGGTGACATCATTGTTTTTAAACAGTGTTGAATTTTGTGTGTAAAAAAACAAAAAAAAAAAACAGCATATGTACGGAGTTTTGTTCCATTATTTCTTTTTAAAGAAAACTGCTGCGGAAAGTCACCATTTTCTTGCGGAAGCTTATGGTGAACATGCTCTAGCTGAAAAGCATGTTTAGACATTTGTTCTGACTATTCCAAAGTAATTATTTTGACATGGAAGACAAAGCGTGAAGGTGCACCAAAAAATTTGAACATGCAGATTTGGAAGCATTACTGGATGAAGATCCGTGCCAAACAGAAACATTATTGGCAATGACATTACACGAGAGAGAAGCATCTGAAAAGTGCAAAAAGACATGAGGAGGTTGCTCTATAGCAAGACAATGCTAGATTTCAAGTCTCAGGACGAATCAAGGAAACTTTAGAAGCATTTGGATGAGATTTTACCCCACCCTCTTGCTCCAAACATCGCGCCATCAGATTCATCTGTTTAGATCTCTGCAGAGCACCCTTTCTGGAGACTGTTTAAAGGTAAACTCCACACCCAAAAGAACTTTGTTTAAAATGAAAGATGAAAGTCTCAATAACAACGTAGCAAAATTTTCAAATGTATAAAAATTTTCAATTCATACTCAAAATTGATAAAATATATAAAAAACTGTCATTTTCCCCCTACCCCTGCGATAGGCACTGGCTCCATGGTTTGGCAACTGTTACGTCACAAGTTGACGAGAAGTGCGAAGGAGTTTCGAATTCGTGACGTCACACATTGGACGCTATTGGTTAGTTGTCAATTGGGCATCACAATGGACTATGAATATGAAACAAGACCGGTAGTGATGACTGCAATTTTGATAACAGTGACAGCGATATACAAGGGCCGTTAGCAGAATTAAATGCTACTGCAACTTCTGTGATATACAGCCCTATGCATTAAACCGTGAAATGGGATTTTCTGCTTGCTGCGTCGGCGTGTACACATTAGGGCGGCTTGTGCCTTACACAGCTAACAGGCTTACCTCCTCATTCCTTCGGCGTTTAACGAGTGCTGTTGCGGTCGTTGTTCTTGAAGAACGCCAGCCCATTTAGAGTTGGAAGAGCATCTAGTTCCACCTTATACATGATCTAGTTTCGGCGAATTTCTTGTTTGAATTGATACTGAATTTAAAACGGCGGATTCGTAGACAAAGCAAGACGCTTCAAAACGAGCACACGATGCTGTTTGGAGTTGGATACAAGTTCCCTCGCAGTCAAAAACTACTAATCCACTGTTTTTTTAATCGATTCTGATTCTGGAAATCTATGAAACGTGAAATTTCTATCCGACTGTCTATTTACACATCCAAATAGAGAACAAATTAAAGGCATTCCGACATAAAACAGGTTAGCAAAATCTTATGATATGTGGAATCGTTCTAAGCGACTAGAATCTCGGGGCCGAAATTCCCCGAGGTTCTCGCGGCAGGAAATGACTGTTTGTTCCGGTGTGTTCTGTGGAGAAGGAATGGAAGATCCCACACAAAATTTTCAATTTTCCGAGGCATTTTTCTTAATAAAATATTAGGAAAAATCGAAAAATTTTGAATGATGAATACTTCATTAACCTGGATTAATGTTGTGATTACAAAAAAAATAAAGTCGTTTGGCAAAAAAGTGCATGAAACTGTGAATCGGAGTTTACCTTTAAGTTCTTAAGAAAAGATCGAAATTGGCTTGATAACTGGATTGGTTCCAAAGAAACAGATGACCACACTTCTGCTTTCATGGAATCCACTTATTACTTGAAAAGTGGAGGGGGGGGGAGGTTGTATGTTTTGATAGTAAATATTTAGAATCAAATAATTGTCATCTTTGGATAAAAACTAATTTCCTTTTGTGATCAAAAAATGATGTAACTTATTTGTACATTACATAAAATATTTATTTTTTTATATTTCTCTCCAGTAAAATATTGAAAAGACTGAAACACATTCAATTGATTATTTCCAAATTTTAAATTTATTAGTGTTCATTATCTTGGACATCTAAAATATAGAAATCATTGTAAAGATTTTTAAAAATTCCTGAGAAACTTTATTCTTAGAGATATCGATCTTATTAGTATTAAGTTACCCATATTTTCAACATTTTATTTATAGATCGGCTCAACATTCTGACAAATCCATCTCAAACTGCTGGCTTTAGGCAACTGCAAACAGTGCAACTGCCTAGAACCTGTTAATCATGATAATTATTGCACCATGGGTCTCCACTTAAGCCACCCTCAAAAGGCCCCGCAAAATGTTAATCCCCTGTTATCACCTTTAAGGTATTTTTATATACCCTCCTTGCTTATGTCACACTCACTTTTCGAAATCTATGCACTCCTTTCTTTTGTCTAATTGTTTGTAATCCACTTTTACCAAAAAATTTAGAGGACCAATTTAATTTCGTTATAACTCTTAAAAAAGTATGTACTGTGAATTGTTCTATTGTTATTCATTTTATGCCAAATATATCGATTAAATCACACAAATTCTCACAAGAATGGATCTTCATCTGGTACTTACAGGACATAATGATTATGTGTAGCATGTCAATGCATGAATAAGAGATAACCCCCATTAAATGATGTAACTGTTTAATAAACGAGCCATTTGAAACATTTGATGACTAACACTAATTAAACATCAGAAACATATACACTGAGTTAGCAAAACTCATGGGATAGCAAGCACATTGATTGATGGGCATGGCTCACGAATTCACAGGGGTAACGGATTCTGGGAATGGACCATTAGACGTTGTGGGAAGAGCTTGTACAAGTGATTGATCAGAAATGGCACGTCGTCGCGAGTTGACGTCTTTGGAATGGGGTATGATAGTAGGTGCCCGACGCATGGGATGTTCCGTTTCGGCAGTGGTGCAGGAATTTGGCTTTCCCCGCTCAACTGTCTCTAGGGTGTATCGGGAATGGCTGGATGAAGGCATCACAGTCCACAACAGGCACCATACCGGGCGTCCAGCTGCCCTGAATGATCGTGACCGGCGACACCTGGGACGAATAATTCAGAGAGACAGGAACGCAACAGTGCAGCAAATCACAGACCAGTTCAATACTGGCCGCACTAGAAACGTCTCTCGGTGGACAATCCGTCGGAATCTGCATGCCCTCGGGTTTGGCAGCGTCATCGGACACTCCGGCGTGCATTTGCCACCAACCATCTTGGCTGGACTCTGCAACAGTGGCGTAACGTCATATGGTCAGATGAGTCACGATATCAACTGTACCACGCTGATGGGAGGCACCGCGTCTGGCACAGACCTCACGAAACGATGGATCCTGCATACCAACAGGTGGTGGTGCAGGGTGGTGGGGCGTCAGTGATGGTCTGGGGTGCATTTTCCTGGTTTGGAATGGGCCATCTGGTTATCCTGGACCAAACGTTGAATGGTCCACGGTATCGTCAACTCATCGGAGACCATCTGCACCCTTTTTTGACATTTCAACACCCTGACGACGTAGCAGTCTTTCAAGATGACAATGCTCCACCACATCGCTCCAATGTTGTCCGCGAATGATTCGAGGAGCATGCAGGAGAGGTCCAACGACTGAGATGGCCAGCCCGGAGCCCTGACATGAATCCCATCGAGCATATCTGGGATGCTGTTGAAGTCAGGCTCCGGGCACTGGATCATCCGCCCACGAACGGGCAGCAACTATCTTCGGCTCTGCAGACTATCTGGTGTCAACTGCCTCCAGAAGTGTACCAGGGACTTGCAGACTCACTACCACGCCGTATTGCTGCACTCCACAGGGCCAGAGGTGGCCCGACCAGATATTAAGTAACTATCCCATGAGTTTTGCTAACTCAGTGTATACAAGATGAACAGAATTTCACCGGTTATGGGCTATGTGATGATTTTAATGTATTGTTGATCAAGTACACTATGCGATCAGAAAGTTAGGGACACCAGCATTTCTGTGTCGCAGGTTTCAGATAACAGGAATTAGTAAGCAGTGGCACCCTCTTGCTCTAATGACAGCCTTCACCCTCCGAGGAAGACTTTTCACCTTCCGAGTAGTAAGAAGCTGGAATTTCTCTCCATTCCTGCCTCAGAGCACTGGTTAGTTCAGCCATGGATGAAGGACAGTGTATCTGGCTCATAGTCGATGTTTGGATTCATCCCACAAGTGTTCAGTGGGATTGAGATCGGGGCTCTGGGGAGGCCAGCCCATTTCTTCAACCCCATTGTCTTGAAACCAACCGTGTACAGACCTTGCTTTTTGGCAAGGAGCATCGTCATGTTGATATAGAAAAGGCCCATCCCCGAACTGTTCCCGCAATATTGGCAGTGCACAGTTGTCCAAGATGTTTCGATAAGCAACAGCATTCATTGTTCCTTTAACAGAAACAAGCAGCCCCAGTGCGAACCATGAAAAAGAGCCCCATACAATGATGCCACCTCCTCCAAACTTGACAGTGAGCACCACACACTCGGGTAGGAAAATTTCTCCAGGCATCCGCCAAGCCCAACTTTGTCCATCTGATTGCCAAAGTGTGTACCGTGATTCATCAGTCCATAGGGCACGTTTCCATTGTTCCATGCTCCTGTTTCTGCGAGTTTTGCCTGGAATTGTTGTTAGTGACGAAGGGCTTGTGAGCAGCAGAAAGACAGTGGAAATCCAGGGAATAGAATTCCCGATGAATGGTGATTGTGCTAGCAACACGGAAAGCAAAATTTCTGAACTCTATAGCAATCATTTCAGCAGAAGACCTTCGATTGCTCTGGATCACACGTGCAAGCACTCGATGATCTCTATCTGCCAATTTCTTGGATCTGACAGTTCATGGTTGCACAGTCGTTGCTCCGTAGGTTATTCTGTGTCTAAAAAGTTTGGTGAATGGAAGCATAAAATATGTAAACCAAATATCTTCATTTATCTTCAGAATAACATCCATTGGACACAGTACACTTTTGACATCGTTGATAAAGCTCCTGGAATGAGTGAGCAAAGGCCTCTTTTGGGATCGATCGAAGTACAGATGTTACACATCGTCGGATGTCTGGCAAGTCTGCAAAACGTGTGCCCTTCAGGACCTTGAGGCGAGGGAACAAAAAAAAGTCTGCAGGTGCCACCCAGGTAAGTATAGTGGATGTGCGAAGTTGCGTACACGGATGCAGTATGTGGGGATGCGTTATCATGCAACAGACTCCACTTTCCACTCCCGTACATCTGTGGGCAAACACGTTGGATGTGCAGCAATAAGTGCTTCACAACAGCTTCATAGAATTTGGCATTGACGGTTTGCCCTTCCATTTGACGTGAGTCTTTTGCTCACTCGCATTTTCTTTCTACCTGCCGCAAATGCTCTTTATTTCACTCAAAACTCGACATGTTTACCACACGAAAAAAGTAAATGCTAACTCAAAATTGTATAAACATCAATGACATTTTGAAAGGTACGGTCATAGCTCCAAAATGACGTAAGAGATTAGACTGCGAACCATCCCTTGTTTCTAGCTATACCGAGAAATTTTCAGGGTGATGTGTGCATTTTTCCCCATTGTGCCAGTGATGAGAAAGCATGCTTTTAGCACTGGTACTTCGGCAATGACACTGCCAGCCAAATGACGTCCTTTATGTCGATTCTTTCGTGAGTTAGTTCCCTCATGCAAGGGGTTTCAGCCTGAAGAAGAAAAAGAAGAATATCAGCTCCTCCCAATTACTGATCTGAGGGTTTGACGAGAAATGCACTCCCAGTAACGTTTTTACTTCTTAGGGCCGCCACAAATTCATCTTGCGTTAGCACTGAACGAGCGAGCAAAAAAATGCACATGCTTCGGATGAGCGAGCACACACTAACGCAATCAATTGCAAGATCTCGTGAACTCTCGCATTCGTTTCGCGATCTCGAGAATGCCTTTCAGGCACATCGCCTGCTAATCACCTCTGCTGAGCTCAAGTGAACAGAGGCGACTTGCACCAGCAAGGAAGCGATTCATCATATCTGCATCAAGCTGAAATATGACGGGGAAAAATATAACTGGACTGTTGAAATGGAAACAGCTCAGGCCACCAAAATGAGAGAATCCAAAGAATTCCATCAAATAATTGAAAATTAAATTAAAATTAAAATATAAAATATTAAAAAAATAAACCACGACCATGTTGATTTAAGGAATTTATATAGAGATTTTAACAACTCTTAAAGAACTTAAAAATAATAAAACATCCTACAGTTCTGATTTTCAATCTAATTTCACATATTAATTTATACAAGGAAGAGCAGCTCTATCACACGCTTGAATCCTGGTACCCGAGAGTGCGTGTTCAACAGGAAAAAATTTTAAAAAGGCAATACTATAAAACACAAACACGCTACATGTATTGTTTATACACAACCACCGCTCTACTAGCCGAAGCTCAGAGAAAAAGATAGTTCATAAAACGGGTACGTAGTCATTTTCATTGCAAATTCACAATTCTGAATTTGCGGCGGCTTGAGCTAGCGCTGAGCAAGAGCGAGCTATTATTGCCATCACACCCATTGCTCGCTGTCGCTCATGTCAAGTCTTTGATGAGTGAGGAAACTTTCTTTGTTTTTGTGCTAACACAGGTTGCACTAGCGATTTGAATTTACGGTGGCCCTTAGGCTCATTTTAAAAAAAAACAAAAAAAAATGAGTTAAAGATCTTGTAATGAAACCATTTAGAATTTGGATAGCCAATCTATCAAGTTATAGCATCTTCAAAGTCCGAAAAGTAAATTCTTAGAATTATTTTTATTTTCTTGATTTTAATTGGTATAGTAATTGCTGTGTAATCCTTGATTGTTTGCTCGCTTTTAAGAAACTTCAAACCCACTAGGAATTTTGTAAGTTTGAATTGCATTGCAAAGGTATCTTAGAATAAAAAAAGAATCTAAGCATTTTATTCAGACACTGTTGAAGCACATGGGGGAGGAGGAGGGAGGCGGGGGAAGAAAATGTACTGAAATTTATTCCTCCAAACAAAAAATTTCTTCTCTCCAGTTCTACTTTCCTTGTGCTGTAATTTTTTCTCATTAAACAATCAATTATTCATTCAAAAAAGGCAAAAGACACAACTGAAGAAAATTATCACTATCCTACATTTTAAGGGGGTATTATAGAGGGTGAATACAGAAGTCTGAACCCCCCTTTTATTTTTTGAACCGAAGCAGATATGTCAATTTTGATGTGTGACAAGTCACGTATTGTCTGTGTAATTTAATTATGGTGAATATAGGGAAATAAATTATTGAAATATTTTTAATCGGTAATAGATTTTATTTTTTTTGGGAATTAGGCAATAATTCGTTTGATTAGTATAAATAATTAAATATCAGCTCGATATCGTGTTTATATTGTATATATTTTGGTAGTAAATATATTTTTTTAATGGAATATCATTTTCGTTGTATGTGGAAAATTGTTTGGTTTTTAATATATTAATTCCGATCTGGCTGTGTCAACAGCGAAACGCAACAGGAGGTCCTTTTGTTGATTCGTAGCATTGTTGGGATCTAGAAATTCTAGGAAGATGAGTTCCTAGGCATCCCTCAATTGTTGACTACGTGTTGCTTGTTTGAAAACAGAAATTTCGAGTTTTTTTTTTTTTTGAATAAAAATTTGTCGGGGACGGACAAAAAAAAACTATGTCGCAATCGATGTACTGCGGTTATTATGACGTCGCGACAAGATACTGTTTCTTGCGAGGTGGTCATTTAAAAGTTCGAAGATAAGTCTGAGTTTACAGCGATGCTGAACATGCCGATTGGGTGGCGATACTCGATATGTGACTAATTGAGTGCGACTCAATAGAAAGACGATAATCAAAGCAAGTATGGATTTGATTCAAGTAGGTCAAGCTGTTGAGATTCAATGCATGATGACGGCGTTGGTGAGTGAATTTTACTTTAATGTTTCCTTTCCCTGAGAGACCACGGAGGCTTCGGATTAATAGGCTAACGATTACGCGTTGGGACTGAAGAGTTACATAGATGGAATGTTATGCTGACAGACAACGTCAATATACCGTATTTGATTGTTTAGAACATTACACTATTGAAAGAAAAAGAAAAAAATAGTTAAACTTGTATGTACTAAATGTTAGTCGTAATTACTGTAACCATTGGGATTAAGGGCAATTTTTATTTATCTGAGTATTGTATTAAGAGTTGTTGCAGAATACGTTCCAAGCGCAGGACTATCGGGCTGGATAGCGATAGTAATTTATGGTGTGGTTGGCACTTTGAATCCTGTTTATGTTCCTCATTAATGTGAGATAAAGGTAATTCATACCAAAAGTGTCGGATAGCACAGGTACAAATACCGGTAGCCAACTGCACGGGAGTTGAAAGTGGGGGTTTCAGCGTTCCTCCCCGTGTTGCTCTTTGAAGTGACAAAATTGAAAAGTATCATGTGACGCTCTCCGGCGTCAAGCCATAGCCTCAGACTCTGTAAAATTGACGGCCCGTAGCAGACCCGGTCTGTACCTGTTTAAGTACTCACTAGGATAAATTACTTACTTCAGTCCGAGGTGCTGGCTGAATGTAGGCTTGCTAAACAAGATTATTGAACGTATCCATTTGTTTGAGTGTTGTGAGGGACAGCATGTGTTCCACGCGCCAGATGGCATCTAAGCAGTAATCGCACCATGGTTAAGGGGCCCCTTTAGTGTATCGCGGTTGCTGCAGGTTATCCGTTATAATAGACCAAAACCTAAGAGCGAATTGAATTGTCACCTCCAACTTGTAATATTTGTTCCTTATTGATCAATGTGATATCGAGCTGATAATTGATAAGATTAATGAATAAATAAATTATTACTTTACTTAAAATTTGGTCCGTTGACTGGGTAACATAAACCATTATTTTTCACACTTCTAAATCAGTTCCGAACTCTGTTGTCACACGCTCCAGCAAGATGTTAACCATTCAAGGGTGGGTTTGAGATCTTGCATATTAATTAGGTAGGGGTGTGTCACAGATGAATCCAATGAATAGAAAGTTGTGGGTGGCCTATCCCATGGTGCACTTTTCATCATCCCAAATATGCAAATTAGGACACATTGAAAATTTATCTCAAAAACCGTAAGGGATAGAGAAAAATACCCAATTGCAAACTTGTTCAGCATAAAAAAAAAAACAAAACAAAAAAAAAATCATCCAAATCGGACCAACCAATCACCCACAATCACGTGGTGAACTGTTTGTAGCTTACAAACAGTTTAAAAAAAAAGTTAATCAACAAAATGCTCGATGTGACGACCGTCGGCACCATAACACAATTGGGCACGGAACGTAACTGACGCCAAAACATCGGCAAGCATGGCTGGTGTCACTCCTCGGCACGCTTCCTGGATTCGTTGAACCAGATCCTCCAGTGAGGCGGGCTGCGTAGCATAAACCTTGTCCTTCAGGTATCCCCACAAAAAAAAGTCAAGTGGTGTAAAATCAGGGGAGCGGGGTGGCCAATGAACTGGTCCTCCTCGGCCAATCCATTGTTGTCCAGACATCTCACTTAGACACTCGCGAACGACCAACCCGTAATGTGGAGGAGCTCCATCATGCTGAAACCACGTGTGCTGATACGAGGCGAATGGCAAATTGTCAATGAAGTCTGTGACTACCACGTTGAGAATTTTAGCCCGGTAGCGTTCTGCAGTCAGTGTTCCATCGTAAAAATACGTTCCAACCACAGTGTCTTTGTACAATCCACACCACACATTGATTCTCCAGTTCACTTGATGAGTTGCGTCTCGCAGACATCGTGGGTTTTCGTCTGCCCAATGATGATGGTTGTGCCTGTTGATAACTCCATCCCTGGTGAACTGGGCTTCATCTGTCCACAACACCTCATGAATGAAGTTTGGATTGTCATCCAGGCAGGTAAGTAACCAGTTGCAGAAGGCAGCCCTAGCAACATAATCCAATGGCAGTAACTCCTGGTGACAATGAACATGGTATGGGTGAAAATGATGTGCGTGTAGAATGTTGAGAACAGTTTTCTGATGGCACCCAACATCTGCAGCAATTGCTTTGCTGCTTGTGTGGGGATTTGCAGCAACTGCAGCCAGAACTAGTGTTGTTGTATCCTCGTCGCCTTGTGCCCTTGGTTGTCCTCGTTCTGTTCCGAAGCAGAAGATCATGTTGACCATTTCCGGAACAGTGTAGCTTGCCATCCTGGAATTGTTCTGTCTTCTGTGTGCTGAAACATGCCTTTTATTTGCTTTTCCGCATGAAAGTGAATGTGAGTATGGTAATTTATGTTAATTTTTTGATTTGCATGCTTTACATGGTGGAAATATCAACATTCAGTTTTCCTTGTGCAGTGTGACTGTTTGTAAGCTACAAACAGTTCACTACGAGATTGTGGGTGATTGGTTGGTCCAATTTGGATGAATTTTCTTTTGTTTTGTTTGTTTTTTTATGCTAAACAAGTTTGCAATTGGGTTTTTTTCTCTGTCCCTTATGGTTTTTGAGATAAATTTTGAATGTGTCCTAATTTGCATATTTGGGATGATGAAAAGTGCACCATGGGATAGGCCACCCACAACTTCCTATTCATTGGATTCATCAAAATTGACATATCTGCTTCGGTTCAAAAAATAAAAGAGGGGTTCAGACTTTTGTATTCACCCTGTAGAGGTCAAGGTAAACACAAAAAGTCCTATTAACATGGGTCCAATTTTTATTTATTTTCAAGTTACAAGAAATGTTC
>JAHWFO010023303.1:0-13691 GCA_023313115.1 Rhysida immarginata | reverse complement strand
GGGGTCCTTTAACTATGCATTGACGTGTTTATGGAAATGGGCTAAGCCTATTTAGAGAAATTAATTTTTAAAAAATGAAGAAATGGTAAAAGCATTCATTTCAGCACTCCAAACAATAAAAACGTTCTGAAAAGATTTCCTTTATTGAAAAATACAATTTTCTCTTTTGAATCCGTATCATCAACTCGTGATAGGCTTGTGCGAATGTTCAATTCCGCCATTCCAATTCTTGGCCTACCAATCTCTAAGAGTGAAGGCCTAGGTGTTCGTTTCGACTTAAAAACTCATGATTCGTAAAGTTATGTTGAAATTTTGAAAAAAAAAATTTCCGTCTGTGACCAGTTTTGTGCAGGTAACTCCTCTGAAACTGCAAATAGCAGAAGCAAATAAAAAATATACATGCTTAGAGGATACCTTACGTTGTGCCTTAAGAGGATACCTTACGTTGTGCGTAATTTTTATGTCAATTAGATAAGCCTTTTTAGAGATACTATTTTTTTCTAAAAATTAAAAAAATAGCTATAGCGTTCAAACAAGCGAACCAAACTTAATAAACATAACATGTACGGATTCTCTCAGTAAGGCCAATTTTTTTTGTAAATGACTTACTTGGCTGTGATGAGCCGTTTTGGAGTTATTAACTATCCCCCTCCCCAGACCCTCCTCAAAAAAAAAAATATTTAAAAATTTTTTTTTAAACAGGGTGTAAATGGACGACGTTTCACAAATTTAAGGATATGTAGAGGATGAAACTCAGCAAAAAAGTCTAGTCGCGTTTTTCGTTCTGTGGCTCCGTTAAAAAGTTATAGCGCTTTAAAGTTCGGTATCGGCCAGAGTGATTCTAAAAGGTCGTGCCCAAATGTAAAGGCAGCTAGAGGGTGAAATTCTGAGCAAAAAAGTCTGGTGGCGTTTTTCGATCTGAGGCTCCGTTAAAAAGTTATAGCGCTTTAAAGTTTCGTGATGTCACTTCCGGAAATCTATCTTAGTACAGACGCTGAGCAATTTTTAACTTAGCGCTATAACTTTTTAACGGAGCCACAGATCGAAAAACGCGAATAGACTTTTTTGCTCAGAGTTTCATCCTCTACGTATCCTTAAATTTGCGAAACATCGTCCATTCACACTCTGTATTTCGAGTGGGTTCTTAAACTATGCATTGACGTAATGTTTTTGGAAATGGGCTAAGCCTTTTTAGAGAAATTAAGTTTTTTTCCTAAAAAAGAAGAAATAGCAGAAGCATTCATTTCTTAGCTCCAAACACAATAAATACGACATGAACAACTTCCTCTTTTTGAAAAAAAATTTTTTTTTCTTTTTTGATTCCGTATCACCATCTCGTGGCAGGCCTGTGCGAGTGTACCATTCCGCCATTCCAATTTATTTTGAAAAGAAACTGTTTGGCTGCGTAACTTCGAGTAATTGAGGTTTTAAGCCCCCACCAACAGAAAAAGAAATTATTTTTTGAATCAGTCTCATGACCTACTTCTTTCATATTTTATTTTTCATTTTTATTCATCACGAATATTTACAAGAGTGATAATTCAATTTGTTTTTATAAAAGGGTTAGGTTTTAGAATTTAGTTTTTAAAACATCCACTCAGATACTCATTAATGATTAGAATTTAGTTTATGTGTGGCCCCGTGCATACAGTTAAGAGAAAGTCCACGATATAGAACGGAGGGAGTTGGAAGTATAAGCAAACAAGGAGGTATAAGAGAAGGATGAAAAACAGTCCCAGAAGCATGTAAAGCTTAAGGTGAAAATCACGAAGTTGGTGTTCCATTTTTTCTATATGGCGAAGGGCTTTACATAATTTCTGCAAATAAAGAGAAAATTGAATAGAATTTGTATATTAAAATCGATCGTTTAATTTCTAGAGGATTTCTGGTTATTTATTATTTCTTAATTTATTATTTACAAATTCAGTCTCTTTTAAGGTGAAATTTGCTTTAAGCCTCCAAAATATTTTTATCACATTTTTAAATCCTCGATTCAGTTATTTAATCTAAAAAATGGACTATTTTATAGAACACGGTCGTAAGGAAAAAGAGACAAAAAATACCCTGGGAAATACAAGATGTTAGTAGAGTGAAAAAAAAACCCCCTGGATGTTTCGGGTAGTTTTTTCATTTTGCTGAAACTTATTAAAGGAAATAAGAAAATTCCTGGGTTATAGCACAAAAATAAAATTTGGTTTTCTTAATATCGAACTCCCAAATAATTACATTTTTTTTTTGCATTGGAGTTCAGTTAACTGGATGGAAACTATTCCTGCATAGAAGTGACGATGAATTGCTTTGCACTGTAGCCGATATACACTACTGTTTATGAAAGCTATTCCACCATGGAAGGATGATAAAATTTACAGAAAATGCAAATGATTCAATTGCAAAGTGACTGCGTAAAATTGGGCTCTCTACGAAGAAGCATATCATTGAAAACTGTTAGTGTAGCATGGTCAACGAACTGTAAATAATTCCTCCAAGTGTTACTATGTACGCCGAATCAATTATTCCAATATACATGGTGCATCAAAAGTCTTCATCCGATTTCAGAAATCTGTATTTTTAAAAATCAATATACTAAGATGGGTCATGTTGCAAAATGCTCAGAATATATGCAAATTTTCACATGATTGTTTATTTAAGTGGACACGCAAGTGTTCAATGTGAAGATCGCCGGCTGCGCGGCACCCGTCCATTCGATAGTCAAATTTCTCCCATACTTGAAGCATATCTGGTGTCACTTCATTTATGGTGGCTGAAATTCGAGTTTTGAGCTCAACAAAGTCGCACAAAAGAAATCACGATTAGTCAGGGCAGGGAAACGAGATGGTCACAATTGAAGTTTATGGCTTATCTCAATATAAACCGTAACCACCGAGAGAGAAGTCCTCTGCGATGAAAAATAACACATTTTTACATCATCATAGTTAGGGAAAATTTATGGCTTATTATTGGTAGAAATTCGAATAACAATACCCTAAATATGATGATGTAACAATGTATTACGTTTCATCGCAGAGGCCTTCTCTCTCGGTGGTTACGTAAAAACTGACGGGAGAACACTACGCCTTTCATACACGCCCGGAAGTCCTCTAATGGTATAAAACGAAACTGACGATCCCCTCTGTTCAATGAAATGCAGATCGATTACCTGCGATGTGCAGCTATAGCTTATTGAAATCGGATGAAGACTTTTGATACACCCGGTATACAAACCGCCGAGAGTTCGAACCATGAATTTACAAAATTTTAGCCAAGCAAGGCGATTATCATGCAAAATCAAAATCTGGAAGGCCAAAGGTGACAAGTCGAGATAATACACAAATTCTCCAAATGGCTTCCAACCAGTGTGTGTGTCTGCGCAGAAAAGTTTTCAGTAATCTAGACTCAGTGTATCAAGATAGACTGACAGGCGTCTGAAGTCATGCTCCAAACTGAGTGTATCAAAAATGATAAGGAATTCCTCCACTGATTGAGCCCTCACATCAAAGTGCGATTGCAGTGTACTCGAGAATACATTTACTGGAAGATGAGTGGTTGTCAGGGTTGTTTGCTGAAGAAATGAACCAGAACCTCGATGGCTCAATTGAAAACGCGTATTATTGGCAAGAACAACAGGAAACCACTATTCCACATCAGATGTTTATTACAACGTATGCGCATTTCGGCAGCCAAGCTGCCTTCCTCAGCGTATACAAGAACTTGATCAGACCGTATTATTGGCTTAGTCTGCGCAAAGAAGAAGGGGTGTCTGTTAGCAGAGAACAAAGTGATGGCTCCATCAGGGTCTGGGTAGTTTTGTATACAACGGCACAACAAGTTTGGGCAGACTAAGCCAATAATACGCCAATAAGATCAATTTACAAAGATATTCGCTGGGCCTGTGTGGGTATTTCGGCATTATAATGCAACAATCCACTCTTCCAGATCAAAAAAATAAGTGGCGTGAACAATATGCCATTAAAGTGAAGTGGTCAACTCGCAATCCCAATCTAAATTTAATGGGAAAACTCTGAGGGATTATCAAAGCAATTTTTATGGTGCAAGACAATACTCGACTGTCAGTAGATACAGTCTAAAAGTACTGGTGGATCTTGGATTGATTTAGAGCTTAGTACCGGTTGATCCAATAGTGTGTTACATTTTTTCATGAAACTAATAATTGTTTTGCCGTGACGAATTCTTGTCCTTTACATTGTTTTGTGCGTGCCTCGTGATTCTTATGAAATCATTGAATTTGTGGAAAGCAAACGCTGAAAATGTCGTTAACAGTGGAAGGAATGTAACACTTTTGGGTCAGCCGGTACTTCAATAGACCGGTACTTCCGAGTTTTTTTTAAGTTATAAAAAAGTGGTAAACAGATTTAACGTTAGATTCTTTTTAAAATAGAAAACGGATTCTACATATTTCTGTAACAAACTAGTCTGTTTGAGTATTTGTTTACTTTGTTTTTGTGTGTTCAAATAAACACATGTATTTGAAACACTGATTTACTCTTATTTCAGTGAATTCACGATAGAAATTGCGTTTAGTCAGATGTATCGGATATAAATTACAATCTCACACTCTTATTCCACTAACTTTTGCAATACATCTTATTACAGGGAACAGTAACTGCAAAGAGAAAGGGAACTGTTTTATTACTCTTCACGGATAAAAAATTATATCACTCTTTCCTCCCCTCTTTATTAATATCACTTAAGAGAGCAGGACCTTTTGCAACTTCTTTATTCAAGTATTTAGACCCCTAGAAGGCATAAGGCGAAACGTACTCCGGTGAAGAGTAAATATACAGGCACAGGCGTAGTTAAGGGCGGTCAAGGTGTGCAAAGCACACGGGCGCAATGAATTAGGGGTGCTAAAAAGCTAAAAATGAAAATTTGAACACGGGCGCTAAAAATCTAGCTACGCCACTGTCACAACTGATAATACAGTGTGATAATAGTGTGTTTCGTTTGCTATATACCAAGAATGAAAGAATATAACGATCGTCGTAATACTCCAATTTATTTCAAATTTTAGGCATTCGCACCAAATGCATATATTTACTAATATATCGAAGTTTGCATCCTATACCTCGATATGACCTCCGTTTCGCACCATGTGTTGCACAATTCATATCAGTGTTTCCCATGTGTTGTGCAAGGTTGCCAGTATGATCATCTGAAATGCAAGCTGGATCTTTGCCTTTAGGTCTTCTAGAGAAGTTGGATGTTGGAAATCATGGTGTTTTTGATAAAACTCCACAAAGAAATGGGGAGATATCAGGTCAGGTGAGTTGGGGGCTTTGGAATAGGCAGTTCCCGTCCGCACCATTTGTCATTACATGTTGTATTTAGGAATTCCCGCGTTTCCAATGCCCAATGTGGTGTTGCCAGCACTAACGATGACTTTAATCAGATAATTGTCGTGCGTATCGGATATATAGAAAAACAGCCTTTTTATTTTGGTATATAGCAAACGAAACACCTTGTATACTGAAAACATTTCTTTAAGACACTTTGTTTTCATTATTTCCTCATCATCATATCGGCATATAAAATTTCATTGGACAGGGATATCTTAAATTATACATAAATAAACCCCATTACTCGAATAAAAATTTTATACACCGTTGCTGGGGAACTCCACTAATTACCTTTTTTTATTATAAAAACATTATCAAATATGAGATCTATATTTTTAAAATGTTTTCCCGCTCCCCACCCTAAGGAAAACCAAATTATATCTAGAAAACTTAAGTATTTTAGAATATACTTAACTGTTCTTGTGTCATCACAGCAATATTTAACTTTGTCACCAGTTGGAATACTTTCTCCACCACCACTAAGATTTGGTCTTCTGGAAATAGTTTCCATTTGGGGTGTATTTAGGTGACATTGAAGTCTACAAAAATTCAAAATTTATAGGCTATAAAACATTTTGTCTTGTTTTTATACCTTTCAGACTGCATAATTTAATAACAACGTCATCAATAATATTAATATTAATAATAATTATAAGAACAACAGGGGAGTAACCAGCCGGGTATATTCCGGAAGGTAAAGCCTAGTGTTGCCCCCCAACAGGCATAAGCCCAAAATGAGGTTAATGAAAACCACGTATAAAATACAAAAATTGAATAGAATAATAGAAAAAAAATAAAAAGAAAATAATAAATAAATAAATAAATAAATAATACATAAATAAGTAAATAAATAATCCCTCTCAATCAAATGAACAATGAACAAAAACAACACAAAAGACAAATTCATAAGAAAGTAATGGACAATAAAGATAATTTACAGTAATTAAATTCAGGAAATTCCCTTTGAAAGCGCTGAATGCAACGTTTGTACGATTTTTCTGCAAAATAAGCTTCTAACCAAGCAAGTCTGTTCTTGCGTGAGAACCATTGCTCATATAACGTCACTTCTCTCGCGCGCGTTCCCAATGTCACATACAACAACCACAAGAAGCAATACTCGGCGGGGATATCTTTTATGGATTTGCAGCAACTATTTTTTAAACTTTGAGTTCGGGGACTTTTGACTCGCCCTATACTACAGAAAATTTTATCAAAATCTCTTTGTAGAATAATGTAATATTCCCTTGTTACCTGCTTTAAAAGAACGAATTACGCTACATGTGCACCCAAGTCGGTTTCGTTCTAGCGTCGAATGCTTTCATCGAAGGTACGCTTTATAGTAGGGCAATTACTGTAAACCTTTTGTATTGGTTAGCTGCACGAAGCACTGAATGGACATTTAAGTCACAGGAGAAGATATTGTAGTCTGTGGACAGCTAAACCTTAGGTAACTTCACACGAAATTACAAATAAATCTTTGCGCTTTGTTTCTTTACTTCAGCATTTGTTTGATGTCTTACCCCATATGAAACAACTGACATTAGCGCCGAATGTCATCACAACCAGCATTTTTGAACTATTATTTTTTTAATTTAAGAAATCGAAACCCAATAGTCAGGAATGTATGCACACCATGTTTGGTTGTATTTTGACCAATAGGTTTTTTGGAACCGCTCTAAATACTTCCTTTTCAATTATAACCATCTTATATTATCAAAATTGGTCCTTTGAATATGTATACCTTTTCATTTACACTGAAGCTCTTACATGAACATTCACAACAGGACTGAAACCAATTTATACGTGCTCATAAAAATTACATACCCAACAGAAATTTAAATGGCAAAACCGAATTGAGACTGATATTGACGAAATTGGCTAACCTATACGGTATATTGAGAAAAACTTATCAAAATGCAAAAACTTGTCTCAAGCAATTATTTAAAAAATTAAAACTCACACAAAAAACAGCATAGCCAACAAGTAACACCTAAATAAATGCTACCTGCAAAAGCACAACGCTTAAAAAGATATAAAAATCACCAAAAAACGAAATTCATTATTCACTAACATTAAGAAGCATCCTGTAAGCGATTAAAAACAATGACCTAAATACACAAACAACACTCCACCAGTTTTGGTCGGTTCTTTGGCCAGCTTCTGTTAAGAGGGAAACGAGCTAGATCAGAGAAGAGAAGCAACCAGCAGGCTTTGTTCTGATTACTCAACATTACAGCAGAAGAACAAAGATATTGTCAAAAATATTCGTAATGAAGGGCTCGGGGATATATGGAAACGTTAATGAAACAGAAAGCACTAATCACGTGCTCAAAACGTCACACATTCGAGTTACACGTTCGAGGCACGTTACGCGAAACTTAGGGTGGTATCACGGGTTCTCCTCCTTGAGGAAGGAATAAGGTCTCTTCACGTAAGGAATGAGATCAACGTCTCCTCGAGAAAATTCGATTCCGTTCAAGCTTCCATTCTCTCTCTCTCTCTCCTTACACGCGGAGTCATTCAACCTCTCCTCGAGAAAAGTAGTTATTGGGCTGTGGTCAAAAACCCTCACCGGTGAGAGAATGATGTAATTTCTCACTAGGCTAACCGTCTTTTTCTCGGTGAGGACGGTTAGACTAACCGGTTAGGCATAGCAACACTAACTGGCGTTTCTGACCGTGTTAAAATGACGTTACAGTTTTCTCACCGGGATTTCTGACCGACCAAACGCTAACTCGTCTCACCAGTGAGAGTTTTTGACCTTAGCCATTGGTTTGAAAGTATTTTAACGGAAATGACGAAACTTTGGCGGGGGAAGCGTCACGTTGCTAAGCAACCCATGTGCGTGGAAAACTTGAACCTATTTTTAAAGGTAAACTCCACGGAAAAAATCGACTTTGTTTTTTTTTTTTTTTTGCATCATAAACATTAATCCAGGTTAATAGAGTATATATCATTCAAAATTTTTCAATTTTTCCTAATATTTTATTAAGAAAAATGCCTCGGAAAATTAAAAATTTGCGTGGGATCTTCCATTCCTTCTCCACAGAACGCGGCGGAACAAGCTGTCATTTCCTGCCGCGAGAACCTCGGGGAATTTCGTCGCCGAGATTCTAGTCGCTTAGAACGATTCTACATATCGTAAGATTTTGCTGACCTGTTTTATGTCGGAATGCCTTCAATTTGTTCTCTGTTTGGATATATAAATAGACAGTCAGATAGAAATTTTACGTTTCATAGATTTCCAGAATCAGAATCGATTAAAAACAGTGGATTAGTTTTTGACAGCGAGGGAACTGGTATCCAACTCCAAACAGCATCGTGTGCTCGTTTGGAAGCGTCTTGCTTTGTCTACGCATCCGCCGTTTAAAATTCAGTATCAATTCCAACAAGAAATTCGCCGAAACTAGATCACGTATAAGGTGGAACTAGATGCTCTTCCAACTCTAAACTGGCCTGGCGTTCTTCAAGAACAACAACCGCAACCGCACTCGTTAAACGCAATGGAATGAAGAGGTAAGCCTATCTGCTGAAGGCACACGCCGCCCTAATGTGCACACGCCGACGCGGCAAGCAAAAGATCCCGTTTCACGGTTTATTGCATAATGCATAGGGCTGTGTATCGCAGAAGTTGCAGTAGCATTTAATTCTGCTAACGGCCCTTGTATATCGCTGTCACTGTTATCAAAATCGCAGTCGTCATTACGGGTCTTGTTTCATATTCATAGTCCATTGCGATGCCCAACTGACAACTAACCGATAGCGTCCAATGTGTGACGTCACGAATTCGAAACTCCTTCGCACTTCTCGGCAACTTGTGACGTAACAGTTGCCGAACCATGGCTCCAGTGTATATCGCAGAGGGAGGAAAAAATGAAAGTTTTTTATATATATTTTAACAATTTTGAGTACGAATTGAAAATTTTTATACATGCTACGTTGTTATTGAGACTTTCATCTTTCATTTTAAACAAAGTTGTTTTGGGTGTGAAGTTTGCCTTTAAGTTAGAAATCACAATCAAATGTGAGATTTTGGTTAGCAACCCTTTTGCGAGATGTACCTTTGTCAGATGAATGTTTTCTTCTGATTGATAACTACAACTGATGACTTTCTGACGTAGGGATTGAATAATATTTGCGATCCAATAAGATTGAAAATAAAATTGATAATAAGAAAAAAAATTGTCTGAAATGCTATAACTTCGGTTTACGTGTTAAGCACATAGGGTTTGCATGTGGCGTTTTATGTATTTGACAAAAAGAACTGGACAAAACGTAAAGGCTTTCAACTGGAAAATTAACGAAGTGAGCATTTTATTGCAGATGCTTTGCTTTATTAGCTGCTTCTTCCAAAAATACGTTTAGTTCTGTCTTATAATAATTTTGATTATTCATTGTACGAACATAACATATATCTTGTAACCTCCCACCCATCATGGGAAGCCGGATGCCTACCACTACATTTTGCCGGGGAAACCTCTCTAACGCCGTTGCCACTCATTGACAACGTTGCTTATCGTCGACTGTGGGAAATCAAGTAGATCGCCATTTACGATTTGGAAGCAACCTTAAACATAAAATTTATGCATTTGAAAGAGAGTAACTTACTATTTTTTCTCAAATCTATTTAATACACAGTTTATTTAAGCTTATTGTTGCGAAGACACGCAAGGTGATGAGAAACTGAAAAACGAGCCCACCTTTGTCCCGTGTTCCACTAAAGCTGTCGCCGATTTCCCTGATAACTGATACAACACTTTTTTTGCCAGCCGATATTTCTTCTTGAATGGGGCGTGCACTACCTGTTCGCCGTTTTTCGCGTATAGAGGGCGAAGCATCGGCTTCATGTATGGAGATTCCAGCGGTACAGATATTATCTATGTTTTAATGGCTAGTTTATTTTGTTTTTAGAATATGCCCGTAAATTGTAGCGTCCCCCAGTGTCATTTCAACTCAAAAAGGATAAGGAGTTTTTAAAATTCCATATTTTTCCTCGGGATATTGAGAGGAAAGAGAAGTGAATTAAAAAAATTAGAACAGGAAAACCTGTGCGTCCGATTGCCCGGATCTGCAGCCAACATTGTTCCGACTCCGATTATGATGTAACAAGCATGGGTAAGTTATTGAGTGGCTAGATATATTTAAATAAATAGTTGGATTAATATAACTGCTTGATATTTCTGTAAGACGTAGCAGACATTTGTAACGAAACGAAAGCCATGGCCAAGAAAAAAACTGGGTGAAATTCCTGTGTAGCGTGCTCGGCTGACATCGATTAGCCCTGTCGCGTTTTTGCTCTGAATTTATTATTTTAACATATTTCATTAATATGTAAATGATTTATCATATTATCGAAATTATATTTTAAGAAATTTATGCGAGGAAAAAATCACGAAAATTCCGTGACGGTGTACGTTGAATAGCGATATATGGCCCCCGTTAGCTGAAGTTCATCATCACGGAACTTTCGTGATTTTTTTCCTACATAAGTTTCTTAAAATATAATTTCGATATTGTGATAAATAATTTACATATTAATTAGATATGTTACAATAATAAATTCAGAGCATAAACGCAAACTGGGCTGCTCGCTGGGCTTTTACCCAGCTTTTTTCTCAGCCATGGCTTTTGCTTCGTTACAAATGTCTGCTACGTCTTACAGAAATATCAAGCAGTTATATTAATCTATTTATTTATATATATCTAGCCACTAAATAACTTACCCATGCTTGTTACATCATAATCGGAGTCGGAAAAACGTCAGTTGCGACCCGGGCAATCGGACTCACAGGCTTTCCTGTTCTGATTTTTATAAGCCACTCCATTTTCCTCTCAATATCCCGAGTAAAGATATAGGATTTTAAAACCTCCTTATCCTTTTTTGAGTTAATCCCGTATCCTCTTAGTTCAGCAACCGTTTCGTTTGTTAGACTGTCTTCATCCATGTTGTCGTCACACACAAAAAAGCGCTAAGAACTTTATTAAACAAGAAATTAAGCCTCCCGAGGAAGGTATAGGAAAGTAGCGGAAGCCCTGAGTTCATCTATTTTTTTTATTCCTTCATCTGCACTTTTTAACCCCCCATTTTTTAAAACAAAAATTGATTTTCTCGAACCTTGTATTTAGAAAATATAAAAGAACCCTATCTTCTTTCCTTTCTCATCATTTTCGATCGAATGATTTATCACACCCTATATGTTGCCATAAATTTCTAAAGACCAAGTGATTGCCACCCCCACAACTCCGACCCGATTGAAACAATTTTGCCCAAACTTTACAGTAATGTTGATGTTGCTTGGAGAAATCTGCATACCGAATTTCACTCCTTTATATGCATAAATACGCGTAGACCTTTTGGTCCCCTCTAATTTCCGCCCCCGAAACTCCGACCAAAGTGGGCCAATCAAAACCAAATTAAATAGTGAAAGTGCCCATGCCCATAATAAGCTAAATTCTGAATTTCAACCTTCTATCTCAAAAAATGCGGAAATTATGAAGGGGACGGACGGACAGACAGACGGACATTGTGAAAACAATAAGTAGCTACATTCTTCCGCTACTTAATAAACGCCATTGATAAACCGCGGGAAACTCGATACATCAAGCTGACGCTAGCGTCAACAATGAGAACAAAAAGCATATGCACGCCCCATTGTTCTTGGTCTAAACGCTCCATAGATTAATGCGACCTTACAATCGCATTTCTCTTAGGAGATCTAAACGCTGTCGATGACGGCATTGTCTTTCGAAGCGAGCGAGGTCGTCCATTTTGAATTTCGCATCACACATCGAAATTTTCCCGCAGTGAGACGGTAAGGACAGTTTGGACCTTGAAACTGGATATTCGAGGAAAGCATGATACCACCCTTAAGAACTTCGATTGGAAATGATCGTGAACGTGGAATTTGTCATCGATGACGTTGCACACGAACATGTCATTTAAAACCTCTACTGAATTATCTTTCTTAATTTATGATAGAGATTATAAACAGTTAGAAAATCATAGGATTATTTTAATGATCAGATTTTCTTTTCTTATAGAACTTTTTTTCCTTTAAAATGAAAATGTAAAACATTATAATTGCTTACTTAGTTTCTTGAATTAATTCTTTTGGTGTTAATCTGAACATTTTTATAAGTTCTTCATTTGAAACATTAGCTGTTTGGACCCTCATGGAAATTATAGTGATCCTGTCGTTGGTGAAGGAACTACGCAGATACTCTATTGTAAAAATTATAAAAAAACACAAATATCAATTTGAAATGCACTAGGATAAAAATCTATGCCAAATGTTAAGAAAATATGGGGATAAACTTTGATGGGGCGGGGACGACAAGGAACAAAAAATATCCTATAAACATATGTCCGGAAACGCAAAATAAAAATATCAAGTGCCAACAACTATCCCCATAACAGCAGATGCTCAAAATGATCACCACCAATGGCAGTACAAGCACAGAATAACATAGGCGTTACAACGTCAAACCAGAGCGACGAACTCTCTCAAAAGACCCCATAAAGTTAATGTTATATTAAATACCTAATACATGCATAAATAATTTTCTCATTACCTACTAGAAATACAGTATAAGAATAAATTAAAATTCACCTGGCTGTAGATAAATGAAAATGCTTTCTTCATATTGCGGATTTAGAATTCCTACGTCGTTAGAAATACGAAATTTTTCAGGCATGGAAGCTTTCATCTATACGCAAATAATAAATTTTTTTAAATATAATTCACTCACACTGTTTATTAAGTTTACATTTTTATTTAAGTCAGAATAATTCTTTCGTCTGAAAATATGCAACTTAAGAGACCTTTCATTCTAAACTTAAAACCATTCTCTAAATAAAGTTCATTAAGATGCTCTTAAAAAATTTTTTACACAAAGGAATCATAAAAAACTGAATCATGTTTACCATGTATCCTACGGTAAAATTACAAGGATTACACAGCCGTATGAATGCTGATATTTCATTAGTGTGTCTGCCCGAAAAATAAACATCGTTCTCTGGCCTGAAGGAAAAAAACACCAATAAGCGGTCACTATATGATTTGTTGCAATGATAAGTTATCGTGTACAAAATCTGTTCAATACTTTACCAAACGTTCAACAAGGATTTACAGCTAATAGGCAGTTTACTGATTTGATTCTTTAAAAACATCATTTTGAAGACTTAACTCAGTAGATTGCCTAAAATGCAAAAAATAATACAATTAATATTGCTTGTCACTTTTTTGCACCAGTATTTTAGATGCGTATCTGCAGAATCTTATGGAAAAAGGTTGGATAGAGAAAAATCTGGTTTTCTATAATTGTCATTTATATAGA
>JAHWFO010023302.1:0-10282 GCA_023313115.1 Rhysida immarginata | reverse complement strand
AAATGTTTCCCAGCTTCTACAGGAAAGAAAGATTTTTATTAAGAAAATATTTAATTAAAACTCTAATGCTTAACGGATTGCTGATTGACTCACTTGGACTCCAATTCAATAGTTGCTCGGATTTCTTTAAAATCTCCTGCAGTGTAAATGACACCGTACATAACCACAAAAAGACTTATAAGGCTTTGGATTATTATCTGTAATTTAGAAAACATGTGAGGGAAAAAAACTGTTAAAAACTACTTCTTAATGGGTAAAAATCAAAATTTGGATCAAGACCTTCAATAATGCATACAGCCGAAACCTCGTTAGATCATTTATTGTTCAGTATATTTATTAAAAATTTGTATTACTGAAGATCTGTTTTTATACACTGAGTGAGCATATTACTATGACCACCTGACATGTTTATGCAAATACGAGCACGAACGTCGCCACAATGTTGCTAGCGGGCCAGACCAACATAAAAAGGGAAGCTGATGATAGGTGCTCGGAGCTATGGAGCGAGTATCAGCGAAACGGCAGCATTCGTGGGGTGCTCGAGAGCAGCCGTCAAAGTATTTGAAGACTGGGTGGTTAGCCGGAAGACTGGGTCTGAACGTTCGCGTTGTGGCCACCCAGGGATGGTTGATGATCAGACAGAACGGAGACTGTCACGACTGGTAAAGGATAACAGAAGGGCAACTGTGCATCAAATCACTGCTGACCTTAATCAGGGGTCCTCCAAAACAGTTTCTGAATGTACTGTCCGCCGCACGCTGCATCGGATGGGACACGGAAGCCGAAGACCTGTCCGCACACCTTTGCTGTCTGCAGTCAACAAGCGGGAACTACTCCGATTCACTCAAAAGCACAAGGACTGGACTATCTTGCAGTGGAAACAAATCACGTGGTCTGACAAGTCACGATTCCAGTTACATCATGCAGACTGCCGCTTGAGAATCTGGCGGAAACGGCACGAAAGCATGGACCCCGCATGCAGGAGTACAACCCTTCAGGCCGGTGCAGGCAGTGTTATGGTGCGTTGGGTCCATTAATATGTGTCGAACAACGTCTGGATGGCACAGCATACCTCCATATCGTCACGGATCAAGTCCACCCTGTTATGTTGATGGCGTACCCCAATGGAGATTTCCAGCAAGACAATGCGACATGCCACAGAGCTTGTATTGTGCAGGAGTGGTTCCAGGAACATGAGGGGGACTTTACCTTACTTCGGTGGCCCCCACAATCCCCAGATCTCATCCAATTGAGCATTTGTGGGACGAAGTCGAACGAACCATCAGACGGCTGGATCCACCACCATCCAATCTAGCACAATAGATAGTGCTATCCATCAGGCATGGTGTCAGATTCCTCCCACCAGCTTCCAACATCTCGTGGAATCAATGCCACGAAGAATCACCGCAGTATTAAAGGCAAAAGGTGGCCCAACGAGATACTGACAGGGTGGTCATAATATATTCACTCAGTGTATATTTATAATAATAATAATAATAATAATAATAATAATAATAATATAAAACCGTTTGAAGTAGAATTCATAGTGTTTAATCATGATACAAGAAAGATAACTGATGAAATGCAACAACATGATGCTTTTACAGGATGGCTAATCACATGCATGTTCTGATATTTTCCATGTAAAGAATTTGATCATCTACAGGGTGTATCTATAAAATTGTAACAAATATTGAGATGGGGTGGGTGTTTCAGGGATTAAAGCAAGAATGTATTCCCTGTAATGTTTTGTTACCAAGTTATGTGACGGCATTATAGGAAATACATTAGCGATATCACAGAAGATGCTCAAAATCTCTGTCACAGGCAGCTGTGCAAAGCCGCTTGAAAATACCTATATCTTGTTGAACAGCTGTACAGATGTTATTGATACATTTTTTCACATCGTTGATGTCGTTAACCAGAATGGCATACACCACACTCATCATGTATTCCCACAGATAAAAGTCCAATGGAGTAAGGCTAGGCTGTAAGGCAGGCCAATGCACTGGACCTTGTCAACACCTGATCCACTGTCATGGGAAGGTTTTGTACAAAAACACCCCTGTACACTTCATGCTGATGATGTGAATGAAAACAAGTGACATCTGTGTAACTCTGTAACAATGTTTTGTAGGACATTGTTCTTAGGGACATTCTTTCTTGTTTTGATCCTGGAATCTCCCTGCTGATGTTAGTTACAAATATACGAGGCCTGTCCAAAAAGTATCCGGATTGAGGCTACAAAAAAATAAAAGTATAACTCGCTGCACCTTTTTCCTATCCGGATCATGTGACAACATTTCTGCTAATGACATAATGAAAATTGCAGCTGTTAAGAGTATCGCATGCAATTATAACATGCTAAAGGAGAACGTTTTTCTTTTCTCACCGCACACACATCGCATATCGGTCAGGTCAGGCAGCCTCCCTACTCAAGTGACCAAGCTCGTGCGACTTCTTCACATTTCCAAAGATCAAGAAAGCGCTCAAAGGATGGAGATTTGAGGATGTGGATGTGACAAGACAAAATGCGACGGCAGAGCTCTTGGCCACCCCAAAGGAAGCATTCTGTACTTGTTTCCAAAGAAGGGCTAAATGCGTTGCTGCAGATGGTGCTTATTTTGATGGTGATAAACTTTTATGTGAGTTCGAACAGTATTTTTTTGTAGCCTCAATCCAGATACTTTCTGGACAGGCCTCGCATAGATACACCCTACATAATAATTTCAAATAAATAAATGATCCTAAAAGTACTACAAGCTTCTTTCGGATGTCAAAATCAAATAATGGGGAATTTTAAAATTTTAACATCCTATTGCTTGATAGCAAAGAATCTCAAGCAGATAGGTTTGCCTTGTGACCAGGGTTCACAAGGATTTGCTCCAAAAAAATGCAAATTATTTTGATGGCTGAGAGCACTAAGGCTTAAAGACCGGTTCCCACTAGCGCGAAACGTAAGCAGAGCGGATCTGACGTCATACCGGGCGTAAAAACCTCTACCGTCTAGAGTTGAGATGGATTCAACTTTACCGCAATGGTAAAATCCGTCGAGGTAGTGTCCGCTATTGAAATCTATGCATTTTGTGTGACATTGACAATCTCCAAGATGGCGACGCGTTTGGATAGCATAGTTTTGGAGCGTAGCAATCTTAGCGAACATCATCAAATAAACAGCAACGCGCTTGCTTGCATCTTCGTTCATTTTTGTATATTTGCAAAGACTTAAAACACTATGTCCATTTTTTATGCGTCCATTAAGAGAAAACGCTAAGCGATCGAAGAGACCCTTGGGCTATAGCGTAACGTGCCGCAATAGTGGGAACTGAGGGGCAGAATTACCGCTGCGCTTAACCATGGTGGTTTTAACAGTTCTGCTTTCTGCGGTGGATAGTGGGAACCGGCTTTAAGTCTTGTCACTCTTTAAAATGAGTAAGTCATGGGTTCAAATGTTTGGGTTTGTCCCTTTACTAACAAACTTGGAAGACCAAGCAAAGTCTTAGTAAGCTAAATCTCCAATAGATCCAATGGTTATTCAACATCTTTGACACCAATAGATAGAGAAATTTCTGAATCGTGTGGGCTTGTGGATTGATTGGTTACTGAAAGAATTGGTTCTTTGTTCAACTGATGAAAATGCACACTCTAACTTAAGCTTTATACAAGATTATAATGGAAAAGCAGGTTATCTTTTTTTAAGTTTTTAATTGTTTAAAATATTCACACTTTGGAGATCTTAAAATTAAATTTTTCTTTAAAAAAAAAAAAATAAATAAATTATCAACTTTTTATACGAATAAAATAATCAGCTGGGGAAAGTTTGGATTCATTCTAGTGAGATGCTACTTCTCGATGGGATGTTAATGCTCCTCATAATCATCAATATAGCAATGAATGATGTTGTTAAGCCAGTTTGTGATTAAATAATAATTTACACACAAACTCATCATTGCTAAGTTTTTAATAAAACTTGGGGGCAGGATTTTGTAATGTAGCATCGTTTTTTCGGTCTACTCTAAAATCCGGCTTCCGGGAGTAATAATCCTAAAATTTAATCGATTACACAGGATATGCACCCCATCGCCAGGCATGAGTAATCAATAAATTTTAATGAACAAATACGGCATTTTTTATTTTTTTTTACGTTTTACTCGTGTGTATTAAACGAATTTAAAAAGAGAATTTCAAGTAAATGAACAGAGCATGGAACTGTTCTCTTACATCCAACGGTAGCGAGGTAAACTCCTGTTCGGTCAGCCTTAAGTAAGCCCGATCTACAGAGCAAAAGAGAAACCAACCAAATTAAAGCCATGTCATTTGCATGCAGTATTCTTCAAATGAAAACACTTTATTTCACTCTTTTGTAGTTAGATATACGTACGCTGAGCTGCGGAGTAAGCGGCGTGGATCAAAGACACCAAACCCAATATGCAGAGAATTTTGCTTCCCGAATTGGAAGCCATCTTGTGCGAGGATTGTCAATTCGGTCGCCCAGTCTGGAAGGTAAAGCTTTCGAATTTGTATGACTTAGTGCTTTAAAGTAGTGTTAAAAATTGCTGAAGGTTTATTCGATTGGAAATAATAGTAATGAGAATAGAAAGAGAAATGGAAAACTTTTGTCCGATACTTTTGGTGCGGGATGAATGCGTACGAGCAAGAAGGTTTCCAATTAGCCATGACGTCCTTTATTACTCCTGAGTAATGAAGGAGGTCATGAATTAGCCCTGTTGTTTATATCTTATTCAATTTTGTAAAAATATAAAAAAGATGTACAATAAAGGGAGTGGAGGGTATTTGAGTGTAAATAATATGTTGCAGTTGTTGTGTAATGTGTTATTGGAAAATTTCGCGATGAATGTTGTATTGAGCGTGGCTATTGACCAATGTAGGTTAAGGGTGAAAGCAGATTTAAACTTTGACCTTAAACTCATTAAACTAGATCGATCTATAATATTCAGTTTCCACACGTCCATATCGTAATTTATATCCATCCTGTGATAAACATTTGGCGAGCTAATAGGTATTGATGGTTGATGCGAGAGCACCAGTACAACGTAGGGGAAATCTATGGTATGGCTTATTGCTTTTCAATATATTGGAAATTATTAATTAATTGGAAATCGTGGTAATAACGGATTATGCTGGATATCTCGCCGGATGATTTTTTTTTCTTTTTATATTTGTGTTTACGTTAAACGATATTTGGTTTCATTATTTTTACGATGGCACAGGCATCAAATAAAGGGCGTTCCATGACCTATCCGTATTTTGTCATTTCGGAGCCGAAAAACGAACCTAATCAAGAAGCAAATGTTAACGATTGCATTTCGACAAATTCTAATGAAGCGCTTGAGCATTCTGCTAACCATCAAAACTTTAACAGTATTTCAGAATTATCATCTACAGAGGTAAATGACAGGTTTAAGTATAATGCCTTAATACAAATCTTTTTATTCTAAAAAAAAATTCTAAAAAATACAAATCTTGATAAACATAATTGAAGATAGAGGTCACAAAATGTTTACTAAAAAACACCTGTGAGCTGCTCGTTTATTAGCTTTATTGCATCTGATTTTTTTTTTTTTAATCTCCGAAGTTAATGTATGCTTATTTCAAATTTTTAATTAAATAAAAATATTTTTTATAGTATTTGCTGCCGCAAATCAACAAAATTTCAAACAATGCTGTTTTGATTTGCGTCAAAAATAAGCGTTAAAATAATCTATGGCAACAATATTAACACTCCAAAGGTGGCGCGGGTGTTTGTAACACGGGTGGTGGCGCGCGGTCTATGAGACCGCATTTTGAAACTACTTTTTTTTTAATGTTCAAAAATGAAATTCATGATTATTTTTTATCTATCACTTAATTTACCTCATTATTAATAGATCACCTCAAAAAACTTTTCAATATTATCTAAAAAACGCAACTTTTAGAAAGAAATTTAAAACCCCTTCTTTTTCCGTCGAAATTAGACATGAATATTTCAGGAAAGGCATTTATAAAAATAAAAAAGTTGAAAATTTATATTTTTCACTATTTTTATATTTTATACATAAAAGAAAACCATTATAAAAATGAATAAAGCAATCATTTCTCAGAGGATAAAAATGCCTATTTTTTATTATAAAAAAGGCCGAGGTTATTTCTACGTACTTTAATTCTTAGTCTGCTGTGATCTTAAAAAGATATGTATACCAACATAGACAAAGCAATCAAAATATAGAAAACAACCTAAAAACAAATACAGTGGAAAGAAATATAATACATGACATTATAGCAAGTTTAAAAATAATAAAAACCCAAAACTATTTTGAATTTAAGAAAAAGTTTTATGAACAACAATATGGGCTGGAATAATATCTGAAGTAATATTTGAAGTGGGATTTGGACGTTTGCCCCAATTGATATGTCCAACAGACATTAGCCCCAACAGATAAAAGCCCTGTTGTTTATATTACTTTACAAAATCGTCCATTTTCATATATACTGTAAGTATTCTGCTATAATGCGATCTCCATTTTTTGATTCGTGGCTAACTTAGGAGAAATGAAATATGCAAGAATGTACAGAAAAATCTCTTTATTTTTTACGATTTGAAAAATGTATAACCTGGATCTATACAATTAAATAAACTTCAAAGGCTTGATTCATTATCACCTGTTTCTACAAAAAGTTCCTTAATACAGTACAGATGGTGATTTATTAAAATTAATACAAGATTATCTAATTTTGAAGAAAAGAAAAAAGTTTATCTTTATTTTAGTAAACAATAAAAACGCTTCCATATTTCACCTACAACTTGTGTACCTGCATGGCAAGAATATCTTATGTATCTTTGTTTTAATGGCAAGAATTTTGTTTACAAATTCGTGCCCAGTTCAATTCAGTTCGTTTAATGTACGTAAAATAGCTTGGCCTACATGGAACTCCCGGTCACGTTGATCAATCAGGACAAAGCAACTGTACGTAGAAATAGCCGGCCCTCTGACGGTTATCTATTTCTACGTACGTACGTGGAAATAGACACTCTGTATAAAAAAACTAGTATAAATGGAGGTTAAATAGATATGATATTATGTTTATAGAAGAGTTTAATGCTCTTGAAATTCAGAAAACAGCATTAGTATACTTGCATTATTATTTGCGTTTCGCTCCAAATATTTGTTTTCAAATAAAAGTTTCTAAGTAGGAAAATATTAATAAACAAAAAAATATATTGGAAATTAACTGAAGAATATGTTTAGGTAATAAAAAATTAAAAAGAAGTAAAAAAAAAAAAGACTTTTACATCAATTTATTTTAGTAACATAGTTGGTGGCGTGCAATCTCAGGGACCGCACATCCTATAAATATGAATCAAGGGAAGAAATTGTGGAGTATGACATACTGACTTCTAGAAGGGTCCAAGTTGGGAGAATACAGAAGTGGTCATTTGTTTCTTTTAAATTCATAAGAAGATATTCACAAAAATGTAGTGCTACGGTCCCCGAGACCGCGTACCATCTTTGGAGTGTTAATTTTTCTTGATACATGTATGCAAAAAGCTTTTGACAGTGTCCAGCATGAACTTTCTTTTTTTTTTATTAAATGTACAGAGTAAAAAAACAATTAACAATTTACATGACAACTCAATTCTTATTTTATAGTATCATGATAATTACAAGTTTTTGTTTGACGAAGTTGCTTTAAGTTGTGATTAAAATTACTACAGAGGTTGAGTCAAAAGTAGTGGCCGACTCGGGAGGGGGGGGGGGGGGGTTGGAGTTTGACGAATTCTGGGTGAAGACCATTTACCACAAGGGTATATCGCAGTTTATTAAGAGAAAAGAGTGGGAAGAAATGTCAGTATGAATTTGAATGCCATAGACATTGTGCCACCTGCGTCAGCCAGTGGAAAAATATGGCAGAAAAATTGGTGATACGCGGGCTCCTTCGTCATTATTGAAAAAAGGGGACCAGTGCGCAAGTAGCAGCTGCCGAAATTTGCAGGGTGGAAGGTCAGGGTGTGACCAATGAACGGACAGCACGACGGTGGTTCTCCCGCTTTTCATCTGGAGATATGGGCCTGGAAGATGCGCCAAGGAGTGGAAGACCCACTGCGGATGACGCAGCCCTATGGCAACAAGTGGAAGACAACCCAGGCAGCACCACCCGTGAAGTAGCGACGGATGTCGAGACATCACAATCAAGTGTGGTTCGACATCTGCACGCCATGGGAAAGGTCAACAGGAGCTGCCGAGTTGCATCCCACGAGCTGACATCCGCGCAAGCACAACAACGGGTGAAGTTGTGTCGTCAACTGCTGGCACCTTCTGACTACCATCTCTTGTAGTCCATGGCGTACTTCCTGCGTGGACGGTGCTTCGCCAATGTCAGTGAAGTTGAAGACTCTATGCGTAACTTTTTCGCCCAAAAACTGGAGGAGTGGTTTCGCAGGTGCATCTACCAACTGGCTCATCGTTGGATGAAGACCATCGAGCATGATGGACTCTACTTTGAAGATTAGCAATGAGCGGTTCCTGTCTGGTGCCCATTTAAAAGTTTGCGTGGTGATCGGCCACTACTTTTGACTCAACCGCTGTATAACTACTTGCCATTACAATATCATTTGGCAGTAAATTCCATAAATTAATTGTATCCAGAAAAAAAGACTTAGTGAAAAACTTAACGTCTACAAGCAGTTTTCTTGGTCTTATTTTTATTATCGGTTCTATTGTAGGTATAGTGTGGAGGCTCTAGGAAATTTTCTTTTTTAAGATTACTCATGTTATTAAAGATTTTATAAAGGGTTTTTAACTTTAATTCTTTCCTTCTAATATGCCGTTCAGGTCAATTGATGCTATTTTTTAATTTTGTTACACAAGAAATGCCTATCAAAATTGTTGAAAATAATACGAACAGTCCCGTTTTGAATTTTTTCAAGCTTAACAATTGAATTTCACAGTAAGGGTCCCAGCAAATAGCACAATACTCGAGAATGGATCTAACTAAAGATTTGTACAGGACTAATTTGACTTAATACAGTATTTAAACTTTTTGATATTGAGCAAAACAAGTAAAGTGCTTTATTTGCTTTACCGATAATATATTCAACATGTTTATTCATCAACAATTACCCCTAAGATCTTTATAGAGTCAGATTTAACTAAGTCACAACTGTCAGTGTTGTAATTAAAAGCAAAAACATTATTGGCTCTGGCCCTTGAAATATTCATATAGTAAGACTTTGACCAGTTAACAGCCATGCCCCAAATTTTACACCAATGAGAAATAAAATTTAGTCTTGCTGAAGATCAATTTGATCAGCTGCACTGTTTTAATTTGCTTAATTAAAAAATAGAGATTTTTATTAGACATCCCCTGTAGTAAGTCATTTATATACAGATTAAAAAGAAGAGGCCCACTAACCGATCCCTGCGGAACACAAGCGAGTACCTCACAAGGCTCTGATAGTACACCATCAACTAAAACGCTCTGCACATGCCCAGTAAGAAAATTTCTAAACCAGCTTACAAGTTTATCACCAAAACCATATTTGGTTAGCTTCAGAAGTAAAAAACAAATAGGTACTTTATCAAAAGCTTTAGCCAAATCTACAGCAATTAAACCAACCTGTTTCTCGTTTTGTATAAATTTTAGAAACTTATTGAACCAAATCTATCAAATGCAACTCGGAGAAGAACCGCGTCTAAAACAAATTGATTATTGGCTGGTAACCCGTTTTCTGATAAGAAAATAATCATCTGCTTATGATAATATGGTTCCATCAATTTAGCAGTGATGCAAGTAAGGGAAACGGGACGATAATTCTGGGGATTTTTATTATAGCCAGACTTAAAAAAGCTAATTGTTTTTTAAAGAATATTGAAGAATAGTTGATAAATAATAAATTAATGTTAAATATTAATAAGTCTGCATTTATAGTCTTCCAATAAAAAAAGAAGCATGATCATAACATATTTGAAAATTTTAAACTAACACTGAGCAATCAAGAGTTGAATAGGAAAACAGAGTTAAAGGTTGTAGGTCTATGGTTAACCGAAAACTTAAGATGGTCTAAACTATACAATATGTCCTGAAAAAGGTTTCTCCCATTGTGAGTATTGTTTAACAGCCAAAGTTTGTATTGCATTATATTATGCTTTTATACAGGGTGAGGCATTTATCCAGAGGCAATTGAATATCTCGGAAATAAAGCATTGTACGAAAAAATGTCCAAAATCAAAAGTGAATTATTTCGCGGGGGAAATTCATTATTTAAAAAATTACCCCCCCCCCC
>JAHWFO010023300.1:0-37010 GCA_023313115.1 Rhysida immarginata | reverse complement strand
AAGCAAGATGGTTCGGATTACCGTCCTGTACAGCAATAGTTTGCAGTCCAATCCAAGCGCGCTGTTTCGCCCCAGAAGAGCTACCAGACTGATCTTTGCCTTCTTTGCCTTGTTGATGGCGTAGGGAACATGGTCTCCCCAATTTAGCTTGGCATCTATTTCCACTCCGAGGTATTTGTAATGTTTTACCCATTCGAGCTCTCTACCAGAAAGGAAGAGAGGACTCGGGGGTTTCCGAAGTTTCTTTGTAATGAACATTGCCTTGCATTTGTCAACATTTAGTTTGAGTCTCCACTTAGCAAACCATTTCTCGCACTGATGTAAGGCATTCTGCAATCGAGATATGACATGGGCGGGAACTCGAGCAGTGGTCATGATGGACGCGTCGTCAGCGAACAGATACAGCTTGCATTTTGTAAATGTTGGGAAGTCATGGATGAAAAAGTTGAAGAGTGCAGGGCCAAGAACAGAACCCTGGGGAACACCAGCTTTGAAAAAGTTGAAGAGTGCAGGGCTCCTGGTGTTCCGAGAAGCATGAGGCTTCGCGTTGTCCTGCTGAAAGATGCTTGGTCTTCTATTGAACAACTTTTGGCAGGATGGACGCAGATGCTGTTGAAGAATGTTTATCTAGGCAGCAGAGTTAATAGTGCCCTCGCAAAAGTGAAGCGATCCTGTCCACGGGTTTGACATGGAGCAACCAACCTTTACCCAAAATATCCTGTTCGACAGAAAGGATCTAATCAAGGCAATAAGATCGTCCGGAAATCCACAAGTAATCATTTTGTGTATTAGGCCTTCGTGCCAAACCTGATCAAAAGCTTTTCGGACATCCAGAAATACAAGACCACCATATTTACCGCAGTTAAGAGGAGTGTTTAAATCCGCAACGAGCCTCCAGATCTGGAGTTGGCAGGAGTGACCTGGTCGAAAAACGAATTGCTCTTCACGAACAAGATTGTTAGCCAAACAGAAGTCGTTAAATCTCTTAAGAATGGCGCGTTCAAACACTTTTGATAGCATAGGTAACAAACTTATAGGCCTATAGCTGACAGGGAGAGCAGGGTTTAGACCAGGCTTCGGTATGGTAACGATAACAGACTCTTTCCACTTGACAGGAAAGTAACCATGTCTCCAGCAGTCATTCATGGCCCTGGTAATGGTCGCAACAACATTAGGAGGTAAGTTCTTGAGAGTGCTATTTGTGATGGAATCGATACCCGCTGCTTTCCTGCTTTTAAGATGCTTGATGGCTTCGGAGATTTCATGAACACCAATAGTGTAAAAATACGATGAGTGAGCTCGTGTGCGATGCATCCATCGTTGACAAGACGAATATTTGGGAAATTATCCGGGTTGTTCTCACCAGGAGTGGTAAATTGTTTAACCAGGGATTCGGCGATCAGTTGAGCTTTATCTTGATCACCCGTGACAGCATTGCCATTTGCCGTAAGCAGCGGCGGTAAGTTGATGGGTCTGTTTCCTTTTAGAGCCCTTACAGTACCCCAGAGCGAGTTGTCCTGGACTGACAGGGACTTTAGCTTTTCGCTCCATCTTTGATTACGTAAAGATTTAACCTCCTCCTGGACCTTGCGAGCTAGCCTGTTGTATTTCGTCTTGAAGAACGGAAGTCGTTTACGCTGCCATAACCTACTATAGGAATTCCTTTCAAGTAAGAGACGCCTGATGTAAGTAGGGAGGTCGAGATGTTCAGGACGCTTTCGATCAGTAGTGAAAGTACTGGAAGCTGTAGCATCATTGATAACACGAGTAATAGAACTGATATTTGCATTAATATCCTCGTTGTCAATAACCTCCTTATATGGAATGCTGTTTTCTCTAAGGATATCCCTGAAGAGTTTCCAGTCTTGTTTGGAGCGAAGCCCAATCTTAACATCGATGTTCAAGCCCTCAAAGATAAGCATCACTGGACGGTGGTCAGAGGATACGTCGTCGACTGTGAAAATATTATAGGGCTTAAAGAATCCTTTGAGAACTACAACGTCCGGCACGTCGCTGACAGGAGAATGGTCGCAGTAGTACGTGTCATCAAGGGGTCCAGCAACAAAGGTGTCAATCTCGTTCAGAGTATATCCATAGAGGATATTGCCATTTTGGTTGGAGCATTTGGAATTCCATGCAGGGTGCTTAGCATTAAAGTCTCCCGCCATAACCACTGGAACGGGACCAGAGAGCAGCTCATCAAGCTCGCACGGTCCAATCTTGTGCCTAGGAGAATTATACAGAGAGGTGAATTTAATTTCACCTGCGTCGGCGTCATTTATTATCACAGAAACAGCTTCCATTCCTACATAATTTGGAGTGACAGTCTCACGATGTTCAATGCCATCTTTGACAATGATAGCTGCTCCACCAAATGCTTGACTGGCATTGTTATCCAGAGGTCGATCTTTTCGATAAACATGATAACCCGGCAAGTTAAAAGCTTGAGTCGATTTCAGGTGCGTCTCACACACGAAAGCTATGTCAATATTCCAATTAATGATAAAATTGTAATATTCGATGCGCTTCCGATAGATTCCCCTGGCGTTCCATATATTGCAACGAAGCTTTCCGTGGGTAATTGTTCTGTAATGGTGTCTTTCCATGGTCAGTTCTTGATTTCGTGGGACGCAACCTGTGGCAGTACGTTGCCACTTTCCTTACAGAGGTTAAGAAGGTTACCCAGACTCCTATAAATGCTACGCAATTGGATTGGATCGACCGCATCTGGATGAGAAGAGCTGGATGCGACTGAAGCATAGGTTCTGCTATCAACTACTTTAGTGCTTTTGATCCTTTTGACTTGGGGATATTTCGGACACTTGGTGTAACTTGAAGTATGCTGACCATCACAACGAATACATTTAGGGGGGTCTTTACCCTTTACATTAGTACAGTCCCTCGACTGATGGTCACCTGCGCACTTGTTACATCTAGGCGATTCGGTGCAATCTTGGGAGACGTGGCCAAAACGTAAACAGCTGTAACATTGTAAGGGCCTTTTGTTGCCTCTAAACAATTCAACAATTACAGCAAGGAGACTAACACGCTTTAAACTCAAAAATGACTTATTGTGCTCAGTGTTTTGGAGTAGAACTAACACCAGTGGCATTTCAACGGAACCCTTAGCTTTTTTCAGCCTGATTGCCTTTTCAGGATAATAATTTGCCTTCCTGAGATCTTCGCAAAAGTCTTCCATGTCATACGTTGTGTCAACATTTCGGACAACGTATTTCAGCAGCTTTTCTGATTTGAGCTGATGAAGCTGAATTTTTAGCACATCGTTACTCTTTACTCCAGATACTAGAATTTTGTGCGTATCCTCATCAAGACACTTAATTTTAATGGTGTCCTTACGACCAGTGTGGCAGATGATTTTATCTAAAGACACATGTTTTGTGATTTCCTCTAGAATTTCCTTGATTGGTTTTCCGTGATGACGAATAATAATCGGAGGAATGTAAATTACTCCCTTTCCATGGGTGACATTGCTTTCGGAATAACCACGCTTAGCTTTGTTACCTCGTAGGGCTACAGAGACATCATTTTTTATATCGACAGTGGACTGAATGTTGTCTATTCTAACACCACCTTTGTTTCTTTTATTCTGCGCAATACGCCAGTTACCTCCATCACTTTCAGCAGAATCATTTTCGTGCTTTCTTTTGACGCTAGTTCGTAGTGAGGAGTTTCCTTCGTTGACTTCTTCCAGGCAGGTAGAAACATTTTCATTATTATCTATTGGATCACGATTTACCCCTATCATGGGCGAATCCGAAGTAACGGGAGAGCCCGTAAACTCCTTGATAATATTGCCAAGGTTAGCGAAGCCATTGGCAGTCTCTAAACTAGCACTCTCTATATCACTTTTTAAGCTATCAATTTTACTACCAAGTTCCTTAGATAGCGCTTCCACCCTTGATTCTAACTCAAGATATTTCTTGTTCAGTTGATTACGTAATGACCCAAGTTGTCCGTTAATAATAATGTCAAATGCCAGAAATCTCGGATCCTTACACGCATCTTTGTAAGCCAGGTCACAAGGTAACACTTTACCATCAGCATACTTAACAGTACATGAAGGAGATTTTTACGTAGCGCCTGAAGTCATCATGAAGCAGGTGTGGTGCTGGGTTTTCCCGTCCTTAGAAGGACGCACCTACCTAAAACGACTCAGTTTAAATGACTTAAAAAAGTAATGGCTTTTATAGCGTGTTGCTCATTTCGAAACTCCCGTTGTTCAGATGTTTCAAACGCCCGTGTAGCTTTTTCTGTTTTAGTTGCAGAGTTTCTTTGACCAATACTCGTTCTTTCTCTTTCCTTTCAGGACATAATAACTTTTTGCCAGGCGTTTAATAGGGAGTTCAAGGGAGACACGCGTGACTTCTATGCCTAATCAATAGACGCTGCCTTATTAATATTCTGTCACTGCATCTTCATTTTATGCTCATTAATAATAATTCTTGAAAACGATCGTTCAATCATCGCATTATCAGCATCTCAGTTTCCAAAATATACACTTTCCCACAGAAAATAGTCAAAATATATTTTCGGAAATGTTTGGACCACCTGAGCTACCAAATAAGCTAAGTGATAACCCCGGCGTGGCTCGGACTTTATTTTTGGAATAAATTTTGAAATATCTTAAAAATAAACACATGGAAACGCTTAGAATTCATGCAGTAAAAATTGTCAATGAAAATTTGAAAATTTTTTTTTTAAAGACTCAGAATGAATGGACCTATCCAAGGATGCCAGTGCTAATCTAAATAATTTCTTACTGATCCAATTTATTTATTTTATTCCATGACGTAATCTTACTTTAGATGTGCACTTTTTGTTGTTGCAATTCCCTTTCTTCTCTCGATGTCTTAAATCCAAACTTGGCCATTCATCTTTCTGTGTAGTCTAACGATCGCCGATTCTTCTATTTACTTGCTTACCATTTGCTACGGAGCTAAAGGAGTGCTTCCTCTGTCGTCTTTCCACTCTTTCTCAATAGTCTGCTAACTCTCCTTTATCTCCAGTTACTGGTCATTTTTATAGATTTTCAAGAAACTATTAAGTACTAAGAACTCTCTTATCTAAGAAAAGCCTGATTAACAGGAATTCTATGCATTGTTACAAATTAAAATTTATCTATATTGCACAAACTTTGCCTTTCATTGATGGTCATGAGGAATACAGGGTGATTCAGTCAATTTCTGACCATTTCAGTACTATGATTTATTTGGCCCATTAATGTTTGCAAACTTAGCATTTCAGAATTTCACTTAGGCAAGTCGGAGTTTTTGTTCCCGTGGTAAAGTCTGGATGATATGCTCAGTGTGGCCACCACGAACGTTTTGAACTGCTCGCAGCCCAATAGTGAAGTTGTTTATAACTCTATCCAGGATTTCTGCATCCACAAAGGTGCAGGCAGTCGATGATGCTTTGTCGCAGCTGGTCAAGGGTTCTTGGTGCTGTAGTGAACACACTGTCTTTAAGGAACTATCTATATATATAAAGAAGGATGTTTGTTTGTGGGTGGGCCGCCCCCCGGTTGGATCTGTTTGTATGTTTTTTATACAAATCTACAGTTTTATTCCGATCTTGATGAAATTTCGCATACATGACCTTCAAAGCATGAGGAAGGTCACTGTCTACTTCAGATTTCGAAAAAATAATAATTATTGATAAAAAATCGATATTCATGGTTATAGCAGGGCATATTAATGAGAAATATCGCATGACCAACAATGCAAGACAAAGTTTTTGCAACAATAGTATCAACACGCAATTCACAAACACTCTGCACGGACCAACAATATATATCTCATGACCAACAATGCAAATAAAAGTTTGTGCAACAGTAGGTATCAACAATGGTTTCAACACGCAATTCACCAATAACAATGAGCACAGAATGATGATGTAATGTTAAAGCAATCTCTCGAAGAATTAAAACAATGAACATAAAATGATGATGTAATATGGATAAGTTTCAATTTGTAACAATGCATTGAATTCCTGTTATTCAGGTTTTTCTTAAAAAGAGAGTTCTTAGTACTTAACAATTTCTTGAAAATCTTTAAAAATGATCAGTAGCTGGAGTTAATGAAGAGTTAGCAGACTATTGAGAAAAAGTGGAAAGACGACAGAGAAAGCAAACCTTTAGCTCCGTGCTGTATTGAGCAAATGAGAAACAAGTAAATGGAAGAATTGGCGACCGCTAGACTGCACAAAGTAATGAATGGCTAAGTTTTGCTTCAACACATCGAGAGAACAGTGGAAATTGCAACAACAATAAGTATACATCTGAGGTAAGATTGCGTGAGTAAGAAATTATTTAGACTAGCGGTGGCATCCTTGGAGAGGTCCAGCCATTGTGAGCCTTTAAAAAGATTTTTTTCGAATTTTCATTAAGAAATTTTACCGTATTAATTCTAAGCATTTTCATGTGTTTATTTTAAAGATATTGCAAAATTTAATTTAATTTTTTGAGATTGTTCTGTTTACATCCAACTGTAATTATTCCGGGCAACGCCGGGTACCTTTGCTAGTCAGAGATAAAAATCACATGGGTTTAGGTCAGGACTCGTAGGGAGCCAAAGAAAGCCACCCCCGAATCGCACCCCCGTGCCACCCAAAGGTGCGAACATTTTTTCGACAACCTCGGCCGTTCGAACACGAGCTTCGCTCCCGTCTTTTTTCCTGCATTTAACACATCCAGTGGCACGGTATCAACAATGGTATCAACACGCAATGCACCAATAACAATGAGCACAAGATAATGATGCAATGATAGAAAGTTCATTTCAAAGAGTTATAACAATGAACATAAAATGATGATGCAATGACAGAACATTCGTTTCTATGATTTATAGCAATGAACATAAAATGATGGTGTAAAATTTGGAAACATCTTTAAAATAAACACATGAAAGCGCTTAGAATTAATAAAGTAAAATTCTTCATGAAAATTTGAAAAAAATTTTTTTAAAAGCTCACAATGGATGGACTTCTCCAAGGATGCCACTTCTAGTCTAAATAATTTCTTACTGACGTAATCTTATCTTAGATGTACACTTAATGTTGTTGCAATTCCCTTTCTTCTCTCGATGTGTTGAATCCAAACTTGACCTTTCATCTCTTTGTGTAGTCTAGCTATCGACGATTCTTCTATTTACTTGCTTATCATTTGCTCAATACAGCACGGAGTTAAAGCAGTGCTTTCTCTGTCGTCCTTCCACTCTTTCTCAATAGTCTGTTAACTTTCCATTAACTCTATCTACTGATCATTATTAAAGATTTTCAAGAAATTGTTAAGTACTAAGAACTGTCTTTTCTAAGAAAAGCCTGAATAACAGGATTTCTATGCATTGTTACAAAGTGAAATTTATCTATATTGCACAAAATTTGCCTTTCATTGTTGGTCATGAGACATATTTTCTTGATCCCTAGATAGTGTTGGTGCATTGCGTGTTTTTACCATTGTTAACTATTGTTGCACAAACTTTTTTTTGCATTGTTGGTTATGAGATATATATTGTTGGTCTTTGCAGAGTGTTTGTGAATTGCGTGCTGATACTATTGTTGATACCTATTGTTGCACAAACCTTGCCTTGCATTGTTGGTCATGACTTATTTCTCATTAATATGCACCGACATAACTATGAAAATCAATTTTTTATCGATAATTATTATTTTTCCGAAATCTGAGATATACACTCACCTTCCTCATGCTTTGAAGATCAAGTATACAAAATTTCATCAAGATCGGAATAAAAAACAAACCCACAAGCAAACAAACCCAAAAACATCCTTCTTTATAAATAGAGATAGACTGGCAGAGCTACCCAGTGTTGCCCGGGATAATTCCACTTGCCGATCATGATGAAATTTTGTATACTTGACCTTCAAAGCATGAAGAATGCCACTGTCTACCTCAGATTTCGGAAAAATAACAATTATTGATAAAAAGTCGATATTCATGATTATGGCAGGGCATAATAATGAGAACTATCTCATGACCAAACAATGCAAGGCAAAGTTTGTGCAACAATAGTTATCAACAATGGTATCAACACGCAATTCACCAATAACAATGAGCACAAAATGATGATGCAATGATAGAAATTTCATTTCTAAGAATTATAACAATGTACATAAAATGATGATGTAATGATAGAACATTCGTTTTTAAGAATTAGTACCAATGAACAGGAATTGGATATAATAGACGATTTAGATAGGGCAGCCTCTCTCGATGAGGCAAAGGAGATACACCTGTCTTTCTTCAGTTCCCTAACAAGCTACGCGGGTTCGATCCCAGGCAAGGACGACGAGGATTTCTCAGGGGAAATCCTGAGATCACGCACTTCCTTCGGAAGGGAAGTAAAGCCGTTGGTCCCGTGTAGTCTTTTGCCAACTGCACGTTAAAGAACCCTTGCGAGGCAAAATTTGCGGCCCCTATAACGCCGTCCTGAAATGACCATAGCAGTTGAAAAGGACGTTAATACCAAACAAACTAAACCAAACCAACCCTAACAAGCGTTCAGACGATTGGGAAAAGTGTGTATATGTTTCTGTGTGTGTGTGTACGTGTGTGTGTGTGTGTGTGTTTGTTTGAGCAGTGCATAACCTATTACAGTTTAATTCCAACTCGAAATATCAAACCAAAAAGCATACGATTTATCTGTGTGTGCTATGTAATAATCGTTCGAAGGAACCATATTAATTCTTACATATCGTAATGCCACCAAAGAAAAGAAAGAGCATTGGTCAGAGAAACCCTGCAGCTAAAAGACAAAAAACTATCCGGGCGTCAGAGACACCTGAACAATGGAAGCTTCGTCTGCAGCAGGAAAGTATGCGAGCTTCAACGTCAAGGGCAAGGGAAACTTCGGAGGAAAGAGAGTTTTTTCTACAGCAGGGCTATGAGTATCAACAAGGCCTAGGGGCAATCGCTTTGTGTGACAGGCATTAACTTGGAAACGCCAAGTTTTTCATACGGGCAACTATATGTAGCTTGCTCAAGATTCGGCACCCCAGATAATTTGTTTGTTTATGCCCCGGATGGACAAACGAAAAACATGGTGTACCATCCAGCGAATTCTCCATTGTCCGTCCACTCTGTTCACCAGAAATCGCGACTCCTCAGAGAAAGCAACCCTTTGTCACTCGGCCGAGGTCCAATGGCGATAGTCCATTACGAAATGGAGGCGTTTCTGGCGATGCACAAGCGTCAACATAAGTGCTGTTACCGTACGCCTGCTCCGGAGCCCCAACCTTCAGAGGGATCGTTGCACTGTTTTGGTGCTGACACGCCTAGTAGCCCTACTCTTCATTTGTTGTGTCAGTTGCTCAACAGTGGCACGCCAATTGGTCTTGGCCAGGCATCGTAACCGACGCTCGCCTCTAGGATCGATGGCCCGTGGGGCCTCACAGCTCGAAACTGTCTGGTTCGTCCAGTCGCGGTACACCTTTACAACGGCAGCCCTAGAGCAGTTCACAAAGGTAGCCGTTTCTGAAATACTGCCCCCCTTTGGCCCGATAGCCAATGATCATCTCCTTTTGGAGGTCCGACAGGTCACTTGCTCTGCCCATGACGGCGGCAATTGCTGTGTTAACGGATGCTACTACACGTCTGCTGTTGTTAGCTTTTAATGATACGCAATGATTTTTCATTTGCATACCATCGGACGTTCCAACATGTTCGAGGAGAGGTGGTCATATTAATAAGTCCCGACCCTGTATTTAGTCTTCAAAATTGCTACTGACAACCAGGAACTTTTGTGTGGTTATCACCTAGTGAGTTTGTGAAATTCTACTGAGTGAAATTTTCTGTTCTTATCATTGGGCGCCCATGCCCCTCGATGACCCCGGGGGAGATTGCCCCCCCCCCACCCGACTTTCTTTCTTTGTGAGGTTGGAATATATAGCCACAGATTAACGATTGCAAAGATGCAACAAATGATGACATTTTATGGGGGGAAATGAAAAGTAGTCACGTGATAGAGATCGGGATACTGATCGTGCTGCTTTCAGCGATCGCCAGGGAACAATGCATTGCAATGAAGAGCAGGTAATAATCATCTTCGAATTTTACGATAAAAGAGGCTGAATACAAGCAGATAAATATTTGCAAATTTACTTATACTATTAATGAAAATGAATAATATAATTTAAAATAGATAAAATTTATTTAGAATCATTTTCACTGGTTGCAGAAAACTGTTCACAAAAGCAGACTACAGTTAAGAAAATATTTATAAACATAATTATATTGTTAATGTAAAAATTAATATATCATTTAAAAACGGAATAAAATTGTTTTCAGGTATCATCATATAATTTGAAGCTATGCTATTTCTACGATCACTTTATACTTACTTACTTTTCAAACCCGCTTAACCGTTAGACAGCAACCCTATCGAGGATCTCCATCGATCGTGCTCTTCCGCCATCAGGCACATGTCCTCCCTGATAATACCCAAGCGACTCGAACCCAGATTCTCCATGTAGTCTAGCCACCTGGTTCTAGCCGAACCCTTGGTCTCTTACCCACCAGCTTGGAAAATACAACTGCCTTGGAAGACCAGTTTGTGGCATCCATATCAAGTGGCCATACCAGCGCAAATAAGATCTCTCAATGGGGAGAAGTAGCGGCTCAACATTTAAAGATTCGCTTATTATGCTGCTATGCACTCTATTTAGTAGGGTAACACCTGCCACACCTTTCAGAAATTTCATATCGGGCGCATGTACCCGAGATCGCACTTTTTCGGTCATTACCCCAAGACTCATGACCATAGGTGAGAATGGGGACAATAATAGATTTGAAGAGAGAGGGCTTGGCTTTGTTTCCCAGCTCGCGTTTCGTTACCACGGATTGCCACAATTCACATCTGACACAGCAGCTTGCTGCACCGATCCGAGCATCCAATTCTTTCTCCTGCCGTCCATCACTCGTGAATGCAACCTCGAGATACTTGAATTTCTCCACCTGTCTCAATGAGGCTCCCCTAACATGGAGAGCGCACTGAGCAGGCTGTCTTGAAAGGACCAGAACCTCAGCGTTAGCCACACTGATCTTCATCCCAGCTTTTTCACATTTGCCTGCAACCCGATCTAGTGCATGCTGAAATGAGTGCAAGAATACCCAAGGAGGACAAGGTGTTCTGCAAAGAGCAACCTCTCCCCCAGCCAGTCATCCACACAAACACACTCATCACCTCGGCTGCCCCTGTCTATCCAATCCATAAAGATAACAAACAAGAGGGGTAACAGTAGGCAGCCTTGGCGAAGTCCAACACCTACAGTGAACGGGCTTGACTTAATGCCTTTTATCCGGACCCACATCTCAGAGCTTTCATGCAGAGATATGATAGCCACCAGTAATTGCCCATCGACTCCATACACTTGCAACACTTGCCAGAGCTTCTCCCGAGGAACTCTGCCATATGCTTTTTCGAGGTTCACAAAACTAGCGTAGACATCTTAAAGATACTCCCCGGATTTCTCAAAGATTTGCCTTAGAGCAAAGATGTGATCCGTTGTGCTTTGGCCAGGTTGGAAACCATATTGCTCCTCCGACAATTTGTAGTCTACTATTTCCCGACTTCTCTTCTCCAGACACTTAGTGTACACTTTCCCAAGTAAATGAGTCTCGATGGTTGTTGCAATCACTCTTATCTACTTTTTTGAATCTAGGGATCACAAATTCTTTCTGCAATGCCTAGGGGCCTGGCCACATATCCAAGCAACCTGACACACACGAATCAGCCACAGGAAACCATCCTTTAAGACCTTTAACATCTCGACCAGATTTCATCATCACCTGCAGCTTTTGCCAGTCTTCAGGGACTTAATTGCCCATCTGACTTTTGCTTCGGTGATACTACCATGACTATTCTCCGCTCCAAGGTGCACTTCATGTGGCTCAGTTGTTGCTTCAACAGATTAAGAAGAGATGTAAAGAATCCCTTCCACTTATGCAATACGCTCTCCTCCGTTTTCAGAAACCTCCCATCTAAACTCTTAATTGTTTGTGATGTAAGATACTTCTTTCCACCGAGGCGGTGCACGGTCTGTCAGAATATCTTGTTTACCGAACCATAGCCTGCCTCCAATTTCTCCCCGAACTTGCTACTTTCTTTGCTGCTGCTGCTTTTCGCGCCTCAGTATATTGCACTCGACTCGAAGGTGAGTTTTTGGAAGCCATAGCAAATAGGGTTTCCTCTTTGCCTTGACAGTGTCTTGGACTTCACCCTTCCACTATGCAGTCCTCTTCTCACTGCCCTGCGTCACACTCTAGCCGCTTACAGGTACAGCACAATTCAGCCGAGGTAATCACAGTAGTTTTGATCAACTGCAACTCCTCTTCGACAGTACACAATCACTGGGCAAATCTAGAAAAAAATGACACCCATGAATCAGCTGGCACTGTTAAGATAATTATTTCATCTGATTAACTTTTAGAATCTTTCCAGTACATTTGAATCAGATAATTGTTTGTTGGCATTGACAAATATTTCTTTACAGTTTCCACAACCATGGGTAGAAGTAAATTTAGCGCTAATGCAGCCAGCTATGGTATTTTTGAATGGTAACGGGCCTTCCATAAAAATCTTCAACAGATTTAATTGACGGTGGAAAATCTTCATCCTCAGTGACATTCAGTAGGCCCATAAAGCCATTATATCTTCCAAGATAACCTACAATTTCCTTGGAATGTCTTCAACTCCTGCAGGTCCTGGCTCTCCAAAATAACGTTATGTTACAATGGGTGCCAGGACAAAAACGTATAGTTGGAAACGAGGTAGCAGATACTTTAGCAAAACAGGTGCCAAATCGCCACCAGTTGATCCTGATCCTTTATGCGGGTTTTCCAAACAAATCTCTGTAGTGAGATTAATGGCATCTTTTATCAAGAGATGACGAAAAGATGGGAACAGATCAGCAATCAGAGACATGGTAGACTCATGACTAAAAAACCTTCTCAGAATCTAACAACTACACTCCTACAAGTTAGTAGGAATAAACTACGGGTTATCATGGGCTTTCTTAAAGATCATGATTTACTATAAAAACATTTAAATAGAATTGGGAACCTTCGGGAGGACTCATGTTAAAAATGTTGAAAATGTAATTTGGCGGACGAAACGGCTCATCATATTCTTTTTGAATGTGTCGCTCTGGCACATATTCGATATCTTACGTTAAATTCTACTTTTATTGCGGAAATTCACCAAAATACAGTGGGCAGTGTGATTTGTTTTCTTAGCGAGTTAGGCTTCTTATAGGTTTTCTGGGTTCACTGGGTTTTGGTGCAAAATTTCCTCATAGGAAAAGATTATAGTGGCTAGAAGATTATTGTGGCTCGCAATGCTTGTGGTTGATTCCCGATTTGATGATAGTAGCGGTGGCGCTGCAATCGACATAGATGCGAGTTACCCGGGAGATGAGATGGAAATCTTAGGATGACTGAATCTTTTTTCAAATATATTACGGGCGAGTTAATTTTATTTATAAAAATTTAGTATATTTTAGGTAATTGTCTTCCACAGTCCTTGAGGATACTCTTTAACGTTACAATAAATGAAAAAAATCTGCTATTTTAAATAAGTTGAAATATAAGATCACAGATGGATGAAGGTATCCATCCCAAATAAGATAAAGAAAGCATGAAATATGAGCTCTTCCGAGCCAGAGGAATTAAATTTTGAGTAATTAAGCATTAAACATAGATCTGCTAAATTAAGTTTAATAAAATATAAATATAAAAACTAATCATGTAATGCTGTACACAGCTGGCCAATGATAGAAAACGAATTTTCACAGATGTTTTAGGAGAAAAAGAATTCAACAAGTGAGGCGTTCGCCCAACTAACTCGGAAGGCCTCATATGTGAAATGCACAATATTGAAAAATACATAGAGATACAAAGAAAATGTCTGTTTTCATATAAAATTCATTTATCACATGATTAAAAACCAAATTAATTTTTTATGTGATGATAAAATATTTAAGTATCAGATATTTTAGGTTAATAGGTTTGAAAAAAAAGTTTTCTTATTACTTTTTAAAAAAAGTAGGAAATATAATAAATTTGTATTTAAAGCTGCCTTGATTGTATTTTATTATTTTAAAAGAGGAATTTACAAAAATTATTTGATTTTCTTAGATTTTACATAAAAAAATTAAATGAGAAATATAGATTGTAAAGTGGTTCTTGAAATGAAGAAATCGAAAACTTATATAGAGAAAATAACTCAGTGTGAAACGGTCGTGTATTTCTCTATACCAATTATGACTGAAAAAGAATAGAATCATTTGAAATAAAAAAATACTGCATAATCATCTCTAAATTAATTAAAACAAAAAGGAGGGATCGAAATATTATTAAAATGGTACATTATTTAATGTTCTGGAATGAATATGAAATAATAAATCAAATTTATGCATTTTACGAAGAAATTAATGGAGCCTTATTGATGTAAAGCTTTGGATGTTTAGCTACTATGTTGATGTAGCTGCCATCTGGCGGCATCGTCATTCGAGGAATCAGATTTGAACGCTCGTTGCCACACTATTCTTCTAGCCACTGTAGCACCATAGAGAGCAAGGCTTTTTCTATACCTTGATAGAAAAAGCCTTGATAGAGAGCAATGGCATTACAAGTCGACGCCGAATGCAGTGACACCTACGCTTTTCATTTCTTCAAATTGTTTTATGATAAAATCTATCATTTCATCCGCCTTTCTCATTAATCCCTTTAAACTAAGATATTTCTCTTTCTTTAATTCCTCTTGAAATAAATCTGAATCCTTCTAATATAGTTATTCAATTTTTCGCTTCACTCCAATCTTTTACCGCCTCTACCAGCTAGCTGTAAATCCTACTATAATCCTTAATGGGTTTAATTCATCTCTCATTAAAATGCTGTTTATTAGCCAGCCACATTTGTAACTTTTCCTGATCCACATTATAATAAAATAACCTCTCCCCACATGTAGGCTATAAATTATTCATTCCAGCTCGAATTCTGTCCTGAAGATCTTCTTTCGAAATCTTAGCTTCTCTTTTTCTCGTAACTGTAACTCTGCTTTCTCTCTGCGCTGTTGAAACCAGTGTGATAACAAATAATGCCACTTATACATTATAACTAATGATGTCCGTTGGATCCGGATCAGAGATATATCCAGATTCGGATCTAGAAATATCCGGATCCGGGTCCGTATCCGGATCTCGGATTTCGGATCCTTTCGCTGGATGCGTATTAAGACTAATTAGGAATTAAGAGGACTAGGCTAACACTTAATAAAAGCTTTTATAAAGTGCTTTCAGAAAAAGTTTGCATATACACAATTTCCTGATACAGGATCTGAATTTCGGATCTCGGATCCAAGATCCGGATCTCAGATTTCGGATCCAAGATCCGGATCTCAAATCTCGGATCCAAGATCCGGATCTCGGATCTCGGACCTAGGTCCGAAAAAAAGATTCGGATATCCGGATCTTGAATTATCCGGATCTTGATATCACTAATAATTACGTCATTCTGTATGTGAGCGTGGCCAACGAGATAACAAGGCCTGGAAGCGAAAAAGTCACCTGACTAGCTGAGTGCTAACAACAATTCAACCTTCATTGTTTCCAACAAAAGGAAAAATACTGATTGTTAACAACCATGATGGAGATAATGAACGTTGGATTGTTACTAGCACCCAGTTGGTCTGGTGACTTTTTCGCTTTCAGGCCTTGTTATTTCGTTGGCCTCGATATGTGAGCCTAGCAATAATCCAATCATTGTTAGTTGATATTGAAAAGTTTAGCTGATAATAGTTATGTAAAAATTTTGTTCATTAAAGCCTTGAGTATAAGATATTTTCGTGGCCGTGTTTATTACAATTTAATGAACAAAATTTGTATTCTTTACAACGTAGAATGGAAAGATTTCTACGACCAGAAAAATTAGAACGTGAGCCAGCAAAACAAGGCTACTGCAACTTTGGATACAATGGAAGACAACCTTATACAATTTCTTCATCAGGCTCTTCAGTCTGATCCGAAGACACAATTACCTGATTCCACTAAACTACAGCTGCTGATAAATGATCTCTCACCGCAAGTATACTTATTTATCTCGGAATGCAAAACTTTTGATAAGACAATAAAGTAGAGGTTGAGCAAAAGTCGCAGTTCACCCTGTTTTTTCGAAAACCTTGCAGGAATTGGGAAATATGAATATTCCAGTAATGTATGGGTGAGGTGGTCTATCAATTACGGTATGTACCGAACATGGCCGCCATCTTGAAATCGGCCATATTGAATCTAAGTCAATTTTCTAAATGGAAAGGGGGTCGTGTGATATATCAAATAACATCAGCATTTTCTGACAATTTCATTCCGGTAAACAGATTTGAAGTAGCAATTAAGGTTCAAAAAAGGTTTTTGAAAAAACATGGTGTACTGCGAATTTTGACTCTCTCTGTATTTAGAAAGTGTATGTGAAGCCTAATAATGAAATTTACGCTGGGCACCGCCTTGCTAGCAGAAGACAACTACCTGGTGAGACCCTAGATAATTATATGCAAGTACTGAAAGAGCTTAGTAAAGATTGTGGTTTCATAAAAATATCTGTAGAACAGAATAGAGACGAACACATTAGAGAATCCTTTATAAATGGCATTGCATCTGGTCAGATAAGGCAACAACTACTTGTGAATCTGAAACTAACCCTAGATGAAGCCTTTGATCAGGCTCGAGCTATAGAAACGGCTCAAGCTACATTAATGCTACTATGTCACTACTTGGCTTAACATCTACTGACAGCACATTAGCTGCTACAACTACGAATAAAACAGATGCATGCTACTTTTGCGGGAAGAAACGTCATCTAAGAAATAACTGTCCTGCTTTGAACTGTACCTGCAACCATTGTGGAAAAAAGGGGCACTTCACAAAAGTTTGCAAAAAATTACAGCTTTGCTACAGCAAAAATTACAGCCTTGATAGAAAGAGAAGACAATCTCTTGCTACCTATTGAAGGAATCTCCGCCGCTTCCTTCGCTAACTTACAGACAGCCATACTGTCTATTCAAATCAACAGCGTGGAGGTTAATGCGCTTATAGATACTGGCAGCAGTCTTAGTTTCATAAATAAAACCATCACAAAATATTGTAAAGCTAATGTCAAACCTATATCTAGTAGAATAACAATGGCATCTATCGAACATATGGTTGACATTGATGGATACTGCACAGTTAACATATAGATTGGTCAACATAAATATGAGGGAGTTGATCTGTTAGTTATGAGGAATCTCTGTGATAACATAATTTTAGGACATGATGTACTTGGCTCACACTCATCTGTTGAGCTGCTGTTTGGCGGTCCTAGAGAACCACTCAAGATATACAGTCTAGCTGCTGCAATGATACCACCTGTATTGCTATTTACACATTTGGCAAAAGAGTGTATGCCAATCGCAATCAAATCTCGCCGACATTCTTCAGACGATACAACCTTCATCTAAACAGAAATACAAAAATTACTTAACGAGGACATAATAGAGAAAAGTTACTCATCGTGGAGGGCACAAGTACTTTTAACTTCGAACGCCAATCACAAGAAACAAATGGTCATTGATTACTCTTTGACTATAAACAAGTTTATGCTACTGGATGCACATCTTCTAACCTGTATCAAGGATAGCATATCTAAAGTGTCAAAATATCTAGTATTTAGCACAATCGATCTTCAGAGTGCTTACCATTACATACCAATTATAAAACGGGATAGATTATACACAGCCTTTGAAGCTTGTGGCAATCTCTACCAGTTTAAGTAGATACCTTTTGGCATCACAAACGGAGTTGCTACTTTCCAGCGTGTCATCAATTCATTCATTCAAGCGGAAAATCTCTGCGAGACTTTTGCTTACCTTGATGACGTAATCATATGTGGTGAAGATCAAGAAGATCACGACTAAAACTTGAAGCGCTTCGTGTAACTTTGTCAAAAAATTTAATCTTACATTGAATAAAGAAAAATGCAACTTATCTACACAAACTGTCATATTACTGGGATATACGATCAAGAATAAAACAATTAGACCCTATCCAGAATGCCTTTGTGCACTCAAACAACTCACCTTCCCAGAAGATATGCCCTCATTAGTTCGAGTAATTTGTTTATTTTCCCACTATTCTAAATGGGTAACTCATTTTTAGGACAAAATTCATCCTCTGTTTCAATGCAATTTACTCCCTGCCTCTCCAGAAGTTCAAATGGCTTTTGAAAATTTAAAATCTGATGTAATGCAAGATAATCTTCAATTCGTGGTCAATACCAATGCCTCAGAGTTTGCAACTGCCGCTACACTTTCCCAGGACAGAAGACCCATTGCTTTCTTCTCGCATACCCTGTCAGACAGTGAACATCGACATTCAGTGGTAGAGAAAGAAGCATACCTCATAGTAGAATCGGGACGTAAGTGGAGACATTTTTTGATCAATGGTCATTTCACACAGATTACCGACCAGAACTCGGTCTCGTTCATGTTTGATTACAAACATGGGAAGATAAAGAATAATAAAATCATATGTTGGCGTCTAGAACTATCTTGTTACAAGTACAGCATCATCTACAGGCCAGGGAAAGAGAATACTCTAGCAGATAACCTCTCTCACGCATCTTCTGTACCAGCTATTATTGGTACTACTAATCCACTCACCAGACAGTATTAACTGCATCATGATCTCTGTGATCCTGGCATAACAAGAATGACTCAACGGATATGCTGTAAAAACCTTTCGTATTCCATTGATAATATAAGGAAAACGATTTTGTCACACACAGTTTGTGCAGAATTGAAACCAAGGTTTTACAGAAACGAAAAGAGACTAAATGTGGGCTTCAAAGGGCCTCTAGTTTTGGCATCGCATAATCGATGCATGCTCAAAGTAGTCGACAAATACTCAAGATACGCCTTTGCTTTCCCATGGTCTGATTTATCAGTGTTACGCCGCTCTTCAAATCCTAAACAAAATACGATCTTGTTCCAGCGAGGAGGCGATGGGAATTACGAAGTATGACGAACAGAGGAGGAACCACTAGGAGCCAAGGGAAAGCGAGGTAGACAGAGAAGAAGAGGAGGAAGAGGTCATTTGCATGGATTAACGACGGCAATTGGAGCTATGGAAGGAGGAGTGAGGACTTACAGGAGGCAAGGTGGGAGAACCCAGGAATGAAGTTAACCGACCCGCCGAATGTTACCCATGAAGAGAAAAGTACGGAACGCGGGAGAACGTTAGAGAGAAGCCGACGTAGCTCACAGGCAGTCTCCGTAGAATTAAAGGAAAATGCGCCTCAGCGGGAAACGTTGATAAATACCTCGCAAATTAATGTAAGTGTCTCTCCTTCTTATATTTATGCCCTAACGAGCCCACAAATAGATTATTTGCTCCAACTTAATAATACTAATAGTGAACATAATCAGGAATTCGAATTGCGCCACGCCAAAGGCATATTCCCGTACGGCTTAAGTGGATTCGTCCGAGACGGAAAGGGGCGTTACTCTTGATATTGAAAACGTCGGACAAAATTTGTAAATTTTGTGACTGTGAAATATTTTTTGCGACGGTAAGATTGGTGTGAGTTAGAATTTTATTTGCCTTCATGTGGGAATCTTATCTTGGATTTTGAAGTGTTTAATTATCAGAGCGTTTGCGCTCACAGGATGTAATGTTTATTGAGAGCTATTGCGCTATAGGAATTTAGTGTTGCGCGAAAAAAAGAGATCACTGTTGTGGCAAGATGACTCAGAGTTGGGCTTCATGGTTGCGCCTGCCCACCCAGCCTTGTTATTTCGCCAGTGTTGTGTCAAAATCAGATGACTCTCTTCCCCTAGCTTCCCTACTCCCCAGACCTAGCTTCCCTACTCGCCAGACCTAGCTCCCTGCAACTTTTTTCGATTTTCACGTTGCATCGTTGTTCTCGTAAATCGGACATTGCAAAAATCGTCACGACCACTGAAACACGTTGCATTCAAATGGCAATAACTAGGAAACTAAACAACATGTAAAAGCTTGTAAATAGTCCATTAGATAGAAGGATAAAACAATTGCAGTATTGCCAACCGCTCGTCGCTACTTCGATCCTTTGTCGCGTAATTAAAAAGGTTCGGTTATTTTTTGAACAGACCTCGTATAAGTATTGCAGTAGTACGTAAGTTACGATTAAAGCTGCGTGCCATATCTTCAAAGAAACAAGTCCAGTACGCCGATGGGAGGGCAACGACGATTACCTCAGCAGTGTATTAGTTGAGAGTCAGAAGTGGCAAATACGAAGAAAAGTTAAACTTTAATGTAATCCCATTAGAAATATTTGATATAATCTTAGGAATCCAATGGGCGCAGCAACACAATGTAAGCTTTAATTGGAAAAAGAAAAAGTGTATGGTCCACATTAGAGGAAAATAAATGGTGGCTACCCCAATGGATAGAAGAGTCGCCTAGTTACTTAATAAGCGGCGCAAAGTTAGAAGAATTGTTTAAAGGCAACAAAGTGGAACAGAACGTAATGTTTTTATTATCACCGTGTTATACGAGTATTAAAGATGAACAAGAAAGCCAACAAAGCATACATCCCGAATTTAAAGATGTAATTAAATGAATTTGATTTGTTATTCAAGGAGAAGTTGCCATTGGGACATCCACCAAAGAGAGGAACTGAGCACCGCATTGAATTGGAACAAGCGGCTGAACCCTTCAACTCGGAATTATACCCCTTATCTCAAGAGGAAAAAGAGGAATTGCGACGAACGGTAAATGATATGTTAAGTAAACATCTAATTAAGTCCTGAACTTCAGCATTAGCGTCTCCCTTATTATTTGTAAAAAAAAAAAAAAAAAAAAAAAAAGACGGAGGCTTATGTTTGTGCATTGACTACAGAAAGCTTAATAAAATTTCGAAAAACAACTGCTACCCCATACCAAGAATTAACTCACTAATTTATAAATTACAATAGGCGAAGTATTTTACCAAATTGGACATTCTACAGGCCTATCATCAGGTGAGACTTTATAAAAAAGGCAGATATTTATCAGCGTTTAAAACGCGCTTTGGCCTGATTGAATATAAGGTGCTCCCGTTCGGTGCAGCTACATTCGCCAAGACCATGAACGAAGTATTATGGCTGTTATTAAATAAAGGTGTAATCTCCTACTTCGACGATATCCTCATTTATGCGAATTCGTTAAAGAAACTTAAAAAACTAACTCGGGAGGTATTACAAAAATTAAGAGAAAACCGGCTGTTTCTTAAGAAAAAGTAAATGTCAGTTCGGAGTAGAAACCGCAGAATATTTAGGGTTTATAATTAGTCAAGGAGGGAAAGCCTGCGAAAAGAGGCTCGCCGAGTCCATACGTGAATGGCCAATACCACAAAACACGATTCAGTTAAGATCTGTTCTTGGATCAGCGCAGTTTAATAGACAATTTATTGCTTATTATAATATCATAACCACGCCTTTGTTCAATTTGTTAATAAAAGACCAACTATTTGTGTGGGGGAAAGAACAGAACATAGCCTTTAAGGCTATTAAGAAAGCATTTATATTACCTCCGATACTTAAGATATTCGAACCCTGCAGACCGTTACACGTACTATGCGATCCATCAGCCAAGGCCATAGGGGCTGTAGCGACACAACAATATGGGAAGAAGCTCTTTCCACTGGCCTATGAATCACGAAGATTTCTAGAAAGAGAGGCCACAGGGTCAGCCCACGAAAGAGAGCTATTAGCTATAGCCCATGCAGCCAACATTTGGAGATACTACATAGCTCAAACAGATAAAACAATTTATACTGACAATCAAGCGGCCTCCAGGCTGTTGACCCAGCCTAAGCTATCAAGAACACAAGCTATGATAGTGCAGAGCTTATTGGACTTCCAGATTACCCTTAAGTACATAAAAGCGGAAAACAACATGATAGCATAAACCGAAAAATGAGGAGCCAGAAACTGTGGATGGACATCAAATAACAGAAGACAGCGAAACCACTAATCCACATAACGAATTTATTCTGATGAATACGTATTTCGGCAGCCAAGCTGCCTTCTTCAGCATCCAAGGGAAGCTATGATCAGAGAGACAAGCTGTTCTGATGGTAAGTGACAATAGACAATCGAACAGTGAAGTGTACATTTGTTAGGATGGGACAAAAGCAGCGCTTTCACAAAGTTCAACTAACCAGAATAAACTCCAAATGAAATACACTGAGGTAGTCAAGAAGCCTAACCAACCCAAGCGGTCTTCCATATTATACAAAATAGAAAATAAGATTGACGATTGTCAGAAAGAAAAAACAAACGAAAAAAAAAAACGAAAAAAAAACGAAAAAAAAAACCCACGAAAAAATAAGTGAGAACATTACAGGACTTATATAGGCACTAAGGGCCAATCAAATTAATTATACATAAGAGAAAAAAATAGACTGCATTTACACAAGATAATTAACTGGCCAATGGAAAATATTCCAGTAAAGAGGTCATCAGATGGATGTACATCATTGGTTGTCTAAGGAAGTCATCTTATTGGTTGTTGCTAGTAGGGCGAGTTTGAAACTTACACAATTTGGCAACCGTCTTCAGATGGGACAGATCAAGAGGGCCGTTATCGCTGTTTAAAAGTTTTCTCGGTTCTTCTAGGCTGATCGCGTAGCTCTCCAGGAAGTTCAATAATTGCGGGTCCCTCGTGCTGTGGAGAATTTCAAAGTCGTCGAACCGATAATCATGTTTCTGGTCTAGAATGTGGTCTGCGAATACTCCGTATTTCCCATTCTTGATGCAAGAAAGGTGTTCTTTTACCCTGGTGGCCACTGCTCTCCGGGACTGTCCGTAGTAGACGGACTCACATTTAGCGCACGACAGTCGATATATTCCGGGTCTGAGGTCTACCGGAATCACGTCCTTGGGGTTGCCCAGTCTTCTACTTAAGGTGTCTCCACTTCGGTATGTAATTTCCAGCCCAAATTCACGGGCGATTTCCGTCATTCCTCTGTTTAGGTGCTTGTTATAATGCAAGATAATACGTCCTTTGGTTTCTTTCTTGTTCTGTAGGGTTGTAGTTTCCTTAATGGCTATCTTCCCTTCTATCTTTCTAACCAAGCTGTCTACTACCCCTTCTTGGAAGCCATTCTGCCTAGCGTAGTTTTTAATCTTTCCAATTTCAATCTTCCTGTTTGTGTCACTCAGGGGAATGGTGTAGGCCCTCAGCACCATGTGACGGAACGCAGCCTGCTTATGTTGTTGGCAGTGATTAGAATCACTCCTGATATAACTGGCCACGAAATTCATCTTCCGGTGTATGTTGAACTCTAATCCATGGTTGTTCCTGGTTATCATCAAGTCCAAGTAGGGGATGCTACAGTTGTCTTCTTTTTCGGTGGTGAAGTTGATGTTGGGACACAGATTGTTCAGGTTATTGCGCAGTTGTTGAATCTCGTTAGCGGGCACAACAGCAAGGACATCGTCAACGTATCTTATCCAGATCCTCGGAAAGTACAGGAATTCTGATATGGCACAGTTCTCTAGTTTTCTGATATAGATATTTGCGATGAAGGGGCTAATGCTGCTCCCCATGGGGGTTCCGTCCGTCATTTTATACCAGTTGTGGTTGAAAATGAAAACATTGTTGTACAAGATAAGTTTAACCACACGCAACACGTTCCAATTATGCCAAGGGGCCAGTCGTTATCAAACATAGTATCGGCCAGGGTATCAATGGCTTTGGCCAGTGGTATGCTGGGGTAAAGCGACTCAATATCGAATGGAACTAACTCTTCACCATCGAATAACTGAGTGTTTGTTAGTTTTTGGCATAGTTCGCTGGTATTCTTAATAGAGAAGTTCTGTCCGTTAAGGTTGAGTTTAAGGAGGTAGTTTTTTAGCACGTACCTGGCCAGTCGATCTGTTGGTGAGTCTATGCCGTTGACGATGGGTCTCCATTTGCTTCCCGGTTTATGGGTTTTTGGTAGGCAGTACAGTCTCGGTGGCATAGGGTTTGTCGGTACGAGGTCACTTAGTTTGTGCGGTCCTTGCAGATGTAGAAGCAATTCCGGATACAGTTTTTGGTGTCTTGGATCAACTTTTTGGACGGGTCACCAGATAGTTTTAAGTACGGTCTAACATTTCTTGGATTTCTTGGAAGTAACTCGATCTGTCAACAATCATTAGGTGGTTCGACTTATCATCCTTTAAATAGAACACATCTTTCGCCTTCAGTTTTTTGGTGGTCTCAGCGAGGTTCCTAGGTGCGCTACGTCTTTTTTGGCATAAAGCATTCTTAGTGAGGGTCTTTTGTAGTTGAAGCCGTAGTTCCGTATTGTGGTTTGCGTCCAACCCTGGTTGCCATTTCAAAGTGGCTGAGATGGAGTCGAGTAGGTCCTAGTTGTCGTTCGTGAAAGCGAACTTCAAGCCTTTTTCCAGGACAGTCAATTCTTCGGGGGAGAAGGTTGCCTGGGATTTGTTAATGACCACCTGGTCAGCAACCCGTTTGCTTACACTAGAGGGCTTGCTGTCCGGGCTTCCTGGCATGCGGCGGCATAGACTAGATAACTTTCTATGTAAACGGTCATATTTCTGCTTGATCTTGTGGTAGGTGACACGGTGAATTTTAGCAGAGAGCAAATCGAAATCAGCAGGTACCATGCTACCGGCAAGGAAAGAAAGAGGTGCACATGGTACAGTTGTATTTCAAACTTGCTTAGTTTCGAAAACAAGTTCATGATGGCGTGGTTAAGATACGCACTTCTCATGCTACATGCCACTTTAAAAGGGACTTTGCACTCAACTTGATCAATAAATTTAGGGAACACCCCTCGTTTCTTACAACTGGACAGAAACCAAATGTCTGCTTTTAGTGACTTAACTAGGTGGCATAGTTTAAAAAATTAGTTACTCACGGTTGCAGCGTCTAAGCTTTCCAGGTGGCACATGGTTTGTGAGACCTTAAGGATAAACCGAAAAATGAGGAGCCAGAAACTGTGGATGGACATCAAACAACAGAAGGCAGCGAAACCCTAATCCACATAACGAATTTATTCTGATGAATACGTATTTCGGCAGCCAAGCTGCCTTCTTCAGCATCCAAGGGAAGCTATGATCAGAGAGACAAGCTGTTCTGATGGTAAGTGAGAACATTACAGGACTTATCTAGGCACTAAGGGCCAATCAAATTAATTATACATAAGAGAAAAAAATACGTATTCATCAGAATAAATTCGTTATGTGGATTAGTGATTTCGCTGTCTTCTGTTGTTTAAAATGATAGCAGATGCGCTGTCCAGATTCAGAGATAAATGGAAGCAATCGAGAGACCGTAGAAGTTATATTAATAAGAATAAGCAGAAAGAAACGCAGTCTCATAATGTTATACATTCGCTGCGTTCCCCCCAGGGGAGTGTATAACGCCGTTCTTCAAATCGTAAACAAAATATGATCGTGTTCCAGCGAGGAGGCAACAGAGGAGGAACCAATAGGAGCCAAGGGAAGGCGAGGTGGAAACAGAAGAACAGGAGAAAGAGGTCATTCACATGGATTAGGGACGGTGATAAGAGCTATGGAAGGAGGAGCGAGGACTTACAGGAGGCAAGGTTGGAGAACCCAGGAATGAAGTTACCCGACCCGCCGAATGTTAACCGTGAAAAGTACGGAACGCAGGGGAACGTTAGAGAGAAGCCGGCGTAACCTACAAATAAATTATTGGCTCCAACTTAATAATACTAATAGTGAACATAATCAGGAATTCGAATTGCGCCATGCCAAAGGCATATTCCCGTAAGGCTTAAGTGGATTAGTCCGAGACGGAAAGGAGCCTTACTCTTGCTATTGAAAACGTCGGACAAAATTTGTAAATTTTGTGACTGTGAAATATTAATTGCGACGGCAAGATTGGTGTGAGTTAGAATTTTATTTGCCTTCACGTGGGAATCTGATCTTGGATTTTGAAGTGTTTAATTATCAGAGCTTTTCCGCTCGGAGGATGTAGTGTTTATTGAGAGCCTTTGCGCTAGAGGAACTTAGTGTTTTTCTCTTACTTTTTATTGCTTATCAAGAGCTATTCCTATCACACTTTGGAGCTTATATTCTCGTTTAGCTTGGAGTGTATGGTGTATGTATGAGTAGTGGTTTTGCTAAGCCAATAATTGCGTATTATGGCTTAAGAATTTTAATACTACTATAATGGATAAGAGAATTATGACTTCGCTCAATGTATATTCACGGACTATTGATTCATCCCCATTTCTTTAGAAAAACATTTACCTGAGAGCGTCCGTTTTCGCTCTAGTGCTATGCTTACCATTAATTAATTGTGTGGACTATGTTTGTAATCGTTGGATTATTGTGGAGTTAAGACTAGAGTTATTTTTCAATCATTTGCTAGCAATTAATGCATGTTATATTTTCTGGAATTTCCCATAACCAGGAGGATCGTAGCATCGGCTTGAAGGATTTAGGAAGCTGAAGGTCCTAATTCATCTACTATTTACGTAGAGTTTAACTGCATCGGAGTTCCGTTATTTCCACTGCGTTTTGTCACATTATTCAGTCCAGGGAATGTTTTCTTCAGAGAAGTTATCTGCTGTATGGTCTATGCGACGCCATTTGTATCAATTTATATTACTTACCTTACATGTTATTAACTGTTTCATTAACCTTCATTATACTTACCTAGAATTTGGATATTTTGAATATTTATTCAATTCAAGTTGAATTGTAGCTATTACAATTTGATTAATTAAAATCTCTGCTATTTAAAAATTTTGAATTCTTTCGTCTCAGTACTTCTGTTTGGATCAAATAAAATAATTTTATTCCATTATAATAAAATTTATCCTTTACAAGTAGCTGAAAGTGTTATTAAATGTTTCTTTCAATTATTTGCAATATTTAGAAATCCCTCATACATTCTTTCAGATCGTGGATCATCATTTATGTCACAGGAACTTAAATCATTTCTTCAAATTCGGAGCATAGCGACTACTCGAACGACCATTTACAATCCCCAAGGAAATGGGCAGATCGAAAGATACAATGGCATCATTTGGTAAACTACCGAACTCGCCGTAAGAGACAAAAACTTAAGAATTTCACAGTGGAAGCAAGTGTTGAATGATGCTCTGCACTGCATTAGGTCTTTGTTATGCACAGCCACGAAGGCCACTCCCCACGAGCGCATCCTCCATGCCTAGTCAATATTTTGTCACTGCCTACATGGCTGACATTATCCGGCCCCGTGCTTATGAAGAAACATGTATGTGACAACAAATACGAACCTCTTGTAGAACAAGTTGAACTCCTAGAGGCCAACCCCGACTATTCTTAAGTTCGCCAAGGTGATGGTCGAGAGACGACTAATACCGTTGGCCTTGATTAGAAGAGAGTCAGTTTTACTTGTATTTATCCTTTTCATATTTATTTTTGGTGTTGGAAAACTGTGTCCACCTTCCAGGCGGCTTTGCGCTCTTGTTAATGAGCTTATGCCTTCTTTTGGATTTAGAAAAATTTATTTAATTTTTTTCTTTAGAGACTAATGTTTTTTGTTGGCATGACTTATATCATGATAATTTTATGGCTTATATCACTAATCCTGGAATTATGTTTTATCCATAAGGTATTTAGATATCATTATGTAAACTAAAATATATGAGACTGACATACTTCTGTGGATACTTACGTAGAGATGAAGGAGGGAAACCACTTATCCACAATGTGATACATAGAGACAATGGCTACTTGGTAGCCGAAATGTAAACATCCATGGTATATAAAATTCGTTTTTGTGGAAAAGTAGTTTTCCTCCTTCATCTCCATAACGTTTCTTCCTTTGGAATTGAGGTTTTCATTGATATTGTTTACGTTTTCTTAATTATGTGACTGTGGTCACTCGTTTTAAGATTATAGTTTATCCATAATAAACTTTCTGTCACATAAGAATGCGACAATTAAGCACTCCGATGTCCCCAGCCGCTCAAATCAGCTGGGGAGCAATGTCGGATTCCAGATGCTGCCATCTATTGACAGCATCCAGCATAAACGAAACACTTCGCGAGCAAAGCACGAGCAAGCGGAAGGAAGCAGCGGGCGAAGACGGAAACGGCGCAGAAAAGAGCGCGGCGTTCAAAAAGCGATTCGGGAGGCGATTATATATTTCGTAAGAGCTTTACCGGAAGCAACGTAACAAAGCACGTTCGCATTGCTTGCAAGAAAGCCGACAGCCCTTCACTGGAGAAGGAAGCACGTAAGAGCTTTACTGATGGAAAAGTGACGACGAGGGCGCGCACGCATGAAGATGGTGATCTGTGAAATTCCGCACATCGCATGGCAAACAGAATATGCGAGGAACAAGTATTGAATATATTTCTATTACTTATTAGCATTTATATTTCGAGGAGATCACCAGAATTATAACAAAATATTTAAAGTTTATCCTGAAATGAAGTAGGTATCACTAGGATCTCTTACCAGACACTGACCTTTGTGATCGAAACATTTGAGAGATTGGAAGATGGAAAATTCCATAGTGACTTTCGATTGAAAATATCAAACAAGTGGAATTAATGTCATGGAAGTACTACGAGATCTGGAAAACGGTCTCAAAAATTTACAAAGTTGCTTTGTGTCTGCCATGATTGACTTTAGAAAACTATTCAGGATGGTTAAGGAATAGGGGAAGAATTGGAGTACAGCCCACAGCTCTGGCTAGCACGTAGAGAATTTAATTTATATTGTTTAAATCATTAATAAAACTACCCAATTACTTCTTAATTTTTTCTACATGATGCAAGAACTTGCCTCCAATCTGGAAGACCGCCACTTTCAGAATTTAAGGAGCTTCATTATGCTTCTAAAAAGAGGCCATGAAAATGGGAATCTATTTCCTTCCACAAAGCAAAAAGCATGTCAAAATCTAAGTCATTCTGTCTCATGAGGAAAGCATCGTTAATAGTAAATTATTAAGAGCTATAAAGGGTCATCATTGCTCATTGATTTTCTTTATTATTAACTTATTCCTCGTTAAATTATATTAATTCAAATAAACTAAATTAAGTAAGATGTTGATAGCCAAATTGAAAGCAATAAGTACAATGAAGTCCTGCCCAAATCACAAGAAACATGTTTACAAAAATTTTCATCAAACATTACAAGGGCTTGTCTGACCTTACGATATATTGCTTACATATCCCGTCTTGGGATTCAAATTTAATAATAATAATAATAATAATAATAATAATAATAATTAAAATATAGCAGATTAGATTTTTGATGGGTTTTTTTCTTTCTTTGTTTATATCAAACACAAAAGTCCTTTTGGGCAGGTGCTTTCTCTGATGTTGTGTTCTTGAGGCCATACTGCAGTCTTTTGGGGTCTTTTCTTCGATGTTCAAATTTATTTTTGATACCTAATGTTTCTTTCTCAGGCGATACTCCTTTAAATCTCATACAACTGAGGTCCCCGTTGAATAGATTATTCCTGTGATGATCGTATGTTTAATGTTACGTTTTTGATGGTTTATTTTAATGGAGGAATAACAAATAAATGCTAGGTGATTGGCTTTGTAGATGATATTATTTCATCAAATTTAATGTAATTTTAATAATATTGCATTAATAAATATAAAATAATAAGTATAATAAATAAACCTTTCAAACTTTGTTTTTGGGTTCATAATCATGATTTTAAGTTGTCAGATTTTTAGAATTACTTATTTAAATTAGTTATTTAAATATTGTAGACTTTTTATTTGTTTTTGTTGTAATTTCTTTTTATTGAGTTTTTATGTATACTCTGTTCAACGAAAGTTTGACAGGTCCTGTCCAATTAATTTTCAAAGTAAATTTAACAATGTTTAACAATTGAAATTAGAAATTTAATTGGACATACGAGGGGCGTTCAAATTTGACCTGAACATTATTTTTTATAAAATTCGGAAACTACAAAACACACACACACACACACACACACACACACACCCTCACACACTCACTCACACACACACACACACACATACACACTCACACACACACACACCAGTTATTTTTAAAAGAATTCTCCTTCCTTCTTTACACATTTTTTCCAGCGTTCTGGGACCATCTGGATACCGGTTCTGTAGAAATCTTCAGGCTGATGTCGAAACTACGTCAGGACAGCCTTTATCACTTCCTCATTGGAGTCGAAACTCTGCCCTCCATGAACTCTTTCAATGGTCCAAAAAGGTGATAGTCGCAAGGGGAGAGTCCAGGTATGGAGGATATGGTAAGATGTCCCATTTGAGTTCCGTCAGTGTGCCAGTGTGTCCCTAGTCAGTTTGGCTGTGTACGGTCTGGCAGAAAACGAACACCACTGGTAAGGAGTCCTGGTCGCTACAGTAAAAATTCTTAATGAAATCCACACTTGATGTTTTTGCAATTCCCACTCTGCTCTCGATGTCTTGAAGCAAAACTTGGCCATTCATCACTTTGTGTAGTCGCTGATTCTTCTTCCATTTGCTCAATACAGTATGGAAAAAGAAAAGCCTGAGTTGCGTACCTGATCATTTTTAAAAATTTTCTCATTAATATGCCTTGCTTTGAAGGTCAAGTATGCAAAATGTCATCAATCCAGCTTTTTTGCAACATTTCGATATTGTTAACAAAAGGAAGTGGAAGAAGGCAAAAAACTCGGTGGAAAAAACTCAAACGTTTCTTAATTAAATGCTTAGTGCTGGCTTAGCATTAACTCGGTGCAAAAAACTCAAGGCTTTCCTTAGTGCTGGCTTCAGGGACGTCCTCAAAATGTCACAGTAGTAGGGAGGGGGTTCTTCCAGAAAATCGACATAAATGATACCCTTCATGTCCCAGAATACAATCGCCATTACTTTCGTTGCCGACAGTGTCATCTTGAATTTCTTGGGTCTTGGTGAGTCAGTGTATCGCCATTCCATTTTCGCACGCTTGCTTTCAGGAATATGGTGATGTTTCCATGTCTCGTCGGTGGTCACAAAACGCCCTAGGAAGCTGTCACCCTCCCTGTCATATCGCTGCAGCAGCATGTAACAGATTTCCAGCCGGGTGGTTTTGTGATCCTCGGAGAGTTGCTTAGGAACCCATCTGTCACAGGGCTTGTTGAATTTCAGCTTATTGTGGATGACGGCCTCCACACTGCCATGCTGATGTTCAGTATTGAAGCCGATTTTCAGACATGAATCTGTCTGTTGTCTCTTATCAGCTCATTTGTTCGTGCGATGATTCCATCATTGACAGCAGTTTGCTGGCCTGGTCTTAAGAGGTTCATTGCCGGTGGATCCTCGCCCTACTTCAAATTTTTGGTACGAAGCAAAGACGGATGATCGAGACAAACATGACTCTGTGAACTGTCAATTGAAGTCCCTGATGAATTTCAGATGCTTTCACACATTCGTTGTAGAGAAACTTGATAATTATTCGTTGTTCCAGTTTGGTCGACACATTGCTGTCCACCATCTTGTTTAAATAAACAATCGGTGTCTTGGCATCGGATGAATGGTGCTGCGTTTGCATGACAGGCGGTAGTTGCCATTCCAACAATGAAAGTTTAGATTTTTACAACAATGAAATTTACAAAATTTAAAGTGCAGGTCAAATTTGAACGCTCCTCGTATTTTTAACTTTTTGTAACTTGCTTCATTGTTATAAAGTTGTTTAAATAATTGACTGTATCTCATATTTCAATATTTGGATTGACTAAATTATTTTCTTTGGATTTTATGAATAAAGTTTCCATGCCGCGTGGTAAATTGCGATTTTTCAGGTACTCTTATCTCGGGTTCTATTGCCTGTAGAAACAAGGGATCAAGTGATTTTTTTTGGATAGGCCTTGGGCCAGCGATCATTTGCATGCCCATCGGAACAATTGGCATACCGTAACTATGATATAGTGCAGGGTCAAAGTTTGAACAGGGAACCATGCCTCCAACGTAGGCAAATTGACCAAATCGTGGTCTAGGGTGGGCCTTAGGGGGCTTATGGGCGGTTCCTAAACGTGATTTTTCTACCAAGCCGGCCATTTCTATGCTTTTAAATGCTTGGCAAACAATTCTCTTTTTTAATATACATTCTTAAGGCATTAACCTAAAAGGCGGGTTTTTTTCGTACAGAAATCTTTATCCGTTGTCCTTAAGGTAAAATACTCTGATCGAAAAGGGGGATACCAGCTCCCTCATTCCACCTTCTTCAGCACCTTTAAAAATTTTCCCAAAAGATTTTGGCATGTGAACAAATTCGCTCTTTATTACACAGACAGAGAGTGGAAGCCAGGGAGAGAAGACATTGGCAGGAAGAGATTGATGGTGAGAGATAAAGAGACAGTGATAGTAGCAGACGAAATAGCCTTGAGAGAACAGATGGTGGTAATGGAAAAAACTGAAGGAGACAGTGGCAATGACAAGAGATAGGGAGACACGGACAATGGCTGTGAGAGAGGAGACAGTGACAGTTGGAAAGAGTAAAGGAGCCAGTTGGTTAGTCTCTTATTTACATTTTGTTTTTTTGCTAAAATTTTAACATTTTCCAAGATAGGATATGTTTTTTTTTATTAGAGCGATTTGCTAATTAATGCTTTCTGGAATTAGTGTAATTGCTCGTTCATGTTTGTTTACTCTTGTACTTACGAACAGTGTCCAGTGTAAATTTTTACAACTTTGACATGGAATTTCATAAATCACATTATTTTGCCAGAATATTACTTAAATAATTTAAATATTTAAACTTTAAACTTATTATTTAAATAATTTGAATCCCTATAATATAAAGAAAAATAATTAATAACGCAGAAAATCAATAAGCTATTAATACTCCATAACAGTTTAAATCATTGTCTTCATAAAAAAATTCCTAATATTGAAACAGAATTTTCATTATCAATGTTTATTAAATTTCCATTATGAAAAGGCATGATGAGCTTATACAAAAAATTTTTATGTTTAATTACATTATTCATGATTAATAGTAATTGCCATGAGTAAATCGCGAATAATCCTTTTATTCATCAATTTAAATTTCCAAACCTTTAATACATGCAACTAATAATACCTTGCCTTCACCTTATATGTAACATTCTAAAATGTTGGCATTTGTAGCAAATAATTTCAAATTTGTTACTTAATCATTATCTTTAAGAAATTTATTTTTTTTGTTTCTGTTTATATACATTTTTATTCATATTTTTATTTTTTTCTCCTCCAAATCTATTAATCGCCGTCATAAAGCGTGTCCTAAGCTTATGACCTAAACGGAAGTGGTCCGTTCCCTCCTCTACTTCACTGAAGGTAGGTGGCTTTCCTGCAATACGAACATGCTTTGCTACGTTTCTTCCGGTAAAGCTCTTAAAAATAAAGCTCTCTTCCGGAAAAAATGTCTCGTCAAGCAAGGACGGAGAGAGAACTTTAGAAAGAGAACTGATAGACAGTGTACAGTGTGATGGCAGTGATTTGTGTTCGCCACGAAGGACGCATGATTGGCATTACTCTTCATTAACTGAACTATCTTTCTCAGTGTATTTTTCCACTCAAGGAAACCGTCGTCAGCCTGGACACGGGGAAGTTTCCACGAAAGCGACCGCTCAACGTTCGCCCGAGCCCGAACTCGTCAGCGTAGTGCCCGAGAGGAAGAAAGCAGTACGAACGTCCACCAGTGCCAGCGGAGTCCGCTACATCGTACTCTTCAAGCCTGTCCTCATCGAGAGCGCTATCCGAGTGCTCGTGGTCGCCATTGACGTGCCCAGCCGAATTTTGGCCGCAGTGCCAAGGACTGGAACGGAGACGGAGCAAGCCTTAGAGACGAGGGTCGTATGCATCGCTCCTTGGTCTTTCAACGCCCTAATCCAGGAATACCTCGGCGCCATCATCCCATATTCAAGGTAAGCAAGTTACATGCTTACAAATAAATGCTCTCTCTCACTCTCATACGCAATGACGCTCCCGAGCGCGTAATGTTTGTTTCATTTAGTGCATCTGTGCATATTTCCTTAGTTTAATGGTTTGCACGTTTTAAATTGCAATAAGCCTAAGCAGACATTTAAATATTGTATTTATGCTACGCGCTTCTAGTTAATGAAACTATTACATTAGTCCTCGTCGAGGGATGTTCGTCAGTAGCCTAATTCTGTCTTTTCTCTCTTTTACAGTTACTTACGTCGTAAGACAGATATAAACGCGGTGCGTCGCCGCTGACTTTGGGTCAGGCGGTACAATACACCAAATTGTACTGAAGAGAGGAGGATAAACATTCCCCTCCAACAAACGTCCGTATTGGATAGCATTGTGTTATCTACGGAGGAAAACGGCATCAGCTAACGCAACACGGTGTTAATGTTTTCTTTATGGACACTCTAGTCATATTTTTGTGTCATTAGTTTCTAGCGGCATAGTTGAAACTTTGGCATACAAGTTAATTGCTAATTCAACTTATACAGTTGTCTTTTCTTAATTAACTGTATTTAGTTTTTGTTTCATACGGGCGGATTACCTACGTGTTAGTAGGATTTCGCCACTTTACCCAAACACGGGCTACGGCCATTCATTGTTAACAGTCATAGGTAGTTTACCATTTAATTGTTACTGTCAGGTTGGCGTACCCTTGGGTAAACTTTGTATTTCATGTTTATTATGCTATGGTAATAAACCATTCTTATTTAAGCACAAAGTATGTTACTTCTCTGTCCACGTATATTTTAGCAGCTTCCACTTTGCATTGACGAATTTTAACGTGACAGTTTCCCTTAGAAACTAATGTTTCTATTGAAATAGCTTATGTCATGTTTATTGTGAGTGTCTTATGTTATCGGTTTTGGAATTATAGTCTATCCAGAATATAGATGAAAGTATTTTTATGTGACTAATGTTATCAGATTAGTTCACGAGTTGTTGATCAAATAGACTATGGTCCAACAAATCGTTACTTAATTTGTATATTTAACTAAATCTCTGGAAGGAAAGTGATAATATTCCTTTCAGGGTCATAAGTCTATGAGAATCAAGGTCTCATCTCATATATACAAACCTCAATTTCAAAAATATTGGAACACACTAAAAAAAGGGTAATACACACAGACTTATGGAATTTGTAACGTGTTTGCGACATTAACAGATGATGAGGCTACTGGATCACCGGATATTGATACGAAGCCTAGTCATAGGGTATAGGTAGAGATAAAAAAAAAACGATAGGATGCTTTGATCTTTAACCATTAATTATTTGAATGCGCGATCCATACTAAATAAGATTGATGACGTAGTCTTTTGGATTACATCACAGAAGCCTGACTTCTGCGTAATAACCAAAACATGGGTAACGACATTACATTCCCATAACTTGTTTCAGCTTACAAACTTTCACTTTCTCCGACAAGATAGGGATACGAGGGGTGAATGTGTGGCCCTATTCAATTCCACTGACTGGACTTATCAAGTTATGGAGACGGAATCTAGCGTGGGCTTGGAACTTTTCAAACAAATATTCTTGCGTTTTATCGCCCGTGTTACATACCTGTAACTGACTTGCTTGCGATCTTCCAACGTACAATACAAATATATGCAGTAAACATCATCATTGGTGACTTCAGTATTAACTTTGGTGCTCCGTCTTTTAATCATAAACTTATTTTAAATTTTGCTCAAAGTTGGAACTTACGTCCAGTCGTCCGTACGCCCACAGGTATAACGCGTACAACAAGTGCCATCTTAGATCAACTCTTGATTCCTATGAATTGGATGAATCCGATTATTAAAACTTCCATGATACCAAAATATGACAGTCTTGCTCTGACATGTCAGTTTCAAAGGATTGAGTTAATAAAGTGTCCTAAAATCCCTATGGTAAATGTATCTTATGATTTTCGCCACGTCGATTGGAACAATTTTAGGATTATGTTACCTGCATTTGATTGGACCGAATATTTTGAATCTAAATACGATTCTACAAATGAAGATTTAGCAAGCCCTTGAACAAGCAGGTCTTATGATAGATAAAAGAAAAGGCGGAAAGGCGTCAATGCTACTGATGGACCGCTAGAATTGGTGCGATTTGGAAGAACAAAAAATATTGTTATGAGCTATATAAACAAACCACACCTCTAGACAATAAAAGACAACTTGATAAACTAAAACAATTGTTTAAGAAAAAAATTCGATGTGCGAAGGGTGCAAAAATTTGTACTGCGAATTCAAATAAGTTTGACCTACGATCTCATAGAAGAAATAATCAAACATTTCCTTTCGAAAATAGTGCTTCTTACCTGAAATGGATTGACAATCCTAATGCTTATACCATCAAGCAAAATGTTTCAGCTAGAGGAGTAGTGAATTGGACCCCTGTTAGGTTGCGATATTTTCCCTTTGGTTATATCGCCTCTGTGATTAAACAAAGCAAGAATAAAATCTACATTAGGGATGGTCCATTAACTATCCTGGTTATAAAAAAGTAGGGATCCTTTGGAAACCATCTGCTTCAAGAACTATTGCACAAGATTGCGGTGACAAAAAAATTTGCGCATGATATGAAAAAACATTTATTATATCAATCTACAAAAAAGGTTTGATACAGGTTTGAATTATCTGCGCTAGCATGTATCGTATAAGAATGCTCTGGATAAGGGCTTAATCTGCTACCTCGTCAATACTGACATTTGAAAAGCCTTTAATACCATTAATCGACAATTGTTTCTTCAGCAATCTTGGATTGGATCCCATCTTGGATTGGATCCCTTTACCCATAATTTTTTTTCGCTTACAATGTTATCTCAACCTGGTATTCTTTCCCTTTAGACGTGAGGTATCAAATCATGAACTGTACATAAATATCGTGCAGTAATCATAAAATTTATGCGCAAAGATTGATATTAGAAGCTTGAAATCATAAGTGATGAAATGTAATATAACATATCCCCATTTTTGGAGATGCTAATAAATATAGTTGTAATTAAAACTGATAGAATAATCGTGA
>JAHWFO010023299.1:0-10225 GCA_023313115.1 Rhysida immarginata | reverse complement strand
CCCAGGAACTGAATGGACCTCATGATGTAGTGTCTTACTTTCCTATACAAGACTAGCGAATAAACGAGTTCTCAAGATGTTAAGGGGACCCAATTCAAGTTTTGTAGTAATTTTATTCATAAAGAAGTTTTGTTCGCTGGCAAAGTACCAGCGAACATCTGTAACCGTTTAGCAACAAATACGCTGTGCCCTGATGCATGGGTGGGGGGGGGGGGGACCGAAGGTACCCCCAGCAACGAAGATCCGAGCCCAGGCGCGTCAGGAGCGGGTTTTTAATGACTCGTGGGGGGAGGTGGTCGACTAGCCAAAGAATAGGCGTGCAGTGGAAACATGACAACAATATTTAATTTGCAAATTTAATACGAAACAATTACATCAAATAAATGGGGCCCCGATAAACAAAATTGATAATCACAGTAAATAGTGAACAACTCATAACTTCAACACTGTACAAACTAATCCGCAATTATGAAGTAATTACTGAAAAGTCAGCACTAAACAATCAACTTATGGAACCCAATACATGACTCCATGGCATGTCCAGTACACAAAATATGTACCACAACTGCGTTGCGTTGCACAAAGGCACGCTTAGCAAGCTTTCACTTTGGGTACAGGACAGCAAGGAATGCGCCACACTATCCTTTTACTAAATAATTCCCTGTTCAGCGACTTTTTAAAACTGAGTCTCTTGAACAACGGGAGGGGAGGAGAGCAGTAATCCCTGTTAACCGCTTATGCACACACAATATGCTTCCTGCACCCCGCACAAGTGACCTTTGCTTCTTATGCTCTACATTACAAAACGGCAATTGCTAATGACCATGCCCCTCTGTAATAACTTTCATGCATTGGCAACCAATCACCTAACCTAAAATATATTAACAACATATCTTTAAAGGTTACAAAACAAGAAAATAGTCTGTCTAGTTGGCCTAAAAATGACCAGCGCTCGTGCGAACTCAAATAGTTCGTTTCTTTTCGCTCTAGCAGAGCCAACACAAATCACCTGACTTTCGATCGTTCGGGATGATTAGAAGTGCAAAGCGCAAAAACTGGGAAATCGGACCAATTCCATATGACTCTATTCATGTATATCAGTTAATCAGGGAAGGAATAAAAGGGAGAGGTCTCACCAAACACAGGCCACATCCATCGACGATTTTCTCAACTTAATAGAAAGTCCAGTGACGAGAAATAGCGAGCTGCGTTCCATTTTCACTATAGCAGCGCTCGTTGGCGACGTGACTCCATTAATAGCTGTCCTTTCAGCATAAAAGAATCTTCGCAATCACTTTTATCAATAACAAACAGTAGAATAGCGTTTTCTCCTTATCGGTGTTAAATCTTTTACAAAATAACCAAACTCCTGAATATCGAACACAGCGTGTCGGACAAAGAGGAAAACTCCGAGAAGCTTCCCTGCACGACATCGCACACGCTCTCTCGCAACAAAAGAGCAACACTCACTTCTTTATTATTAGGAGTGGAATTCTGGAAAAAAGCTGTAACAACCATGGCCAACAACGCTCAGCATCAGCCGCGATTCTTACCTCTTCTCCCATTATTAAACTTATAAAAGCTATATAACAACAAACACTCATTTCCACAACAAACAAAACAACAGATCGACTTCACTGTACCCTCCATTAAACAACACACTCACACAGCCAATTTCACCTATTTAGTCTAACCACCAAATTTTACAACAGAACGAACCACACATACGCATTTACTACCATACCACAACATCTACACAACAACAGGAATACCACAACTCGCAAAGGAAAAAAAAACAAACACTGACCCAGTCACAATGCGAGCTGTTATACTGTTTACCTGCCTCCTTCTCATCAGTCCCTAAAGTCTCACTATCCTCACCGCAATATGCATTACAAAACCCCGGGCTCACCGGACGACTGCCACTGGCCAGGTGCGTAACATCTGCTTGCTTGCCTTCGGGCATTACACAACTTTGTGTGGGTCGCCTTCCTTTCCAGTGGGCCCATGCCTGTCCTTCGTGCACCCATCTTATATCTCCATATTGCATTCCCTTCACCTGAACCCAACCATCTTCCGCTAGCACCTCAAATGGCCCTACCCAACACATGGCACTCCCACCACCCATAGTGTAGTTTCTGCCAGACAGTCTCAGCATGACTAACTCTGGCTCTCAACCACCACCTCACTAATTGCAGCCCCGCTATTCACACTTGCGTGACTACGGAAGTTTGTGGAGGATTTTTCCGCGCCTTCTATGGTCCCTACTCAAGTTCTTACCCTCAACCTTGTTCTCCTCAACCTTACCCACAGTCACCACCTATGCCTCCTGCATCCCCTGGACTCCTACGCTTCATCCGACCCACTCCCACATTCGTTCCACGGTCCTATATAATCCTCAATCAGGCCTTCTAACCTACGTATGATTTCCCCACAACCGCACACAGATGGAGGGCCTGCACTGGCCACACCTTCCCATAAGGGTCCACACGCGAATTCCCCATTCCCAAACACGGGCTCACAGCGCATAGGTATTTGGGCATATTCATTGTAGTCAACTACTCCCTGTTTTCCTACGTGCTTGGTCCCAGCAAAGCCGTCGACTCCTGAGTTGCCATGGGCGACGCCACGCCCCCAACGTTGGGCATGACACAAATGATTTGTTTCTTTGCGTTCAGCACGACGGTGCATAAACTAAGACAGTCTAACTATACTTTACACAGCTCACTGAACAAAATTTATCTGGTCACTAAACATCGGTAAGCATGCAACGACGCTGGCAGGATAAATGATGTGCGGTAGAAATAGGGACATGTCAATTTAAATTGTTCGTTTCTCCTCTATACGTCTGAGCGGCAAAACGAAATAAAAATCGTCACTCACAGTCATGTCTCTTTTCAAACTGAATTACCGTACACCACAGGACGCTCTGCCATGATGTTTTCAGGTGAAGAGTGTTCCTCCATACCAGCTTTCACTTAAAAAGTCAACAGTATATTCGAGTGCATGCCGCCATTGCTCCCACAGAGAGAAGATGGGCTCGCCAGCAATGAAGAGAACTGTGTGCACGACTAAAAACAACACATACACAAACTTCCACTCTTCAATTGCACAATAATTGCGATGAAATTATTTCCATTACAAATTATAAACATCACAATGTGTGCATAACTGATTTAAGGGCCACATGTATTTTTAGCATTCTTCTTCCGCTACCCTCGTCGCCAGCTGCTCTGCCCGAAAATCAGCCATAAGAATGACCAAGAAAAAAAGAATAACAAAATATTTAAATTCGCACGAACAGAAAAAATTTCAAAAAGACAACGCAACAATTGTTTGCTGGAAGCTGGGAGGAGTTTCTCAGAAAATCTGACAACAATGCCAGCTTCCAACAAACAACAGAGCAAACAACCGATTGCTCAGCATTGTCAGCGTGGCAACAATCAGTCAATGCCAAAAACGATAATAAATAATTAAAACGCAATATTTTAACAATTACGCACAACTAAGAAAACCCCCTTTTAACCCAACACAACACATAAATTTAATTTTTCAATGCACACACGAAACAAAAGACACCTTCAAAACATGCCACCACCAGAAACTCAACACAAACGCACTCGACAAACAACTCCACTCCTCTGCTCACGTAACACGAATAAAAGACAACCCTTTGATTAGTCTAGTCCGTTCCCGCCGGGCACATGCGGCATCCCAAACTGACATGGAATGTCACACTTTCAGGACCTCTTATCTCCTAAACGGTTGGATCAATTGAAAAAACACCAAGAATAAAACATTTCTCGAATATTGTTTACAATCTGAATATACAGTAGAACCTCGTTTTTACGAACTTCAGGGGACCAATGGTATTTATTCGTAAAATCCGAAGTTCGTAAAAAAACAAACCTCCCCCCCCCCTCCAAAAAAACAAAAAAAACACGTAAACTTTTAATAGGCAGTAGTTCTGAATTGTTGTCTGATGCATATTTGAAGTTATAGCATTATTTAAGTAGTTTGAAAATTCAAAAAAAAACGGCAAAAATATCGTCTGGTACATTTTTAGTTGCATACAGATGGTTTTTTAGAGTTTCTAAGGAGCTTTTTATTTGTGAGGATGTTGCTTTGAATGTCGTATTTTCCAATTTCTCGCCATTATCATTTTCTTCTTCGCCGCCATCTTTGATAAGATCGCAAAGTTCGTTTTCGTTTAACGTCGGAGAAGTTAAAACATCCGCATCAATATTAACAAACTCTGAGAATTTATATTGAAAATTCAGCTTACTTTTCAGGATTTCCCACTCTTCAAACCCTTCAAATTCGCTATCATCATCTTCATTTCACTGGACTGCAAGTTCAGTTTCACTTTCGTTCAGCTGCATTACTTATGGCTCCCTCTGTTGGCGACGGCGGAAACTATCCAGTTAATCATCGATCACGACGGCGATAACTTAAGCCAAATGAACAAAATGCAACCAGACGAAAAAAATGCAACCAGGCCGCTCACGCAAAAGTTTTCACTTTTTTTTTTTTTAGTAAAACTTTTTACTACTAATTGCAACTTCGTAAAATCCGAATTTCGTCGTAAAAATACTTCGTAAAACTTAGTTTATTATATGGAAATTAACAGGAGGGGGTCGGGATTTCAGAATTACTTCGTAAAATCCGGAATTTCGTAAAATGCGAGTTCGTAAAAACGAGGTTCTACTGTATCATTAAAAATAGGGGTTCCTATTTAAGATTTCAGAATTACCCCCTTCCCCCAGCACCCCTCACAATTTTCTAACTAATGAATTTCCCCTGCGAAATAATTCACTTTTGATTTTGGACATTTTTTTCGTACAATGCATAGTTTCTGACATATTCTGATGTCTCAAGATAAATGCCTCACTCTGTATGTAATTTTGAGTCAAAAACACATGCTGAGAATTGTCAGTTTTCTCTTCAATGAAAAATGACTGCTTTAAATGACTTGAAAACCAAAACTAGACCGTCGTTGCATTGAACATCACTTGACATAAGTTGGATTTGATCAATAATGATTAATGCACCACGCTTTATAATCTTTTTTTTTTATCTCTATATTTTTAAAGTCAAAAAAAAGAAAAGAAAAGAAACTACAAAGATCATACAATGGAATAAAGCCAAAAACTGTGGACACAACTATAGAAAGAAAAATAACTCCAAAACCACTATTCCACATAATAAATTTTAATGACCCAGATGTACATTTCGGAAACGAAGTTTCCTTCATCTGTCCTTGACTCACTGATGAAGGAAACTTCGTTTCCGAAATGTACATCTGGGTCATTAAAATTTATTATGTGGAATAGTGGTTTTGGAGTTATTTTTCTTTCTACAAAGATCATGTTTTTATTTTTTTCTTTTTATCTTTCATTTAAAAAAATACAAAGTCAGAATAAAGAATTTTTTTTAAATAATGACACTTTTGCAACTGGTTATTAATAAATGATGCAATGATAAAAATTATTTTTCAATTCTATCATATAAGCATGAATGGGGGAGCACCGGAAAATAAAGAGCAATAAAGCTCTGAATAGGGAAAGTAACGACATTCTTTTCCCTATCAATTTGCTGCCAAACTCGCACGCTTATTTGTCTAGAGCTAGTCACATGCAAAAATCCGCCATTATGGACCCATTCGCTTGTCTAAACGCACGTGTGTTTATGTAAGGACTGAACGTTTTTCATTCCGAAATGCTGCAGTGTTGCACTTGTAAATTGCAGTACTAGACTAGAGAAATGTTACAAACTTTTCAGTCTACATTTGGTATAGGAAAGAAGATGGTTTAAAATATGGCTCCATCGAATTGGACGAAAACATTGGAATCCAAATACCGACTATCGACTATGTGAATTAAGTACAGTAGAACCTCCGTACAGCGAAACTCAACGGACCGGCAAAATCATTTCGCTATATAGATATTTCGTTACATGGAGGTGGTGTTAAAATTTGCATAATTTTGATGTATAAATTGCTGATAATTGCATTTATATATGTATATGTAACTTAAATTTATATTTATATATAAAAATTTAGTGTTTTATATTAATTTGAATGCTTCTTAACATTAAGAACAAAGAACTTTTTCGATACTTGACATCGCTACCTATCTAAAGTCATCTAGGCCGCCATTGCTGAAAATTTTGTTTGGATCGCGATTTTTTTTTTCTGAAATAATTAAAATTTGAAAGCAGAACGGGTCGATAATAATATTGTAATGCGTATTTTACGGAAAAATACCGATAGAACGTATCCGTAAGCGTATAAATATATAGCCATAAGCGTAGTGTTTTTTTGTCGGCCTCGGTAAAATTATATTTCACAAAAATGTTTATCGGCTTAAACTTTAAATAAAATAAATTCATAAATTTGAACAAATATTAAAGTTTTTAATATAAAAAATCTTCCGAGTTTCGAAACCTTTTATAGTAGTTCTCGTGCCGATTCTCATAGAAAGTAAATTTTTAACATGCTTACACTTTTAAACTCCTCAGCAGGCCGCCATTATTGCTGTGCAGTGCATCATGGATAGCTTGGTGCGATAATGTTAATCTCGAGAACTCTTCGTAATTTTGCCGATAAAATAAGCCTAATGCCATAGCCGCAGCTGACTAGGCAGAGCTTGTGACGTAAGAACTTGATTTTAACTTCGCTTTGCGATGATTTTAACTTGATGATTTCGTTGGTTGGTTGGTTGTTCGGTCATGCTAAGTGAGGGAACCAAATTTCGTAATAAAGAGCTAAAATATACCTTAAAATTTATTGTCTGGACCGAAAAATCCTTACGTTATAGGGATAATTACGCTATAAAGATTTCGCTATATGGAGATTGAAAAAGCATTAAATCAATAGGATTTTTGCCGGGACCACATAAAAATTTCGTTATACAGAGAATTTCGCTATATCGACGTTTGCTCTATGGAGGTTCTACTGTAATCAGTTCTATTATTGTACATGTAATCTACATTATTTCCTCAAAAAATCTAAGTAAAATACAGTCCAATCTCGTCATTACGTACCTTTTAATATGATATCACTGTTTATTCGTCCCCCCCCCCCCCCCTTGATCCTGTGACGTACAAGGTGAGCTGGTAGTCACGTGTGTCCGGCAGAGAGGGGGTTATATGGAGATTAAAAGGGTCTTATATGTATGTTTAGAGTTTGGCTTTGTGTGTGTTATTGTCAGGTAGTAAGCGGATTCAAGTGCGTTTGGAGCGATTGTTTCATGTGTATTGGTCGTACTGAAAACAGTGATTTAATTCGCAAACGGGATGTTTTTGAGTAAATAAAGTGCTTGTAGAAATGGTTTTGCATGTTTATTTGTTGTTTGTGCGTATCCATATTGTTGCAGCTGTTGTTGTTGTTGTTGTTTATATTGTTGCGAGAAGTGTGTGTTTCGTGTGTGCTCTGTTGGTGGCTGCAATTGTTAGCGTCGTTTTCCTAGAAGATCAACGCAGCCTCCAATAGAGTATTGTTGTGTGAATTTCGGAGAATAAGTGCTTGTGTGTGAATGTTGTTTGTTGCACGTGTTTTTTGAAGTTTTTTTTTTTATGAAAAATTGGCATTCTAACGTCGACTTCTGAGCAATGTGGACATTTGTTGTGTTGAAAAATAACATCCACGTTTTTCGAACACGATGTCCGGGAGTTCGGACTGGAACGGTATGGTTCGATAATTGAATTTAATTATGTTTCGTATAATGAATAAGTATGAGTTTTCTGTTTATTGTTTTGTTGAACTTTTTTGAGATAAACAATTCGCCCAGTTACATTGCGAGGGCTGTTGAAGCGAGCGAGGACTAGGCACAATGGAACCGCTGTGATGACAGATGGTACGGAACAGGAGAGTGATGACTTCGCCCGATGTGAGAATTGCAGAGTGTGACCATATGGCTAACCTGAAGTGGCGTTGCAACATTTAAGCGACAGGAAACCCCGGTGAGTGGTATTGTTTTGATTTGTTTAGCGACTCGAAGAGCTACGAGAGTGGGAATTTATAATGGTCGACCTAGGCGTGGATACGGAACCTCCCACCGGATCTCACGTGAACTAAATAAAAATTTACTCTGCGTCTCTCTTGCTGACTTTGAATAGTCGTGATAAAAAAAACAATTAGATATAAACTCGCCATTAAGAGTATTTTCGAACTCATCCTTCGTCGCCACTGGATGCTACAGCGACCTGTTTGTACTAGGAGAACTTGTATCTAGTTAATACAATTATGCATATGAACGCTCTTGTGTTGAATCTGAGGCAAGTGCTGAAGCAGCGTTAGTGAAGGGGAGCGTTACCCTCGAGACCAGTGTTCGCACCATGAGTTTTAAAAGCACGTGTAGCGAAGGTAAACACTGACGTGCTCTTGGAGCTCACCAGCGGCGTTCATATTTAAAATGCTCAATCTTTCTAAGAAGGGTTCCAGTGCCCCTCTCCGTTTGTTGGTAATTAAAAGAGGCATACTTCGTGAACTGACGCACAACCCAACGGAATACTTGTTTCAGGGGATGCGAGCGTAAGAATTAAGCGTGACGTCACTGTGCGGAGCGCGAGTTTGCCCCCCCCCCCCCTTATTTAGTATCCAGTTGCGTGAAGGCAGTCTGCCTCAGATTCAAGCGTCGGGAATTGAAGTGCACACGATTCCAACCTTGTAATAAATATAGGTTACGGAATATTACATGCTAATATTGATTTAATAGCGCTTGTGGGGCCCCGAGAATATTATCATAAGAATATATGGATTTATGTAATTTAAGGTATTTGAGAAAAGAAAATATTGAATAAAAGTGAACTTAATCAAACGCATAAACCTAAGCTCTCGTAGTCACAATCACTGGCCCCGAACCCTTGATAGCCTCACCCTCCAGTGTTGTTCTTAATATATGCGCACATGTGCATTACCTGGAGGGTGGGACCAGTAATCCGGAATTTCCGGACTATCGAGGCTCGAGAGCTTTAGAGTTCGGTTTTGTGTGGCAGGTTCGTCCTAAGTGAATTGTAACGAATTTTATGTGAGTGGGAGTTATCAGAAGGATTGATTCTTGTGTTTGTCGAGTAGAAGGTGGGCATTTGATTGTAAAGGATAAATATTTTGTTTTTTAGAGCAAATATCATGCCAGGGAACAAAGGGGATGCAGGGGCTGCGGCCGCTCCAGAGCTCGAAGGGTATACTGTCGCAGTTCCTGCATTCACGGGGGAAGATAGTGGAATCACGGTAAAGGCATTTTTGGCCAGTGTTGAGAGTATTGGAGCACAGGTCAAGTGGACATCTGAGGTGAAGGTGATAGTCATAAGGTCAAAGTTAAAGGGGGCAGCGGCCAAGCGCGTCTCAGAACATGAAGTCTTCGACATCGATCATTACGTGCAATTGCGTGCGCGCTTGGAACGCATATTCGGGAAGTTGAAGGTCGTTCAAGATTTCTCCCAGGTGTTGCACGAAACCACACAAGGTGCAAATGAGACTGTATCCTCTTTTGCCGATCGCCTCGAGCTGGCAGTCGAACGGTATTTATTACAGCGTTTCAGCAACAGCTGTGTGTTGGCACACTGGAGAGCGTTAATGATTGCAAGCCCCAAAAGAGGCAGTCGTGCTAGTGATGAAATCGGAGGATTTAGAAAAAAAATACAGGAGGGTGTCGAATGTGGCCGAAACCGGGGAGACTTACCCGGGCGGTGAGGAAGAAATGGCTGGTACACGTCATGGCCCGAAGGAGGCTAAAGGGGGTCCGGTTAGTGGTTTACTGACAAAAACGCAAGGAAGTAATTGCAGTTATGCAGAGGCAATCAAGAGATTGGAGGGGCTAGTTGAGGGCTTATCAAAGGCTGTTGAGAAACTAGCTGTCGGGCAGATGCAAGCAGCGTGACCAGCGGCGGTGCCCAACGCGGGGGACACCCGTGCCGTAGTGCCCCGGGGGATGGGAACGGGAACAGGGTGTTATAGATGCGGACACCCCGGTCATTATGCCAGGGATTGCCCGCAGCCGACACCTCGCCCACGTAGCGTGAATGTTAGTGGCTAACCTGAATGCCCTGTATTGACACAGGCTGGTGATGGGGGAACCTGCACCGCGACAGTGCATCTGCAAGGTCAACCCATTACCATGCTAATAGACACCGGCTCGCAAGTGTCGTTAATAGATGCCGATGCCTACAGTCATCTGGGGGGGGCCACCATTACAGCACGCCGAGATGACAATCAAGGGGATAA